>OX387303.1:120000-720000 GCA_947562105.1 Shargacucullia verbasci | reverse complement strand
GTGCTGGTACCTACAGTTGAACAAAGAAGACGCGCTACTATTTTGTTTGGGTGCGTGTTATAAATTACTAGCTTCCGCTCGCGGCTTCGCCCGCGTAGATTACGAATCAGTGCATTTTCCCGGGATAAAAAGTAGCCTATGTGCTATTCTAGACTATAATCTATCTCTGTGCCAAATTTCATCCAGATCGGTTCAGCCGTTCTGGCGTGAAAGGGTAACAATTTTTCATCCATCCATCCATCCTCACAAACTTTCACATTTATAATATTAGTAGGATTTTAAATAGGATTAGTAGGATTAAAAGTATTTCTAACTAGTATGGTGGTAGAACACAATGTAAGACATACATACGCAAACATGCATTATAAATTGCTATTTATAGCACTGTAGAGATTTTAAAGAAGAATGGGGTGCGTCTTCTTGGAAACAACTTTCTATATACAGGGCAACCAGATGTAGATGAAGTTTCCTAAAGAAATAATGGATGTATCCTAGTAATATCTCCTTGCACGGGACTAGAGAGTCCCAGACGTCTGTAAGGCGTGAAGCCGGCGTAGAAGCCGAAGCCAACACATAGAGGCCCTTCCAGATAGCTTTAATGAAAATGTGGTGACATACCCAGCGATTATCCCTGTATGCACTATAGAAATGCACCCAAGGACAATCCCTGGGTTTGCAGGACTATTGCATAACATTATGTAGTAGTAATATTATCTCCTTTATTTATTTAATTACATATCTTTTTTTTTTAAATTTATAAACATAATTAATAATAATAAAAATACATTTATAAATATAAAAAAAAAAAATAGGGACCAACCGGCATTGGGAACAGGGTCCAAACTACCGGTAGTTAGGGCTCCAGAGACAGAAACCTCCTCACAATACGTGCCGTATCAAGGAGTACCGCTTTCTGAATCAGTCCCTTGACCCAACCGCCCAACGAGAGCCTCTTGAGATGTTGGTCGAGGCTCTTGGCCATCAGGCCATTGGCCGTCACAACAATCGGCACGACGATAGCCGAATCGACATTCCACATGTCGACAACCTCGTGCGCCAAGTCGAGATACTTCATTTGTTTCTCTTTCTCAGCTTTCACGAGATTCTCTTTATTATTAAAACAAAGGATATTGAATTATATTAATGTTACATTTTATTTAAATATCTATATTGGCTCTTTACAAAATATCTGCTGATCCTCATAATAATAATAATATAATAATTATATTTCAGCACGTATCACCAATTCAAATTCAATTACCTTCGATATCACATCTTGTGGAATTAAATTTTCTTTCCTTCCTTTTGTATGTTGCACGTATCGTTCAAGACTCGGCTAATATAGGAATTGTATAAAACCAAGGTAATCGATGTGTAAACGTTTTTCAGTCTAGTGAACATATAGGGCTGCTTGAAATTCTGTTTATTCATTAGACCGCGCCGGCCGAACAAATCCTAATCCCTTGTACAATGTGACAAAAATTCGGAAAAAACCGCTGAACACACGAATTGCAAAAGCAGTGGAACCACAGATTATACAAGAATTTAAGCATCGATTTCCCAGGGCGCATGTCAGATTCCCGCCATTTCGTATTTTCGACAGCACCACTTCAGTGCCGCGCCACGATTCACGCGAGGCGCACGCGGTCCGCGATCGCGTTACACAAAATATTGTAATGAATAAAATCTAGTGATTCCATCTAAAATTTGACAGTGCATCGTAAAATTTTAGGTGTTCCCCCGATTTCGTTAATGTAACAAAGGTGTCCGGTTGATAAAGGACCTCTTTCCACATTGTTTTCGGTGAGTTTTCCCACTTATTACAAATCGATATATTCGGGAATATAAATTGTCTACAATGAGCGTGATATTTTCTAGAATCCTCTTATATTTTTCACACTACCCTGATCTATGTTGATTCCATCAATCCGTATCTTTGCATTTACAGATTTATTTCTTTGAACTACCTTTTCTTTGTATTTCGCTCAGATTCTGTCGTTGGCTTTTCACGTCTCTCAGTGGGTAGATTGACATCCTACTAATATTATCCTACTTACTTTATATATATTATAATATATAATATTATAAATGTGAAAGTTTGTGAGGATGGATGGATGGATAGATATTTGTTACTCAATCACGCCAGAACGGCTGAACGGATCTGGATGAAATTTGGCACAGAGATAGATTATAGTCTGGAATAGCATGTAAGTTACTTTTCATCCCGGAAAAATGTACGGATTCGTAAACTACGCGGGCGAAGTCGCGGGCGGAAGCTAGTATTTAATAGTAACAATAAACAGTAGATTTAGACGAAATATTTTTTTTCTTAGAACTGACCAACACCTATTCTGCTGAATAACAAGTACATTTTATTCAACGGACTCTAAGACCAGTGGATCTTTACTTTCGCAATATTTCTAGCCATAACTTTCTTATTGTATCTACTTATATTGTAATTTCAGTACCTATATATAATTATGCATCAAGGTACCTGCAACAACTCTGATCAAAACAATAGACATTCATTGTTCTTTCCCGTTATCTTTCTCTAGTTGTTTTTGGCAAGAGTAGCGAATAAGTATTTCTTCTTTAGCTACTTTTACGCGCATATTTGGGTCATGACAGAAAAGTAAATTACGCAGACATGTTCATACATAATGCATTACTTACTTCAGAGAGATCTTTGTTTCTTTGCCTAATCGAAATTTCTACGTATTATTTTTAAATGTAGGCATTCTCGAATGTAGAAGGTAATAAATGAATTTTAAGTAGGTAACGTCTACGAAAAAATATGGAACCGTCCCTCTCAGTCCCTGAAATGTCTGGATTGGTTAGGCTGAACGGAAAGAGCGTTGGAGTTTGGTATTATCATATTCTTCTGTTTTAATTAGTACCTAACGGAATAATTTGAAGCGTTATCGTTATGCGTCCAAAAATGTTTCTATAAATCGTACCTAACTAATTGGCTTTAAAAGTTGGGGGTTTCCCAAATATTAGTCATCTGTGCCCAATCTAAAAAGATAACACGTTGTTCTCCTTTGTATGAAGTGTCATCCAATTATTAACGCTTGTAAAAACAAACTGTAGCGAAAGTTTTTTGTAAAACCGCTCGTTAGCTATCTCCGGGTTTTTCCCCAAATGAGTCGACATAACGAGAGTGAAAACCGCAAACACCGTTTGTTGTTGTTATCTGTTAACCTGGCGCTGAAATTACTGAAGATGATAGTCCTGGGCAGGACAAACAAACCACGGTGGACCATAATATGACTGCTGTTGACTTAACAGTGGTTTGGGGGCTGATTTCACAGACGAATCTGCAATCGAAGCCGATCAATGACTTTTGGACAGTTAACGGATAAGAAAACCGTCCTAACCTGGGTCAACTAATTATACTGATTGAAGCCCTATAATCGAATGATGGTACTATGATTGCACTCCTAAGACTGGAACGTCTTCTGCTTCGTCATCGACACGAATCTATAACAAACACACCTGTAATATCAGGCTGTTATTAGGCTATTGTTAGTGAGTAAGGTAGTATCATGACAACGCAGATTTGTGCTGACGATGCTTTTTAAGCTAATCGAGAAGTTAATGAGTTCAGCATAGGTACCTACTATACCTAAATATATTAGTTATAAACAGGGAAGTGTTATTCCGAACTAACTATTAACTTTTAGACCTCAAATAGGGACATATTCAAGACTGTTTCTATCAGACTGAACAGCGGGGTGATTACGATAAAACGCTCGTGTAAAAGTTTTGCTAGTTCAACAATTTACATTGCGCTGTATGCTTTAAAAATTATTCCACTGGACAGTTGGAGTAACGCAATGAACATTTATGTACTCTCAGAATTTAAGGGATTCTGATCTATTGCCCAAAGGAGTGAATAATATTCCAAAGGGTTTACCGTCGTCCTTGTGAGATAACTATGAGGTACCTATTGGAGGAGTTCGGCAACCTTCGTCGTTGTCTCTGTCGACCTTGCCAGGACTGGTATCAGGCTAAATCTATATAAAGTTCGGGATATTGCCATCTTAGTAGATTTATTGCTGCAATTTTATATTGGAACATAGGGACTCATTGCGCTTGTTTATACGAAGAGATAATAAAACTTCGCTAAGTAATGAAGATGCTGGACTGCAGGAAAATGTCGGCCGTCTATTTAATTTATGAGAATTTATAAAGATACATACTTTATTTCTGCCAAGAAGTATATGTATAGGTTGGTATACTTCAAAAGTCAAATCGACGGTCCCTACGTATAAAAAGACATGTCCAAAATTGCATTTTTATTATTTCATAATTGGCTTCTGTTTATCCATACGTATAGAGATGACATTAATATTATATTACATATCAGCAATTAAAAATATTACTTAGTATTAATTCCACATCGGTTAGAAGCTTTAAAACACTGAAACCTCGACTTTTTGATGTGTCGCTTTGTACGTAGGGACCGTCGAAATGATGTTTTTTTTTTAAATATTGCTCTATAGGTAGTATATCTCATGAGACGTGAGTCTACCTTGTTTGTGTATAAGGAATTCGGGTCTCCCAAACCGAATCCAAAAGAAGAGTCTGTAGCACAGAATACTACTTATAATATCCTTGATTACGGACGTGTAACGCAGTAAGCCAATCGCTGAGCCATTGCGCCAATCGTGACGTCAACTAGACGTTAATATTATTGAAATATCATAGTCATCAGTAATTTATACGATTATATTCTGAAAATATATTCCGAAATATTGGCTTGGTTAGGAGTTTATTTTGTGTACCCATATTTTGCCGAAGCTGTTATTAAGTCAGGCAGTTTCAAACTCCGTGTTGCTACTGAGATTTTTCTATATAGAAAACTCTAAAAACACTGCCTGAACTCGGTATCGAACACAGGACCTCACGCTCAACAGTCGCGCTTACGACACGAGACCAATGAGACAGTTGCACCGACTAAACTAGAACTTATGTAGGTAGGACTTCGAAAAAAACGTATTGATAAGAACGACATCAATTTTCAATAATTAATTAATGGAATCAGGCGTTACTTTGCGGAAATCCATGATATATAAGATATACAACTAGAATATTTAGTTTTAATTCCGCTAAACTACTGCAAGTTTGGGTGCATGCACAGCACCGCCCTCCCGCCCGCAAATATATGCACATGCAGAAGGTGTGATAGAAATAATGTAACATGCAACCAAACCGATCCTCGACACGTGTTTCGCCCCTCCACGGAGCATCCTCAGGAGATGTTGACTCGTCGACCGTTTGGACGCGAATCAATCAATCAATTTTCAAACCTACCAAGATTATTTCTCAGTTCTTTTAAAAGTTTTCATTTCTCCTCAACACGTAACTTGAGTAATATTGCCAACCACGCAATGTCCCTGACTTGAAGATACGTAGATAAAATGTTAATGCATTATGGTTTGCAATGGCATCGGGCCAAAAGTTCCACTGTACCATAAACTGTTTGCGGTGAGTTTAAATTACTTACAGCATCGTTCATAAGTATGAAAAAGTGAGCTTACCATCGCCAAGACTGTTGCAAGTCTAGTGTTACAAAAGACAAGTCTATCTCAACAACTTCTTCTAGAGGTCAAGACTACCAAATTAAGTTTATTATTTGCTATAATTTGACTGTAGTGCATTACAGATTGTCGAGTTTAATAGTTAATGCAATCGTTTTAGATGAATATAACATGCAAAATTATTTAGGGGAGAGGGGGGCTAGTTGTAACAGGGGTAAGTAGTAACAGCTTAATTACTCAGCAGGTTTCGAATATTTTATTTCCAATTTATACTTAATCTGCTCCTTATAACGGGGCCTATGACGCAAGCACAGTCAGTGAGGTGCGGGAGAGCGCAGTGCGTGGTCATGAGTAGGTGCACCATTTTTTCCAGGTAATATAAAAAAATTAAGTTCGTAAAGTTTGATTCTAAGTTACGGCAATGTCTTTTTGAAATGAGTATCTATTAATTTATATAGTCAATACATTAAGCTGTCGTACGTAACTAATTTCATTGAATAATAACATAAACTTTTTTTTCAATAATCAAAAATATTCAAAATTTTGTCATGGGGCTAGTTGTAACGAAATTTTGGGGCACATTGTAACAAAATTCAAATACAATATTCCACTACTGTGCAAAGGTCTTACCTATTGCAGACCTAACAGATTTATCTTAATCAAATTTCTTTTAGTCTTAGGATGAGAAATTAAAGAATGTAAAAGATTTAGCGACTTCTTATTTAAAGGCGTTAAAAACATCCTTCCGTTTTGGTACAAAAATGGTACGGTTGGAGCAGATTGGTTTCAAAAAATCATGAAAAGAAATCCAATCACTCAAAATATCACTTTTCAATCATTGAAAATTATTTTGTCTGTTGATAGACATGTTGTTATTTTGTTTAAAAGACTAAATACATACTAAGCGACAAAAAATATCAAAATGTTGATAAAGAAACACTGGTTACCTCATTAGTTAGTAATAAATACTTTATAAGTAATATATCTCATATTGATTTACAATAAATACCTTAAAATCGAACAAATATGTTGTTTCATTATGTTGTTACTACTTACCCCACGCCAGTTACAATTAGCCCCAAGAACGGGGTAAGTTGTAACATACTCCAACTTTCACAAAAAGTCATTTATACAAGCATTTCTTATCAATTTAAGCCCAATAATCATTCTGATGGATACCTGAATAGACGTTCTCTTATTTTAAAGTGCTTCATGATGAAAATATTCAATATTTTGACTTCCCCAATGAAAAAACTAAAAATTGTTACAACTAGCCCCCCGCTCCCCTACAATTGCAATTCATGATATAATATACAATAATTAATATATATACATAAAAAATATATCCTTCTAACCATTACATGATATTTAATGTAGGTATTCGTATCTGCTGTTAAATTGAATAATGTCCCCAAAACGTTGAAATAAGAACTGTCTTCAAATATGTTACATTAAGAGAATAATTAAGTTATTCAATTTCTTAAAACGTGGCTTACATGAAGCCAATGGTGGCACATCACAAACGTGTAGATTTAAGAAATTTCGTGTTCAAGAAATATAATTTATTCTAGTTTTTCCAAGTGGTCTAGAAGTTTAAAATCTGAAGACGAAACACTCACGTTAAGAAGAGTAGTCGAATTGTTTTCATTTCTATTTACTACTTATAGGTAAATGTTAACTTGTAAACATGAGCCCATTCGCAGATGGAACTAATGACCGGTAGTGTATGAAAATTGCTTTTATTGTCACTGCTAGGCATGCATGACCACAATATACCTGATTACTAGAGATTATAGAATACAAACGCCAACAAAATGTATGGAAATAACATTTACGAATCATGTCACTGTTTGAAGTTGTTACGTCAATATTTTTGATAGCCTTTCTGTTATCTGGCGGTCGGAAATTGTTGTCTTATCTGAGAAGGCTGTACCTAATCGTCGGGTTTTAGCGTATGGAGGATACCACAGTCCTCCGGCATTAACAGAAATAGAGAGACGTAGTCCATTTATATAGAAAGACGGCACGGTTGGCGCAGTGGTTGGGTGATCAGCTGCTACATGTGGAGGATTTAGTTTCCGCGCGGGACAATTATATGTGTGGCCTGCAGATCATTGTTCCGGGTCCGAGTGTTTGTTCATGTGAATATTTGTGTTTGCAAATGCACCCACTGTGGGATAGTATTTTTTTTTTTTAATTTTATCATTAACCAAATCTCTTTTCATAATATTGGATAGAACCCGCGTTGTTTACCCAAGTTCTGACGTCTCAAACAATGCTTTCAGCTGCATATCATCGAATAAAAATGAATATTCAGAAATAGTCTAGGCTAAAATTACGTGTGAATTCCATTAAATCATCAAACAATATATGAGAGAAAAACTGTGTTTGAGCTCGAGATTTATTCGATTTTTGCTCTTACAATAACATAGACACCGCACTTCTACTTATAAAACTTGAACCGAAATACTGCCAAAATCCACAATCACTTAACTCCAGTGTTATTGGCACATACAGACGGTTTGGACGCTAGTCAAGTCTATTCCAAGTTTTTGGAGAGTCATGGTGGGGCAAAAACTATCTCCCCATCAATATTAGACGTTCTGATTGATTGTGTGACTCGGCAATCTTATGAATAGGTTCTAGACATGAAACCTCATAATATTTGCTTTGGTATTTGCAAATTAAATTCCTTTTGATAAGGATTTATTACTGGACTAGCTTCCGCCTGCGGCCTCGCTCGCGTAGTTTACGAACCCGTATATTTTCCGGGATAAAAAACCTATTCCAGATTATAATCTATCTCTGTGCCAAATTTCATCCAGATCCGATCAGCCGTTTTGGCGTGATTGAGTAACAAACATCAATCTATCCAAATTTTCGCACCTACTACTATAAATCTCTATTTTAATCTAGTTCAAGTGCTTCATTGGTTTAGTGGCCGAAAGCGTGTCTGAACTCGAGATTCGATTCCCAGGTCGGGCTAAGTGTTATTGGGTTTTCTATATATAAATTCTCAGTAGCAGCACGAAATTTAGAACTGTGCCCGGTTGATGGCAATAGGCTCGCTCTCTATTACATTGGACTTAATAACGGCATCGGCGAAGTGTGAGTGCCAAACTAATCTGGTTCTTTGTATTGTGTTCAACTTATATCTTAAAGTCGGAAATTAGAAGTAAATTTCATTAATCATTTTAAAAAAAACTGTATGTAATATATAAACTACATGGTTTAAAAAAGTAAAATTTCTATGAATACGTATAGTAATTACCTTGTTTATCTTCACTTAATGCTTAGCTGCAACCGGCGAGCTCCTGCAAAGACAGATACATCACGCAACGGTTTTGAAATAGTTTGAAACGAATTAGTTTCGACATCGCTATGTTACTAAATAACTGTTATTTAAACCATGATTGAGTGATTGAGTTCCCTGCAATATGGTTGAGGTGAGCGATGCCGGGACGCGCGTCGTACTCGTGAACGGGTGCCATCTGTTGGGATTGGTCAGCTCATAGCTGCCATGTCAATCTTATCAGAATATTTGTTATTAATTTAAAAATCAGGCTTGTTTAGTTTAGACTTTTTTTTACATTGTCCTCACATAACTTTTCGAGAACAATGTATTTTAACAAAATATTGTAAGAAATTCTGTATTTAAAAGAGTAACCATGGAGTTTCTTGCCCGTTCTTCTCCATTGGAAGTCAACATTTTGGAACGTGGCACCTAGAGTCGTAACTATTCTTAAGTATTCGTATATGGTCTACATGAATAAAAACATATCTTATCTGCAATTGAAATGCAATGGAATTGTTTATTTTGCAATTAGGTTTTTTTAATCATTTTTACAGGTCATTTGTAGTTTTTTCAAGTTTAAATTTATTGCATGAATCTTCTGATTTTGTTTCAAATATGAGCATAGTAAAAGTATTTAAAAAAGTAGACACCTCAGTCCGTAAATACCGCTCCGTGATTACTTTCGCAAATATAATATAAGCATGAATAAAACTTTAAAAAAAATTAAAAATAGAGCCCTTTTTTCAAAACTTTTTCTCATTTTAATTTATTAAATTTCAGCATTCTGTCTCATGCGCCCTGTGAAAGCCGAGGACTTCTAACCCTCGCTAATTAGCGACTATCGTGCAATTACCGTCTAATTGACGCAGTTTAGAGTTACATAATAAGTCTTCACGAATTCTGTTTGTTACCAGACCATACAGTTGAAGGCAGGCTAGGCTAGTGTTTTGTCCGACTTCAAAGGTGTGTAGGTACTATGAAATGAACACTAGTGATATTTAATGGAATAGGGTTTTCTTAGAGAGAATTTTAAAACCATCTGTCTACATATAATGTGTATTTCATTTATGTACACTCTGGAGAGCATTTAATATATAAAAAATAATAATAATATGCGCAAAGAATATATTTTCTATTTGTTCCTACCAGTGTCTAGATGTTTCTTTCTTTGACAGCGAATTTCTGGAAACTTCAACTGTTTTAAAATACCATTTAAAGTTCTCGAGTTTTCGATTTAAGTAATCGAATTGAGTTGAACGATTCACCTTAGTGTGACCTGCCCTTTATGCTCTTAAAATAGAAAGAGCTGACATGGACGACAGAAAATATCTATGAAATTGTCCCGTCCCTAGTTCCGAGGAGACACCGCAGTTCGACCGACTAATATTTTTATATGGCGCCATTAGTTTAGAAGTGTCTGCACTCGTCACATTGGTTTGTGATTGGTTGTTTTATGTCAAAACAGCTGACGTGACATTTAAAACGACCAGAGATGCAACTTACCTTTTTTTACATTGGTTGGCGCAGTGGTTGAGAGATCGACTGCTGCGCTAGGTGTCGCGGTTTCGATTCTCGCACGGAAAAAATATTTGTATGATCTACAGATAGATGTTTCGGGTCTGGGTATTTGTGTATGAGAATATACGTGTTGTGAATACAAGTGTGGGGCAAAGTTTAAAAAAAACCTTTCATTATCTGTGGTTATAAATTCGAATCCTTTATTTGTTCATATTTTTGTTTGATGTTGTAAGGGAAGGCTGTAATGGCTTGGGGAATAATATTTTATCTTTTGTATGGCAGCTCAGTCCCACGCGTAATTTGGATGAATTTCCATGCAAATGGAATGCTATTAAAATTACGTTATAGCTTCTGTCCCTTGGGGTGAAATGTAGACTGAAATTGATGTAAAATTTGAGATCAGCCTCCGAACTAGCACATGTAACGTACTCTGTTTTTAACACCCAGTATATTAATTTTGTCAATAATACGAGTTACCGTAGCCGTCGCCGCTTCTTGTATAATGGAGGTACTTACTTAATTAATTGTTTTATTTATTTACCATTTTTTTGTATTAAGTCATTTGTAAAAAGGTTATAAACGAACTTTGTGATCTTTCACGTATATACGTTATAACGATGAAAAAATTTCAGAAAAAGAAATGTGTACGACTATATTCTATCGTTGGCAAAATTCCGCTTGTCTGTAAGGGGCCATCCATATATTACGTCACACGAATTTCATGCTTTTTTGACCCCTCCCCCGTCCTTGTCACATCTGGTTTTAAAAAGACGTGTAAAAGTGATTGAAAAATCCTAATTGCAAAATAAATAATTTCAATTTCAATTAATTTCAATTTCAATTTCAATTTCTGGTCACATTTGTGAGACTCCCCCCTCCCTAGTGCGTCACATATTTGCAATTTTATATTCAAAAATTATTAAATTAAAACAGCAGTTCTGAAATTAGTTTTATTTCCATTTATTTGAAATCACAGCGAGGCTCTCAAGGAACTCGCCAACATAACAATTTAAATCTTATATTCACACAGATAGAGTTCGAAATGTTTTTAGTTTTTCGTTAATAGTTCAAACTTCACGTTTTAATACTAAGATATATTAGATTTTGAAATGTAATGTTACGAAACTTAGGACCCCTCCCACCCCTTGTCACACAATGTCACACTTCGTCGACCCCCTCCTCCCTCTTAACGTGTGATGTAATTTATGGATGGCCCCTAAGAGCGTTTAACCGTTCATATGCGAACAAAGCTTATCAAAGTCACCTGCTAGACGTAACACCAGTATAACTATTCCAAAACGGAGGTATTGCCCTAATCACAGATATAGCGAGTTAGTGAACACGAGGCCAATGCTAATACCGGGTGGGCAGAAAGAGCCTCAGGTTACAATATGGACGGTACAAAACTTGGTGACAGGCTAATCATTTATCTACGAGCATAAACAATTTCCTTGTTAAAGAAAGAATAATCAAAATGACGACTCGGCAAAGAAACCTATATATATTTCAATCACGGCAATACAACCTCTCAAAACGAAGTAATAACAGGCAGGTATCTTAAGCTCATTGACAACGGCCTTTCCTTTGCCAAAGAGTACGTACTCCGCCTTTGACATTTACATCACTGGCAGACAAAAATACCTAATGGATGCTATATTCGTCACACATAAAAGCTTTTAAAGGTTTCGACATATATTCGAGGAGGAATTGAGTGGGGGAGATGGAGCTAAATAAGGTTAATAAGCCTGCATACTGTTCATAAAACAAATTGAATGTACTGAACACTATGTATATCGAGATAGAACGTAGATATGTTACTTAAATAGCACATAGTCATTTGGTAGGTAGTAAAATAATTATTTATTTTCTGTAAATAATTCCGGCTTTCACGAGTATTTTTTAGATCTAGATGGCGCCGGGCGTTTACCACTGCCTCTGAGAAGAAACACCGAAACAAAAGAACCGAAACTCAAAGCTTTTTTTTATAGTCCAGACGTGTATGTATGTATTTTTAGATTATGTGAACGTACATGTAGGGGTCTGGAATAACCTTTTGTGGAGAAAGCCATACAGTTTTGAGTTGACCTGTCCCAACTGATGGTAGATATATGTACATGGAGGAAATATTATAAAATAAATACCAAAGAAACTCTATTTGTGCCTTTGCTACCTCATCAAGACTAAACCACTGAACCGATTGTTATGAAATATTACATAGAGGTAGCTACGGACCTGGAGAAGGATATAGGCTTATTTTGAAAAAAAAAAAAACAGCAAAACACTAATCAGATAATAAAAGCTAAATGCTCGCAGACAAAGTAAAGTACGTTCTACAACTGTATAAAAAATAATATAAGTCGTTTCGCTTGCGTTAACGCGTCATAAGTAACAGGCATTAGAATTTTATTTCGTTTCTATAATTTTAGACATATAGGCGCCTGTGTGTAAATCTGTCACCTGTTCAGAGCAAATGATCTTTATTCACATGTAAAGCTGACATGATGATTTATTTAAGACAATCCTTCACACAGACGAATGAGAGAAAATACATAACTAAAAAAAAAACGTGAATGCCCTTCATGTTTTCTGTAAGGCCATAGAACGCGTCATAAAATACGTGGTATCATTTTATTACCGTATTGTCATTTCCACCCTGTATGTCGATCGCGAACGGTATTATGTAACAATAGGAAGTTATCTGTTTTATTTTTATTGGAGGGTTCAGATAATACGCGCCTGCGCTGCTTGGTAGATCAAAGGTGAATCAAGGTGGGATAATGTTTATGGAACTGTAGATAACCCATGGAGAAATAAACATACCTATACTTATATGTGGGATAACATAGGGTTGCCACATTTTTTTGGGAATATAAAGCAAATAACTTTTCAAAGGTAAAAAAATAAGGAACTATGTGTGAAAGTAAAATATTATTCGTCGGGGTGGGAATAATGTAAGTTTGTTCCATCCACCCCAGTTCTTCGAGAAAAGCCAGCAAATATTTGATTTAAACTAAAGATTTATTCCACAATCGGCATTCGTAGGACACTGAGGCACTTATAGAGCCCTTTGATGATACAGGCGTGACCCTGTTATTATAAGTTGTGATAAACATAAACGCTTATGTAATGGTCTATTAGGAGGCCTATATACAGCAGTGGAGCTATTTATCTGGAGATATTCAGCATGTTAGGGCCGATACTAATAGTCCTGCTATTTATAACAATGTGCCGATTGTTTGTCTTCTCATGTCGGTTCATTAGTAAAACGCGCACGTTTTTATTATTATGAAGCAAGTAGGTCGCGATCGTACCGCGACTTAGGATAGAATTGCGCGATAAACACACGTCACGTGTGAACTCACCATAATATAAAGCGATTAGGTTACTGTCTAAAGGAATATCGGATTCATTTTTAAGATTCCAATTTTCCGAGGACCTTTTCTGTCCCTAAAATCTTAGCCGAACAATTACGAAAAATATTTAAAAAAAATCATTTGATTTTTATTTATAGATAAATGTTGCTCTGCACTATAATTTCTCCTGTATCAAATCAAGTCGATATTATAAAACATGGCGACTATCACGATCCTTCTTTTTCTCTGTATTAAGAGCGAGACTATCTCTTACTCCACCCTAAATTACATACATATGACACACATGTAACAACTATGTGTAGAACGTACAAATATTTGTTTGAAACGGGATCAAACTCGCGACTCGTAGCACAGAAAGTCGAATCAATCTCAACTGCACCAAACATGTCGCCAAGCTATACACTTGTATTAAGTGTAGTCTAATCTCCATAAATGTCATGTCCCATATGCATAGGTATCGCAATCAACTAAGCTAACAGGCCATGTGTTTGTAGCAGAGACGTAATGGCCAATGTCTAGCATTGTACAATATACATACTGTAATACGAACTACGAAGATTAAAAGTTAAGTACAGTTAGCGACTTAAGTACCTAGGTAAACATATAATAAAATTTAACATGTGAAGTGTAAAAGTGAACATATAACTTAATTCTCTTAGATTATTAATCTTGTTTTTAACTAATCATCATTCACAATGATCAAGTTATTTCATCATAATTTGTTAACAAAAAATATATATTTGAATAGGTTTCATAGGCAAAAAGATAATTGAAATTAAAAAAAAAATCAGCTACTTTTGTCGCTGAGTCTCTGTTCTTATTTATTAAAAGCCTTGCTCTTGTCTGTGCAACTGATGAAGTTCTTTGCATTTTTCTCACTCCAGTGCAGTCTCCTTTATCTCTTTATACGACATGACATCAACCTTTTCCTTTATTTCGCTCATGTAACTTATCCTTGGTCTTCCTCTCCCTCTCCTTCCTTCTATCTTTCCTTCAATTATGTTTTTAATGAAACGTATTATATATATTATTTATGTCTCTAACTGCACATCGATAATTGACACACCTATTTTAACAGTTGGGATTCATGATCTAAGTTCTTCTTAGCCAAGGTAGACTCTCAGTGATATTTGCGTGATTATAGTATTAGAACATTTTTTGCAGTCGTTAAAATTCGGTTGTCCGTCAAATGCGACTTCGACCACGGCTCGATCTTTGAAAGTGCCAGTCTACGCCAGTTAATAGTACCTTCTGTTACCTACATAGATTTGGACAATAGAATTTGTAAACAGAATATCGCATCAAGATAGCTACAAACGGGAGCAGTGCCAAATTGATTTAATTATTTGATTGGCCTAGTGTAGGTATTCATTGATGAAACTACACTTTGAAGTAATAGATTACTAATCCATTGGCTGTTAGTACGTATTATAACCACCAATAATAACAGATTAAGCCTTTGCGAGTAAAAAAACTACTAAGTGAGGAATCAATTTTGTGATCAGACAATCTATAGAAATTATGTCAAATCGCCATATTTTCTTCAGATAAAAGTTGCTGACGAATGAAAAATTAAAATAATTTTATCATCATCAGCCAGAAGACGTCCACTACTGAACGAAAGCCTCCCTCAAGGGGGGGGGGGGGTGTTGCCATAATCCCCACGCTTGGCAGGCGGCTTGGGGATCGCAGTGGCTCACCGATTAGTGAGAGGACGCTGCTGCCCGTCCTCCGGTGTCTGGCCGCAGTTTTAAGACGTACCCGGGTCAAATAATAATATAATACCTATACAATAATTTTATAATACCTACTTATTATAATGATCTAATTCATCACCGATTTTCTAGCGCTTAGTTATTTACATTCGATAAGTCGTTGATGTCACAAAAACTGTGATGAGAAATGAGAAGGTATCTTATTCCACACTGATCTGGTGAGTGTTACGGGACTACACACACCATCGAAAACAATTTGGATTCCTCTTACGTGTGAAGGTTTCCTCAAAATATTTTCCTTTACCGTTAATGCAAGTGATAATCGAAGTGCAAAGTTAGAGTTGTGTGCAAACTTTCAGTTTTCGTTCCTTTTGAGATGCTCAGATGTCTCACTCTTCTATACATAAATCTGAATATCTTTTTAATTACAGCACCAACGTTAATTCGGGCCTACCTTACCGCTCATGAATAAAACAACCAAATTCCAAACTTCCTTCAAATTAAACCGTTCCTTTTTTATCGTAGATACCTTCGTAATTGTATCCACTGATATTGAAGGAAAACTCTGTGAAGGATCCTACAGCTATAAAAGTTGTCGAGAACCCGTCAGGCAATCGTTCAATCGTAGCAGTTTCAAGAGTCAGTCGGAAAGAGCCGAAAAAGGTTCGGGCCGAATAAGTCCGCTGAAAATGTTTGAGCCGAATAAATCGACGAAAAGAGATTTGGTAGAGTGAATTTACTTTGACACAGTTTTAGGATATTCGATGTGAATTTGTGAGATGTGGATTCTTGTTTCCGACGGAAAAGTGAAATGTGAGGAAATCTACACAAGTTATAGCTTAAATTCTGTTCATTGCAGCTTTATTGTTTTTAACTTGATAGATAGATGGAATTGTTTTTATTTCAAATAAACCTGATATAGGCACTTATGAAACGTTATAGGACTCTAGTTGCACGGTTCCAAAAATTTGGTCCTATGGAGAAGAACCGGCAAGAAACTCCATGGTAACTTGTTTTTATGCCGACTAGGAGCTCTACAGGCGTGCGCCGCGTAAACCAATTGTTATTCTTATATACGTATTACTGAAGAAAGTTGTAGGCTGCTTTTTTACTCGATAAAATACACGGGTGACTAATCCACGCGGGTGAAGCCGCGGGTGGAAGCTAGTATGTTATGTTTGTGATCACAACAAAGCAACCAATTTGTTCAATGTTTAGTCTAAACAACGACCCTCTCCTAATAAGTTCCAATTAAGCGTAATTCAACGCCACGGGGTAGGTAATAATCGAGTTGATTCCACTAATTGCAATCGATTGATTGTAATCGATATATTTATTGTTCTCGCCAACTCACTTCGGTAATTGCTTCGTAAATAACACGATAGTATTCGTGGGTACACAAGCGTGGTGTATATATAACAATACTAGTTTCTGCCTGCGGCTCCGCCCGCTTTTTCCCGGGATAAAATGTAACCTATATGCTATTCCAGACTATAATCTACCTCTGTGCCAAATTTCATCCAGATGCTTTCAGTAGTTTTTGCGTGAAAGAGTAACAAACATCCATCTATCCATCCATCCTCACAAACTTTCGCATTTATAATATTAGTAGGATAGGATTGTTTTAACTTCGACGTCAAGGGTCGAAGGTAAAACAAGGGTATTGCATCAATAGTTGTACAGTTTCATGAAAGGGAACTTGCCAACTTGGTTAAATTTATTTTATATAAATGAGTATTCTATATGAGAATTCATTTCAAAACCGAAAACACTGTTGATTTGCTATAGAACAGAATATACATAACATAGCATCACGCCTGTATTCCCCGAAGGGTTGGGAAGAGGTGTACTATTGTACACATTTCGCCGATTCCAGACCCCGTGCTGTTACCGAGAATTTCCATACAGAAAAACTCTATGACACTTTGCTCGACTCAAGGGCGGATCCAGCTTTCAAATCAGAGGGGGTCACATGTTTAAAATCTAGTCGGGACAGGCTCCTATTCGATTACAATAATAAATACTCTACGATCAATGCGATTAGAAAAATTATCAGTGGTCGACCTAGAACCAGCCCAGGGGGGGTCATGACCCCCCCTGGATCCGCGCTTGGCTCGACCCGGGAATCGAACCCAGGACCTCACGCTCAGCAGTCGCGCTTGCAAGCACTAGACCGATAGAATAGAATAAACGTTATTTCAAGTCTCAGACTCATATAGGTTAGTAAAAGTTCAGAACTAGTAAATAAAATTGCACTGTTATACATGCAATAGGCAATACGGTTGGCGCAGTGGCTAAGCGATTAGCTTTCTGCGCTTGCTTGCGCTTGATTAGCTGTCGCGGGTTCGATCCCTGCACGAAACAAATATTTGTATGATCTACAGGTAGTTGTTTCGGGTCTGGTTGTGTGTATATGAGACACGTACAATGGGCGACATTGCCGTGAACCACCTATAAGGCTAAAATCGCTTGCACCCAACTTGTGACCACAGCGAAAACCACGCCCTCTTAAAAGTTGAGATTTGAGAGTTTGATATTTGAGAGCTTGAGAATTTGAGATTCCAGAATTTGTGATTTGAGAATTAGAGAATTTGTGACATGAGATTTGAGAAGTTGAGAGCTTGAGAATTTGAGATACCAGAATTTGTGATTTGAGAACTCGAGACTTGAGAATTTGAGATGATGAGATTTGAGAGTTTGATATTTGAGAGCTTGAGAATTTGAGTTTTGAGAAGTTGAAATTTGAGAAATTGAGATTTGAGAAGTTGAGTTTTGAGAAGTTGAAATTTGAGATATTTGAGTTTAAGAATTTGAGTTTTGAGAAGTTAAAATTTGATAAGTTGAAATTTGAGATATTTGAGTTTAAGAATTTGAGTTTTGAGAAGTTAAAATTTGAGATATTTGAGTTTGAAAATTTGAGATTTGAGAATATGAGTTCTGAGAAGTTGAAATTTGAGAGCTTGATATTTGAGTTTGAGAATTTGAGTTTTGTGAAGTTAAAATTAAAGATATTTGAGTTTGAAAATTTGAGATTTGCGAATTTGAGTTTTGAGAAGTTAAAATTTGAGAGCTTGATATGTGAGTTTGAGAATTTGAGTTTTGAGAAGTTGAGTTTTGAGAAGTTAAGTTTTGAGAAGCTGAGTTTTGAGAAGTTGACATTTGAGAAATCGAGACTTGAGAATTTGAGATTTGTGACTTGAAATTTTGAGATATTTGAGAAGCTGAGTTTTGAGAAGTTGAATTTGAGAAGCTGAGTTTTGAGAAATTGAGTATTGAGAAGTTGAGTTCTGAGAAGCTGAGTTTTGAGAAGTTGAGTTTTGAGAAGCTGAGTTTTGAGAAGTTGAATTTGAGAAGCTGAGTTTTAAGAAATTGAGTATTGAGAAGTTGAGTTCTGAGAATTTGAGTTTTGAGAAGTTGAGTTATGAAAAGCTGAGATTTGAGAAGTTGAGTTATGAGAAGCTGAGTTTTGAGAAGCTGTGTTTTGAGAAGTTGAATTTGAGAAGCTGAGTTTTGAGAAATTGATTTTTGAGAAGCTGAGTTTTGAGAAGTTGAGTTTTGAGAAGTTGAGTTATGAGAAGCTGAGTTTTGAGAAGTTGAGTTATGAGAAGCTGAGTTTTGAGAAGCTGAGTTTTGAGAAGTTGAAATGTTGAGATATTTGAGAATTTGAGAATTTGAGTTTTGAGAAGTTGAATTTGAGAAGCTGAGTTTTGAGAAGTTGAGTTTTGAGAATTTGAGTTTTGAGAAGTTGAGTTTTGAGAATTTGAGTTTTGAGAAGTTGAAATTTGACAGCTTGATATTTGAGTTTGAGAATTTGAGAATTTGAATTTTGAGATATTTTAGTTTGAGAATTTGAGAATTTGTGATATGATATTTGAGAATTTGAGTTTTGAGAGGTTGAGTTTTGAGAAGCTGAGCTTTGAGAAGTTGAGTTTTGAGATGTTGAGTTTTGAGAAGTTGAGTTTTCAGAAGTTGAGTTTTGAGAAGTTGAGTTTTGAGAGTTAAGTTTTGAGAAGCTGAGTTTTGAGAAGTTGAGTTTTGAGAAGTTGAATTATGAAAAGCTAAGTTTTGAGAAGTTGAGTTATGAGAAGCTGACATTTGAGAAATCGAGACTTGAGAATTTGAGATTTGAGAAGTTGAAATTCGAGAGCTTGATATTTGAGTTTGAGAATTTGAAATTTGAGAATTTGAGTTTTGAGAAGTTGAAATGTTGAGATATTTGAGAATTTGAGTTTTGAGAAGTTGAAATTTGACAGCTTGATATTTGAGTTTGAGAATTTGAGAATTTGAATTTTGAGATATTTTAGTTTGAGAATTTGAGAATTTGTGATATGATATTTGAGAATTTGAGTTTTGAGAAGTTGAGTTTTGAGAATTTGAGTTTTGAGAATTTGAGTTTTGAGAAGTTGAGTTTTGAGAAGTTAAGTTTTGAGAAGCTGAGTTTTGAGAAGTTGAGTTTGGAGAAGCTGAGTTTTGAAAAGTTGAATTTGAGAAGCTGACTTGAGAATTTGAGATTTAGGACTTGAAATGTTGAGATATTTGAGAATTTGAGAATTTGAGTTTTGAGAAGTTGAATTTGAGAAGCTGAGTTTTGAGAAGTTGAGTTTTGAGAAGTTGAAATTTTGAGATATTTGAGATTTGAGAATTTGAGTTATGAGAAGCTGAGTTTTGAGAAGTTGAATTTGAGAAGCTGAGTTTTGAGAAGTTGAGTTTTGAGAAGTTGACTTATGAAAAGCTGAGTTTTGAGAAGTTGAATTTGAGAAGATGAGTTTTGAGAAGTTGAGTTTTGAGAAGTTGATATTTGAGAAATCGAGACTTGAGAATTTGAGATTTGAGAAGTTGAAATTCGAGAGCTTGATATTTGAGTTTGAGAATTTGAAATTTGAGAATTTGAGTTTTGAGAAGTTGAAATGTTGAGATATTTGAGAATTTGAGTTTTGAGAAGTTGAAATTTGACAGCTTGATATTTGAGTTTGAGAATTTGAGAATTTGAATTTTGAGATATTTTAGTTTGAGAATTTGAGAATTTGTGATATGATATTTGAGAATTTGAGTTTTGAGAAGTTGAGTTTTGAGAATTTGAGTTTTGAGAATTTGAGTTTTGAGAAGTTGAGTTTTGAGAAGTTAAGTTTTGAGAAGCTGAGTTTTGAGAAGTTGAGTTTGGAGAAGCTGAGTTTTGAAAAGTTGAATTTGAGAAGCTGACTTGAGAATTTGAGATTTGTGACTTGAAATGTTGAGATATTTGAGAATTTGAGAATTTGAGTTTTGAGAAGTTGAATTTGAGAAGCTGAGTTTTGAGAAGTTGAGTTTTGAGAAGTTGAAATTTTGAGATATTTGAGATTTGAGAATTTGAGTTATGAGAAGCTGAGTTTTGAGAAGTTGAATTTGAGAAGCTGAGTTTTGAGAAGTTGAGTTTTGAGAAGTTGACTTATGAAAAGCTGAGTTTTGAGAAGTTGAATTTGAGAAGATGAGTTTTGAGAAGTTGAGTTTTGAGAAGTTGATATTTGAGTTTTGAGAATTTGTGATTTGAGAATTTGAGTTTTGAGAAGTTGAAATTTGAGAGCTTGATATTTGAGTTTGAGAATTTGAGAATTTGAATTTTGGGATATTTGAGTTTGAGAATTTGAGAATTTGTGATATGATATTTGAGAATTTGAGTTTTGAGAAGTTGAGTTTTGAGAAGTTGAGTTTTGAGAAGTTGAAATTTGACAGCTTGATATATGAATTTGAGAATTTGAGAATTTGAATTTTGAGATATTTTAGTTTGAGAATTTGAGAATTTGTGATATGATATTTGAGAATTTGAGTTTTGAGAAGTTGAGTTTTGAGAAGTTGAGTTTTGAGAAGTTGAAATTTGACAGCTTGATATTTGAGTTTGAGAATTTGAGAATTTGAATTTTGAGATATTTTAGTTTGAGAATTTGAGAATTTGTGATATGATATTTGAGAATTTTAGTTTTGAGAAGTTGAGTTTTGAGAAGCTGAGCTTTGAGAAGTTGAGTTTTGAGAATTTGAGTTTTGAGAAGTTGAGTTTTGAGAAGTTAAGTTTTGAGAAGCTGAGTTTTGAGAAGTTGAGTTTGGAGAAGCTGAGTTTTGAGAAGTTAAGTTTTGAGAAGCTGAGTTTTGAGAAGTTGAGTTTGGAGAAGCTGAGTTTTGAAAAGTTGAATTTGAGAAGCTGAATTGAGAATTTGAGATTTGTGACTTGAAATGTTGAGATATTTGAGAATTTGAGAATTTGAGTTTTGAGAAGTTGAATTTGAGAAGCTGAGTTTTGAGAAGTTGAGTTTTGAGAAGTTGAAATTTTGAGATATTTGAGATTTGAGAATTTGAGTTATGAGAAGCTGAGTTTTGAGAAGTTGAATTTGAGAAGCTGAGTTTTGAGAAGTTGAGTTTTGAGAAGTTGACTTATGAAAAGCTGAGTTTTGAGAAGTTGAATTTGAGAAGATGAGTTTTGAGAAGTTGAGTTTTGAGAAGTTGATATTTGAGTTTTGAGAATTTGTGTTTTACGAAGTTGTGTTATGAAAAGCTGAGTTTTGAGATGTTGAGTTATGAGAAGCTGAGTTTTGAGAAGCTGAGTTTTGAGAAATTGAATTTGAGAAGTTGAGTTTTCAGAAGTTGAGTTTTGAGAAGTTGAGTTTTGAGAAGTTGAGTTTTGAGAAGTTGAGTTATGAAAAGCTGAGTTTTGAGAAGTTGAGTTATGAGAAGCTGACATTTGAGAAATCGAGACTTGAGAAATTGAGAATTTGAGTTATGAGAAGCTGAGCTTTGAGAAGTTGAATTTGAGAAGTTGAGTTTTGAGAAGTTGAAATTTGACAGCTTGATATTTGAGTTTGAGAATTTGAGAATTTGAATTTTGAGATATTTCTGTTTGAGAATTTGAGAATTTGTGATATATTTGAGAATTTGAGTTTTGAGAAGTTGAGTTTTGAGAAATCGAGACTTGAGAATTTGAGAATTTGAGTTATGAGAAGCTGAGTTTTGAGAAGTTGAATTTGAGAAGTTGAGTTTTGAGAAGTTGAAATTTGACAGCTTGATATTTGAGTTTGAGAATTTGAGAATTTGAATTTTGAGATATTTCTGTTTGAGAATTTGAGAATTTGTGATATATTTGAGAATTTGAGTTTTGAGAAGTTGAGTTATGAAAAGCTGAGTTTTGAGAAGTTGAGTTATGAGAAGCTGACATTTGAGAAATCGAGACTTGAGAATTTGAGATTTGTGACTTGAGTTTCGAGAAGTTGAGTTTTGAGAAGTTAAGTTTTGAGAAGTTGAGTTTTCAGAAGTTGAGTTTTGAGAAGTTGAGTTTTGAGAAGTTGAGTTTTCAGAAGTTGAGTTTTGAGAAGTTGAGTTTTGAGAAGTTGAGTTTTGAGAAGTTGAGTTTTGAGAAGTTGAAATTTGACAGCTTGATATTTGAGTTTGAGAATTTGAGAATTTGAATTTTGAGATATTTTAGTTTGAGAATTTGAGAATTTGTGATATGATATTTGAGAATTTGAGTTTTGAGAAGTTGAGTTTTGAGAATTTGAGTTTTGAGAATTTGAGTTTTGAGAAGTTGAGTTTTGAGAAGTTAAGTTTTGAGAAGCTGAGTTTTGAGAAGTTGAGTTTGGAGAAGCTGAGTTTTGAAAAGTTGAATTTGAGAAGCTGACTTGAGAATTTGAGATTTGTGACTTGAAATGTTGAGATATTTGAGAATTTGAGAATTTGAGTTTTGAGAAGTTGAATTTGAGAAGCTGAGTTTTGAGAAGTTGAGTTTTGAGAAGTTGAAATTTTGAGATATTTGAGATTTGAGAATTTGAGTTATGAGAAGCTGAGTTTTGAGAAGTTGAATTTGAGAAGCTGAGTTTTGAGAAGTTGAGTTTTGAGAAGTTGAGTTTTGAGAAGCTGAGCTTTGAGAAGTTGAGTTTTCAGAAGTTGAGTTTTGAGAAGTTGAGTTTTGAGAAGTTGAGTTTTGAGAAGTTGAGTTTTGAGAAGTTGAGTTATGAAAAGCTGAGTTTTGAGAAGTTGAGTTAAGAGAAGTTGAAATTTGAGAAATCGAGACTTGAGAATTTGAGATTTGTGACTTGAGTTTCGAGAAGTTGAGTTTTGAGAAGTTAAGTTTTGAGATGTTGAGTTATGAGAAGCTGAGTTTTGAGAAGCTGAGTTTTGAGAAGTTGAATTTGAGAAACTGAGGTTTGAGAAGTTGAGTTTTGAGAAGTTGAGTTTTGAGAAGTTGAGTTTTGAGAAGTTGATATTTGAGTTTTGAGAATTTGTGATTTGAAATTTGAGAATTTGAGTTTTGAGAAGTTGAAATTTGAGAGCTTGATATTAGAATTTGACAGCTTGATATTTGAATTTTGAGATATTTCTGTTTGAGAATTTGAGAATTTGTGATATGATATTTGAGAATTTGTGATATGATATTTGAGAAGTTGAGTTTTGAGAAGCTGAGCTTTGAGAAGTTGAGTTTTCAGAAGTTGAGTTTTGAGAAGTTGAGTTTTGAGAAGTTGAGTTTTGAGAGTTAAGTTTTGAGAAGCTGAGTTTTGAGAAGTTGAGTTTTGAGAAGTTGAATTATGAAAAGCTAAGTTATATGAGATAGATATGAGGTAGATAGAGGTAGATATGAGAGCTTGATATTTGAGTTTGAGAATTTGAGAATTTGAATTTTGAGATATTTTAGTTTGAGAATTTGAGAATTTGTGATATGATATTTGAGAATTTGAGTTTTGAGAAGTTGAGTTTTGAGAAGTTGAGTTTTGAGAAGTTGAAATTTGACAGCTTGATATTTGAGTTTGAGAATTTGAGAATTTGAATTTTGAGATATTTTAGTTTGAGAATTTGAGAATTTGTGATATGATATTTGAGAATTTTAGTTTTGAGAAGTTGAGTTTTGAGAAGCTGAGCTTTGAGAAGTTGAGTTTTGAGAATTTGAGTTTTGAGAAGTTGAGTTTTGAGAAGTTAAGTTTTGAGAAGCTGAGTTTTGAGAAGTTGAGTTTGGAGAAGCTGAGTTTTGAGAAGTTAAGTTTTGAGAAGCTGAGTTTTGAGAAGTGGAGTTTGGAGAAGCTGAGTTTTGAAAAGTTGAATTTGAGAAGCTGAATTGAGAATTTGAGATTTGTGACTTGAAATGTTGAGATATTTGAGAATTTGAGTTTTGAGAAGTTGAATTTGAGAAGCTGAGTTTTGAGAAGTTGAGTTTTGAGAAGTTGAAATTTTGAGATATTTGAGATTAGAGAATTTGAGTTATGAGAAGCTGAGTTTTGAGAAGTTGAATTTGAGAAGCTGATTTTTGAGAAGTTGAGTTTTGAGAAGTTGACTTATGAAAAGCTGAGTTTTGAGAAGTTGAATTTGAGAAGATGAGTTTTGAGAAGTTGAGTTTTGAGAAGTTGATATTTGAGTTTTGAGAATTTGTGATTTGAGAATTTGAGTTTTGAGAAGTTGAAATTTGAATTTTGAGATATTTTAGTTTGAGAATTTGAGAATTTGTGATATGATATTTGAGAATTTGAGTTTTGAGAAGTTGAGTTTTGAGAAGCTGAGCTTTGAGAAGTTGAGTTTTGAGAATTTGTGATATATTTGAGAATTTGAGTTTTGAGAAGTTGAGTTTTGAGAAGTTGAGTTTTGAGAAGTTGAGTTTGGAGAAGCTGAGTTTTGAGAAGTTGAGTTTTGAGAAGTTAAGTTTTGAGAAGCTGAGTTTTGAGAAGTTGAGTTTGGAGAAGCTGAGTTTTGAGAAGTTAAGTTTTGAGAAGCTGAGTTTTGAGAAGTTGAGTTTGGAGAAGCTGAGTTTTGAAAAGTTGAATTTGAGAAGCTGAATTGAGAATTTGAGATTTGTGACTTGAAATGTTGAGATATTTGAGAATTTGAGTTTTGAGAAGTTGAATTTGAGAAGCTGAGTTTTGAGAAGTAGAGTTTTGAGAAGTTGAAATTTTGAGATATTTGAGATTAGAGAATTTGAGTTATGAGAAGCTGAGTTTTGAGAAGTTGAATTTGAGAAGCTGAGTTTTGAGAAGTTGAGTTTTGAGAAGTTGACTTATGAAAAGCTGAGTTTTGAGAAGTTGAATTTGAGTTTTGAGAAGTTGAGTTTTGAGAAGTTAAGTTTTGAGAAGCTGAGTTTTGAGAAGTTGACTTATGAAAAGCTGAGTTTTGAGAAGTTGAATTTGAGAAGATGAGTTTTGAGAAGTTGACATTTGAGAAATCGAGACTTGAGAATTTGAGATTTGTGACTTGAGTTTCGAGAAGTTGAGTTTTGAGAAGTTAAGTTTTGAGAAGCTGAGTTTTGAGAAGTTGAGTTTTGAGAAGTTGATATTTGAGTTTTGAGAATTTGTGATTTGAGAATTTGAGTTTTGAGAAGTTGAAATTTGAATTTTGAGATATTTTAGTTTGAGAATTTGAGAATTTGTGATATGATATTTGAGAATTTGAGTTTTGAGAAGTTGAGTTTTGAGAAGCTGAGCTTTGAGAAGTTGAGTTTTGAGAATTTGTGATATATTTGAGAATTTGAGTTTTGAGAAGTTGAGTTTTGAGAAGTTGAGTTTTGAGAAGTTGAGTTTGGAGAAGCTGAGTTTTAAGAATTTTAGTTTTGAGAAGTTGAGTTTTGAGAAGCTGAGCTTTGAGAAGTTGAGTTTTGAGAATTTGAGTTTTGAGAAGTTGAGTTTTGAGAAGTTAAGTTTTGAGAAGCTGAGTTTTGAGAAGTTGAGTTTGGAGAAGCTGAGTTTTGAGAAGTTAAGTTTTGAGAAGCTGAGTTTTGAGAAGTTGAGTTTGGAGAAGCTGAGTTTTGAAAAGTTGAATTTGAGAAGCTGAATTGAGAATTTGAGATTTGTGACTTGAAATGTTGAGATATTTGAGAATTTGAGTTTTGAGAAGTTGAATTTGAGAAGCTGAGTTTTGAGAAGTTGAGTTTTGAGAAGTTGAAATTTTGAGATATTTGAGATTAGAGAATTTGAGTTATGAGAAGCTGAGTTTTGAGAAGTTGAATTTGAGAAGCTGAGTTTTGAGAAGTTGAGTTTTGAGAAGTTGACTTATGAAAAGCTGAGTTTTGAGAAGTTGAATTTGAGTTTTGAGAAGTTGAGTTTTGAGAAGTTAAGTTTTGAGAAGCTGAGTTTTGAGAAGTTGACTTATGAAAAGCTGAGTTTTGAGAAGTTGAATTTGAGAAGTTGAGTTTTGAGAAGTTGACATTTTGAGATATTTGAGATTAGAGAATTTGAGTTATGAGAAGCTGAGTTTTGAGAAGTTAAGTTTTGAGAAGCTGAGTTTTGAGAAGTTGACTTATGAAAAGCTGAGTTTTGAGAAGTTGAATTTGAGAAGTTGAGTTTTGAGAAGTTGACATTTTGAGATATTTGAGATTAGAGAATTTGAGTTATGAGAAGCTGAGTTTTGAGAAGTTGAATTTGAGAAGCTGAGTTTTGAGAAGTTGAGTTTTGAGAAGTTGACTTATGAAAAGCTGAGTTTTGAGAAGTTGAATTTGAGTTTTGAGAAGTTGAGTTTTGAGAAGTTAAGTTTTGAGAAGCTGAGTTTTGAGAAGTTGACTTATGAAAAGCTGAGTTTTGAGAAGTTGAATTTGAGAAGATGAGTTTTGAGAAGTTGACATTTGAGAAATCGAGACTTGAGAATTTGAGATTTGTGACTTGAGTTTCGAGAAGTTGAGTTTTGAGAAGTTAAGTTTTGAGAAGCTGAGTTTTGAGAAGTTGAATTTGAGAAGCTGAGTTTTGAGAAGTTGACTTTTGAGAAATCGAGACTTGAGAATTTGAGATTTGTGACTTGAGTTTCGAGAAGTTGAGTTTTGAGAAGTTAAGTTTTGAGAAGCTGAGTTTTGAGAAGTTGACATTTGAGAAATCGAGACTTGAGAATTTGAGATTTGTGTGTGAGTTATGAGAATTTGAGTTTTGAGAAGTTGAATTTGAGAAGCTGAGTTTTGAGAAGTTGAGTTTTGAGAAGTTGAAATTTTGAGATATTTGAGATTAGAGAATTTGAGTTAAGAGAAGCTGAGTTTTGAGAAGTTGAATTTGAGAAGCTGAGTTTTGAGAAGTTGAGTTTTGAGAAGTTGACTTATGAAAAGCTGAGTTTTGAGAAGTTGAATTTGAGTTTTGAGAAGTTGAGTTTTGAGAAGTTAAGTTTTGAGAAGCTGAGTTTTGAGAAGTTGACTTATGAAAAGCTGAGTTTTGAGAAGTTGAATTTGAGAAGATGAGTTTTGAGAAGTTGACATTTGAGAAATCGAGACTTGAGAATTTGAGATTTGTGACTTGAGTTTCGAGAAGTTGAGTTTTGAGAAGTTAAGTTTTGAGAAGCTGAGTTTTGAGAAGTTGAATTTGAGAAGCTGAGTTTTGAGAAGTTGACTTTTGAGAAATCGAGACTTGAGAATTTGAGATTTGTGACTTGAGTTTCGAGAAGTTGAGTTTTGAGAAGTTAAGTTTTGAGAAGCTGAGTTTTGAGAAGTTGACATTTGAGAAATTGAGACTTGAGAATTTGAGATTTGTGTGTGAGTTATGAGAAGCTGAGTTTTGAGAAGTTGAATTTGAGAAGATGAGTTTTGAGAAGTTGAGTTTTGAGAAGTTGAAATTTGACAGCTTGATATTTGAATTTTGAGATATCTCTGTTTGAGAATTTGAGAATTTGTGATATGATATTTGAGAATTTGAGTTTTGAGAAGTTGAGTTTTGAGAAATCGAGACTTGAGAATTTGAGATTTGTGACTTGAGTTTCGAGAAGTTGAGTTTTGAGAAGTTAAGTTTTGAGAAGCTGAGTTTTAAGAAGTTGAGTTTTAAGAAGTTGAGTTTTAAGAAGTTGAGTTATGAAAAGCTGAGTTTTGAGATGTTGAGTTATGAGAAGCTGAGTTTTGAGAAGCTGAGTTTTGAGAAATTGAATTTGAGAAGTAGAGTTTTCAGAAGTTGAGTTTTGAGAAGTTAAGTTTGGAGAAGTTGAGTTATGAAAAGCTGAGTTTTGAGAAGTTGACATTTGAGAAATCGAGACTTGAGAATTTGAGATTTGTGTGTGAGTTATGAGAAGCTGAGTTTTGAGAAGTTGAATTTGAGAAGATGAGTTTTGAGAAGTTGAGTTTTGAGAAGTTGAAATTTGACAGCTTGATATTTGAATTTTGAGATATCTCTGTTTGAGAATTTGAGAATTTGTGATATGATATTTGAGAATTTGAGTTTTGAGAAGTTGAGTTTTGAGAAGCTGAGCTTTGAGAAGTTGAGTTTTCAGAAGTTGAGTTTTGAGAAGTTGAGTTTTGAGAAGTTGAGTTTTGAGAAGTTGAGTTTTGAGAATTTGAGTTTTGAGAATTTGAGTTTTGAGAAGTTGAGTTTTGAGAAGTTAAGTTTTGAGAAGCTGAGTTTTGAGAAGTTGAGTTTTGAGAAGTTGATATTTGAGTTTTGAGAATTTGTGATTTGAGAATTTGAGTTTTGAGAAGTTGAAATTTGAATTTTGAGATATTTTAGTTTGAGAATTTGAGAATTTGTGATATGATATTTGAGAATTTGAGTTTTGAGAAGTTGAGTTTTGAGAAGCTGAGCTTTGAGAAGTTGAGTTTTGAGAATTTGTGATATATTTGAGAATTTGAGTTTTGAGAAGTTGAGTTTTGAGAAGTTGAGTTTTGAGAAGTTGAGTTTGGAGAAGCTGAGTTTTAAGAATTTTAGTTTTGAGAAGTTGAGTTTTGAGAAGCTGAGCTTTGAGAAGTTGAGTTTTGAGAATTTGAGTTTTGAGAAGTTGAGTTTTGAGAAGTTAAGTTTTGAGAAGCTGAGTTTTGAGAAGTTGAGTTTGGAGAAGCTGAGTTTTGAGAAGTTAAGTTTTGAGAAGCTGAGTTTTGAGAAGTTGAGTTTGGAGAAGCTGAGTTTTGAAAAGTTGAATTTGAGAAGCTGAATTGAGAATTTGAGATTTGTGACTTGAAATGTTGAGATATTTGAGAATTTGAGTTTTGAGAAGTTGAATTTGAGAAGCTGAGTTTTGAGAAGTTGAGTTTTGAGAAGTTGAAATTTTGAGATATTTGAGATTAGAGAATTTGAGTTATGAGAAGCTGAGTTTTGAGAAGTTGAATTTGAGAAGCTGAGTTTTGAGAAGTTGAGTTTTGAGAAGTTGACTTATGAAAAGCTGAGTTTTGAGAAGTTGAATTTGAGTTTTGAGAAGTTGAGTTTTGAGAAGTTAAGTTTTGAGAAGCTGAGTTTTGAGAAGTTGACTTATGAAAAGCTGAGTTTTGAGAAGTTGAATTTGAGAAGTTGAGTTTTGAGAAGTTGACATTTTGAGATATTTGAGATTAGAGAATTTGAGTTATGAGAAGCTGAGTTTTGAGAAGTTGAATTTGAGAAGCTGAGTTTTGAGAAGTTGAGTTTTGAGAAGTTGACTTATGAAAAGCTGAGTTTTGAGAAGTTGAATTTGAGTTTTGAGAAGTTGAGTTTTGAGAAGTTAAGTTTTGAGAAGCTGAGTTTTGAGAAGTTGACTTATGAAAAGCTGAGTTTTGAGAAGTTGAATTTGAGAAGATGAGTTTTGAGAAGTTGACATTTGAGAAATCGAGACTTGAGAATTTGAGATTTGTGACTTGAGTTTCGAGAAGTTGAGTTTTGAGAAGTTAAGTTTTGAGAAGCTGAGTTTTGAGAAGTTGAATTTGAGAAGCTGAGTTTTGAGAAGTTGACTTTTGAGAAATCGAGACTTGAGAATTTGAGATTTGTGACTTGAGTTTCGAGAAGTTGAGTTTTGAGAAGTTAAGTTTTGAGAAGCTGAGTTTTGAGAAGTTGACATTTGAGAAATCGAGACTTGAGAATTTGAGATTTGTGTGTGAGTTATGAGAATTTGAGTTTTGAGAAGTTGAATTTGAGAAGCTGAGTTTTGAGAAGTTGAGTTTTGAGAAGTTGAAATTTTGAGATATTTGAGATTAGAGAATTTGAGTTAAGAGAAGCTGAGTTTTGAGAAGTTGAATTTGAGAAGCTGAGTTTTGAGAAGTTGAGTTTTGAGAAGTTGACTTATGAAAAGCTGAGTTTTGAGAAGTTGAATTTGAGTTTTGAGAAGTTGAGTTTTGAGAAGTTAAGTTTTGAGAAGCTGAGTTTTGAGAAGTTGACTTATGAAAAGCTGAGTTTTGAGAAGTTGAATTTGAGAAGATGAGTTTTGAGAAGTTGACATTTGAGAAATCGAGACTTGAGAATTTGAGATTTGTGACTTGAGTTTCGAGAAGTTGAGTTTTGAGAAGTTAAGTTTTGAGAAGCTGAGTTTTGAGAAGTTGAATTTGAGAAGCTGAGTTTTGAGAAGTTGACTTTTGAGAAATCGAGACTTGAGAATTTGAGATTTGTGACTTGAGTTTCGAGAAGTTGAGTTTTGAGAAGTTAAGTTTTGAGAAGCTGAGTTTTGAGAAGTTGACATTTGAGAAATCGAGACTTGAGAATTTGAGATTTGTGTGTGAGTTATGAGAAGCTGAGTTTTGAGAAGTTGAATTTGAGAAGATGAGTTTTGAGAAGTTGAGTTTTGAGAAGTTGAAATTTGACAGCTTGATATTTGAATTTTGAGATATCTCTGTTTGAGAATTTGAGAATTTGTGATATGATATTTGAGAATTTGAGTTTTGAGAAGTTGAGTTTTGAGAAATCGAGACTTGAGAATTTGAGATTTGTGACTTGAGTTTCGAGAAGTTGAGTTTTGAGAAGTTAAGTTTTGAGAAGCTGAGTTTTAAGAAGTTGAGTTTTAAGTAGTTGAGTTTTAAGAAGTTGAGTTATGAAAAGCTGAGTTTTGAGATGTTGAGTTATGAGAAGCTGAGTTTTGAGAAGCTGAGTTTTGAGAAATTGAATTTGAGAAGTAGAGTTTTCAGAAGTTGAGTTTTGAGAAGTTAAGTTTGGAGAAGTTGAGTTATGAAAAGCTGAGTTTTGAGAAGTTGACATTTGAGAAATCGAGACTTGAGAATTTGAGATTTGTGTGTGAGTTATGAGAAGCTGAGTTTTGAGAAGTTGAATTTGAGAAGATGAGTTTTGAGAAGTTGAGTTTTGAGAAGTTGAAATTTGACAGCTTGATATTTGAATTTTGAGATATCTCTGTTTGAGAATTTGAGAATTTGTGATATGATATTTGAGAATTTGAGTTTTGAGAAGTTGAGTTTTGAGAAGCTGAGCTTTGAGAAGCTGAGTTTTGAGAAGTTGACTTATGAAAAGCTGAGTTTTGAGAAGTTGAATTTGAGAAGATGAGTTTTGAGAAGTTGACATTTGAGAAATCGAGACTTGAGAATTTGAGATTTGTGACTTGAGTTTCGAGAAGTTGAGTTTTGAGAAGTTAAGTTTTGAGAAGCTGAGTTTTGAGAAGTTGAATTTGAGAAGCTGAGTTTTGAGAAGTTGACTTTTGAGAAATCGAGACTTGAGAATTTGAGATTTGTGACTTGAGTTTCGAGAAGTTGAGTTTTGAGAAGTTAAGTTTTGAGAAGCTGAGTTTTGAGAAGTTGACATTTGAGAAATCGAGACTTGAGAATTTGAGATTTGTGTGTGAGTTATGAGAATTTGAGTTTTGAGAAGTTGAATTTGAGAAGCTGAGTTTTGAGAAGTTGAGTTTTGAGAAGTTGAAATTTTGAGATATTTGAGATTAGAGAATTTGAGTTAAGAGAAGCTGAGTTTTGAGAAGTTGAATTTGAGAAGCTGAGTTTTGAGAAGTTGAGTTTTGAGAAGTTGACTTATGAAAAGCTGAGTTTTGAGAAGTTGAATTTGAGTTTTGAGAAGTTGAGTTTTGAGAAGTTAAGTTTTGAGAAGCTGAGTTTTGAGAAGTTGACTTATGAAAAGCTGAGTTTTGAGAAGTTGAATTTGAGAAGATGAGTTTTGAGAAGTTGACATTTGAGAAATCGAGACTTGAGAATTTGAGATTTGTGACTTGAGTTTCGAGAAGTTGAGTTTTGAGAAGTTAAGTTTTGAGAAGCTGAGTTTTGAGAAGTTGAATTTGAGAAGCTGAGTTTTGAGAAGTTGACTTTTGAGAAATCGAGACTTGAGAATTTGAGATTTGTGACTTGAGTTTCGAGAAGTTGAGTTTTGAGAAGTTAAGTTTTGAGAAGCTGAGTTTTGAGAAGTTGACATTTGAGAAATCGAGACTTGAGAATTTGAGATTTGTGTGTGAGTTATGAGAAGCTGAGTTTTGAGAAGTTGAATTTGAGAAGATGAGTTTTGAGAAGTTGAGTTTTGAGAAGTTGAAATTTGACAGCTTGATATTTGAATTTTGAGATATCTCTGTTTGAGAATTTGAGAATTTGTGATATGATATTTGAGAATTTGAGTTTTGAGAAGTTGAGTTTTGAGAAATCGAGACTTGAGAATTTGAGATTTGTGACTTGAGTTTCGAGAAGTTGAGTTTTGAGAAGTTAAGTTTTGAGAAGCTGAGTTTTAAGAAGTTGAGTTTTAAGAAGTTGAGTTTTAAGAAGTTGAGTTATGAAAAGCTGAGTTTTGAGATGTTGAGTTATGAGAAGCTGAGTTTTGAGAAGCTGAGTTTTGAGAAATTGAATTTGAGAAGTAGAGTTTTCAGAAGTTGAGTTTTGAGAAGTTAAGTTTGGAGAAGTTGAGTTATGAAAAGCTGAGTTTTGAGAAGTTGACATTTGAGAAATCGAGACTTGAGAATTTGAGATTTGTGTGTGAGTTATGAGAAGCTGAGTTTTGAGAAGTTGAATTTGAGAAGATGAGTTTTGAGAAGTTGAGTTTTGAGAAGTTGAAATTTGACAGCTTGATATTTGAATTTTGAGATATCTCTGTTTGAGAATTTGAGAATTTGTGATATGATATTTGAGAATTTGAGTTTTGAGAAGTTGAGTTTTGAGAAGCTGAGCTTTGAGAAGTTGAGTTTTCAGAAGTTGAGTTTTGAGAAGTTGAGTTTTGAGAAGTTGAGTTTTGAGAAATTGAATTTGAGAAGTTGAGTTTTCAGAAGTTGAGTTTTGAGAAGTTGAATTTTGAGAAGTTGAGTTTTGAGAAGTTGAGTTTTGAGAAGTTGATATTTGAGTTTTGAGAATTTGTGATTTGAAATTTGAGAATTTGAGTTTTGAGAAGTTGAAATTTGAGAGCTTGATATTAGAATTTGACAGCTTGATATTTGAATTTTGAGATATTTCTGTTTGAGAATTTGAGAATTTGTGATATGATATTTGAGAAGTTGAGTTTTGAGAAGCTGAGCTTTGAGAAGTTGAGTTTTCAGAAGTTGAGTTTTGAGAAGATGAGTTTTGAGAAGTTGAGTTTTGAGAGTTAAGTTTTGAGAAGCTGAGTTTTGAGAAGTTGAGTTTTGAGAAGTTGAATTATGAAAAGCTAAGTTTTGAGAAGTTGAGTTATGAGAAGCTGACATTTGAGAATTGAGAGCTTGATATTTGAGTTTGAGAATTTGAGAATTTGAATTTTGAGATATTTTAGTTTGAGAATTTGAGAATTTGTGATATGATATTTGAGAATTTGAGTTTTGAGAAGTTGAGTTTTGAGAAGTTGAGTTTTGAGAAGTTGAAATTTGACAGCTTGATATTTGAGTTTGAGAATTTGAGAATTTGAATTTTGAGATATTTTAGTTTGAGAATTTGAGAATTTGTGATATGATATTTGAGAATTTTAGTTTTGAGAAGTTGAGTTTTGAGAAGCTGAGCTTTGAGAAGTTGAGTTTTGAGAATTTGAGTTTTGAGAAGTTGAGTTTTGAGAAGTTAAGTTTTGAGAAGCTGAGTTTTGAGAAGTTGAGTTTGGAGAAGCTGAGTTTTGAGAAGTTAAGTTTTGAGAAGCTGAGTTTTGAGAAGTTGAGTTTGGAGAAGCTGAGTTTTGAAAAGTTGAATTTGAGAAGCTGAATTGAGAATTTGAGATTTGTGACTTGAAATGTTGAGATATTTGAGAATTTGAGTTTTGAGAAGTTGAATTTGAGAAGCTGAGTTTTGAGAAGTTGAGTTTTGAGAAGTTGAAATTTTGAGATATTTGAGATTAGAGAATTTGAGTTATGAGAAGCTGAGTTTTGAGAAGTTGAATTTGAGAAGCTGATTTTTGAGAAGTTGAGTTTTGAGAAGTTGACTTATGAAAAGCTGAGTTTTGAGAAGTTGAATTTGAGAAGATGAGTTTTGAGAAGTTGAGTTTTGAGAAGTTGATATTTGAGTTTTGAGAATTTGTGATTTGAGAATTTGAGTTTTGAGAAGTTGAAATTTGAATTTTGAGATATTTTAGTTTGAGAATTTGAGAATTTGTGATATGATATTTGAGAATTTGAGTTTTGAGAAGTTGAGTTTTGAGAAGCTGAGCTTTGAGAAGTTGAGTTTTGAGAATTTGTGATATATTTGAGAATTTGAGTTTTGAGAAGTTGAGTTTTGAGAAGTTGAGTTTTGAGAAGTTGAGTTTGGAGAAGCTGAGTTTTAAGAATTTTAGTTTTGAGAAGTTGAGTTTTGAGAAGCTGAGCTTTGAGAAGTTGAGTTTTGAGAATTTGAGTTTTGAGAAGTTGAGTTTTGAGAAGTTAAGTTTTGAGAAGCTGAGTTTTGAGAAGTTGAGTTTGGAGAAGCTGAGTTTTGAGAAGTTAAGTTTTGAGAAGCTGAGTTTTGAGAAGTTGAGTTTGGAGAAGCTGAGTTTTGAAAAGTTGAATTTGAGAAGCTGAATTGAGAATTTGAGATTTGTGACTTGAAATGTTGAGATATTTGAGAATTTGAGTTTTGAGAAGTTGAATTTGAGAAGCTGAGTTTTGAGAAGTTGAGTTTTGAGAAGTTGAAATTTTGAGATATTTGAGATTAGAGAATTTGAGTTATGAGAAGCTGAGTTTTGAGAAGTTGAATTTGAGAAGCTGAGTTTTGAGAAGTTGAGTTTTGAGAAGTTGACTTATGAAAAGCTGAGTTTTGAGAAGTTGAATTTGAGTTTTGAGAAGTTGAATTTGAGTTTTGAGAAGTTGAGTTTTGAGAAGTTAAGTTTTGAGAAGCTGAGTTTTGAGAAGTTGACTTATGAAAAGCTGAGTTTTGAGAAGTTGAATTTGAGAAGATGAGTTTTGAGAAGTTGACATTTGAGAAATCGAGACTTGAGAATTTGAGATTTGTGACTTGAGTTTCGAGAAGTTGAGTTTTGAGAAGTTAAGTTTTGAGAAGCTGAGTTTTGAGAAGTTGAATTTGAGAAGCTGAGTTTTGAGAAGTTGACTTTTGAGAAATCGAGACTTGAGAATTTGAGATTTGTGACTTGAGTTTCGAGAAGTTGAGTTTTGAGAAGTTAAGTTTTGAGAAGCTGAGTTTTGAGAAGTTGACATTTGAGAAATCGAGACTTGAGAATTTGAGATTTGTGTGTGAGTTATGAGAAGCTGAGTTTTGAGAAGTTGAATTTGAGAAGATGAGTTTTGAGAAGTTGAGTTTTGAGAAGTTGAAATTTGACAGCTTGATATTTGAATTTTGAGATATCTCTGTTTGAGAATTTGAGAATTTGTGATATGATATTTGAGAATTTGAGTTTTGAGAAGTTGAGTTTTGAGAAGCTGAGCTTTGAGAAGTTGAGTTTTCAGAAGTTGAGTTTTGAGAAGTTGAGTTTTGAGAAGTTGAGTTTTGAGAAGTTGAGTTTTGAGAAGTTGAGTTATGAAAAGCTGAGTTTTGAGAAGTTGAGTTAAGAGAAGTTGACATTTGAGAAATCGAGACTTGAGAATTTGAGATTTGTGACTTGAGTTTCGAGAAGTTGAGTTTTGAGAAGTTAAGTTTTGAGATGTTGAGTTATGAGAAGCTGAGTTTTGAGAAGCTGAGTTTTGAGAAGTTGAATTTGAGAAACTGAGGTTTGAGAAGTTGAGTTTTGAGAAGTTGAGTTTTGAGAAGTTGAGTTTTTAGAAGTTGATATTTGAGTTTTGAGAATTTGTGATTTGAAATTTGAGAATTTGAGTTTTGAGAAGTTGAAATTTGAGAAGATGAGTTTTGAGAAGTTGAGTTTTGAGAAGTTGAAATTTGACAGCTTGATATTTGAATTTTGAGATATCTCTGTTTGAGAATTTGAGAATTTGTGATATGATATTTGAGAATTTGAGTTTTGAGAAGTTGAGTTTTGAGAAGCTGAGCTTTGAGAAGTTGAGTTTTCAGAAGTTGAGTTTTGAGAAGTTGAGTTTTGAGAAGTTGAGTTTTGAGAAGTTGAGTTTTGAGAAGTTGAGTTTTGAGAAGTTGAGTTATGAAAAGCTGAGTTTTGAGAAGTTGAGTTAAGAGAAGTTGACATTTGAGAAATCGAGACTTGAGAATTTGAGATTTGTGACTTGAGTTTCGAGAAGTTGAGTTTTGAGAAGTTAAGTTTTGAGATGTTGAGTTATGAGAAGCTGAGTTTTGAGAAGCTGAGTTTTGAGAAGTTGAATTTGAGAAACTGAGGTTTGAGAAACTGAGGTTTGAGAAGTTGAGTTTTGAGAAGTTGAGTTTTGAGAAGTTGAGTTTTGAGAAGTTGATATTTGAGTTTTGAGAATTTGTGATTTGAAATTTGAGAATTTGAGTTTTGAGAAGTTGAAATTTGAGAGCTTGATATTAGAATTTGACAGCTTGATATTTGAATTTTGAGATATTTCTGTTTGAGAATTTGAGAATTTGTGATATGATATTTGAGAATTTGTGATATGATATTTGAGAAGTTGAGTTTTGAGAAGCTGAGCTTTGAGAAGTTGAGTTTTCAGAAGTTGAGTTTTGAGAAGTTGAGTTTTGAGAAGTTGAGTTTTGAGAAGTTGAGTTTTGAGAGTTAAGTTTTGAGAAGCTGAGTTTTGAGAAGTTGAGTTTTGAGAAGTTGAATTATGAAAAGCTAAGTTTTGAGAAGTTGAGTTATGAGAAGCTGACATTTGAGAATTGAGAGCTTGATATTTGAGTTTGAGAATTTGAATTTTGAGATATTTGAGTTTGAGAATTTGAGAATTTGTGATATGATATTTGAGAATTTGAGTTTTGAGAAGTTAAGTTTTGAGAAGTTAAGTTTTGAGAAGCTGAGTTATGAAAAGCTGAGTTTTGAGAAGTTGAGTTATGATAAGTTGAGTTTTGAGAATTTGAGAAATTTGAGAGCTTGATATTTGAGTTTGAGAATTTGAGAATTTGAATTTTGAGATATTTGAGTTTGAGAATTTGAGAATTTGTGATATGATATTTGAGAATTTGAGTTTTGAGAAGTTGAGTTTTGAAATGTTGAAATTTGACAGCTTGATATTTGAGTTTGAGAATTTGAGAATTTGAATTTTGAGATATTTTAGTTTGAGAATTTGAGAATTTGTGATATGATATTTGAGAATTTTAGTTTTGAGAAGTTGAGTTTTGAGAAGCTGAGCTTTGAGAAGTTGAGTTTTGAGAATTTGAGTTTTGAGAAGTTGAGTTTGGAGAAGCTGAGTTTTGAGAAGTTAAGTTTTGAGAAGCTGAGTTTTGAGAAGTTGAGTTTGGAGAAGCTGAGTTTTGAAAAGTTGAATTTGAGAAGCTGAATTGAGAATTTGAGATTTGTGACTTGAAATGTTGAGATATTTGAGAATTTGAGAATTTGAGTTTGAGAAGTTGAATTTGAGAAGCTGAGTTTTGAGAAGTTGAGTTTTGAGAAGTTGAAATTTTGAGATATTTGAGATTTGAGAATTTGAGTTATGAGAAGCTGAGTTTTGAGAAGTTGAATTTGAGAAGTTGAGTTTTGAGAATTTGAGTTATGAGAAGTTGAGTTTTGAGAAGTTGAGTTTTCAGAAGTTGAGTTTTGAGAAGTTGAGTTTTGAGAAGTTGAGTTATGAGAAGCTGACATTTGAGAAATCGAGACTTGAGAATTTGAGTTATGAGAAGCTGAGTTTTGAGAAGTTGAATTTGAGAATTTGAATTTTGAGATATTTTAGTTTGAGAATTTGAGAATTTGTGATATGATATTTGAGAATTTGAGTTTTGAGAAGTTGAGTTTTGAGAATTTGAGTTTTGAGAATTTGAGTTTTGAGAATTTGAGTTTTGAGAAGTTGAGTTTTGAGAAGTTAAGTTTTGAGAAGCTGAGTTTTGAGAAGTTGAGTTTGGAGAAGCTGAGTTTTGAAAAGTTGAATTTGAGAAGCTGACTTGAGAATTTGAGATTTGTGACTTGAAATGTTGAGATATTTGAGAATTTGAGAATTTGAGTTTTGAGAAGTTGAATTTGAGAAGCTGAGTTTTGAGAAGTTGAGTTTTGAGAAGTTGAAATTTTGAGATATTTGAGATTTGAGAATTTGAGAATTTGAGTTATGAGAAGCTGAGTTTTGAGAAGTTGAATTTGAGAAGTTGAGTTTTGAGAAGTTGAGTTATGAAAAGCTGAGTTTTGAGAAGTTGAGTTATGAGAAGCTGACATTTGAGAAATCGAGACTTGAGAATTTGAGATTTGTGACTTGAGTTTCGAGAAGTTGAGTTTTGAGAAGTTAAGTTTTGAGAAGCTGAGTTTTAAGAAGTTGAGTTTTAAGAAGTTGAGTTTTAAGAAGTTGAGTTATGAAAAGCTGAGTTTTGAGATGTTGAGTTATGAGAAGCTGAGTTTTGAGAAGCTGAGTTTTGAGAAATTGAATTTGAGAAGTAGAGTTTTCAGAAGTTGAGTTTTGAGAAGTTAAGTTTGGAGAAGTTGAGTTATGAAAAGCTGAGTTTTGAGAAGTTGAGTTATGAGAAGCTGACATTTGAGAAATCGAGACTTGAGAATTTGAGAATTTGAGTTATGAGAAGCTGAGTTTTGAGAAGTTGAATTTGAGAAGTTGAGTTTTGAAAAGTTGATATTTGAGTTTTGAGAATTTGTGATTTGAAATTTGAGAATTTGAGTTTTGAGAAGTTGAAATTTGAGAGCTTGATATTAGAATTTGACAGCTTGATATTTGAATTTTGAGATATTTCTGTTTGAGAATTTGAGAATTTGTGATATGATATTTGAGAATTTGAGTTTTGAGATGTTGAGTTTTGAGAAGTTGAAATTTGACAGCTTGATATTTGAATTTTGAGATATTTCTGTTTGAGAATTTGAGAATTTGTGATATGATATTTGAGAAGTTGAGTTTTGAGAAGCTGAGCTTTGAGAAGTTGAGTTTTCAGAAGTTGAGTTTTGAGAAGTTGAGTCATGAAAAGCTGAGTTTTGAGAAGTTGAGTTATGAGAAGCTGACATTTGAGAAATCGACACTTGAGAATTTGAGATTTGTGACTTGAAATTTTGAGATATTTGAGAAGTTGAGTTTCGAGAAGTTGAGTTTTGAGAAGTTAAGTTTTGAGAAGCTGAGTTTTGAGAAGTTGAGTTTTAAGAAGTTGAGTTATGAAAAGCTGAGTTTTGAGATGTTGAGTTATGAGAAGCTGAGTTTTGAGAAGTTGAATTTGAGAAGCTGAGGTTTGAGAAGTTGAGTTTTGAGAAGTTGAGTTTTGAGAAGCTGAGTTTTGAGAAGTTGAATTTGAGAAGCTGAGGTTTGAGAAGTTGAGTTTTGAGAAGTTGATATTTGAGTTTTCAGAATTTGTGATATGATATTTGAGAATTTGAGTTTTCATAACTCAGCAGACTCAGACTTATGAAAAGCTGAGTTTTGAGAAGTTGAGTTTTGAGAAGTTGACTTATGAAAAGCTGAGTTTTGAGAAGTTGAATTTGAGAAGATGAGTTTTGAGAAGTTGAGTTTTGAGAAGTTGATATTTGAGTTTTGAGAATTTGTGATTTGAGAATTTGAGTTTTGAGAAGTTGAAATTTGAGAGCTTGATATTTGAGTTTGAGAATTTGAGAATTTGAATTTTGAGATATTTGAGTTTGAGAATTTGTGATATGATATTTGAGAATTTGAGTTTTGAGAAGTTGAGTTTTGAGAAGTTGAGTTTTGAGAAGTTAAGTTTTGAGAAGTTAAGTTTTGAGAAGCTGAGTTATGAAAAGCTGAGTTTTGAGAAGTTGAGTTATGAGAAGTTGAGTTTTGAGAAGTTAAGTTTTGAGAAGCTGAGTTATGAAAAGCTGAGTTTTGAGAAGTTGAGTTATGAGAAGCTGAGTTTTGAGAAGCTGAGTTTTGAGAAGTTGAATTTGAGAAGCTGAGTTTTGAGAAGTTGACATTTGAGAAATGATACAGGAGACGATACAGGAGAAATCGTAGTGTGAAATGAAATGAAATTATTTATTTTGCAATTAGGATTTTTCAATCACTTTTACACGTCTTTTTTAAACTAACGATGGCTTCGGCATTTCGTATGACTATCCCTGAGAAGAAACGCCGAAACAAACTCAGGGTTCAAAGTCTATTTTAAAGTCCAGACAGATTTTAATGATGTAAGGTTTTATGTGAGACAAATATAGGGTGGAATAGCCTTTTGAAGATAGTGCCATAACTATTTGAGCTAACCTGTCGCAACAGAGTGCAAGCATGCATCAGTTATCGTGAGAATTAATGAAATGAAGAGCGCTCAGCCTAGATCTCACTCACATTTACAATGTATTGCGGTTATATACAAGAAATAATTCCAATTTAAACGACATTACAATATCAAAATAATGAAGTAAATAATATAATAATTAATGGCAAAAATTGTATATATAAAAAAAAGAGGAAAGGCTAAAGAGCGGCTCAATCCCAAGCGTTTTTGTCATCTAAGTAGTCCGAAATTTTATAGTATCCTTTTTTACAAAGTTTGGATTTAATTACAATTTTGAAATTCTTTAATGTTAAATTACGTATATCATAGGGAAGCTTATTGTAAAAGCGTATACATTGTCCCATGAATGTGTTGCTTATTCTGTGGAGGCGTTGTGTTTATTCCTAGTGTTCAAAGAATGAGTGTCAGACAGTTTGACAAAGTTCGAAATATTTTTATAAACTTTTTGGTTTTGGTTTTTTTTTTGGTTTAAATAAAACATTGCCCCACACTAGGATTTCACCTGTATCGTGGGTACAGTTTACAAACATACATGTCACATGCACAAACAACTTATATTAAATATTCAAAAATATATTGTGACGCTACAGTTAGAATATTAATTTCCTTAAATCTGTGTCTCAGCGACACCCTTGGACCAAGATTATAAATAGCTCGGACAGCCCGTGGTACAAAGTTAAAAAAACAATGAACGACGTATGGTCAATCCCTGTCAGCAATCATATTCAGGAGCCTGTTGGAACTGACCCTTACTCGTCGCACTAGTGATACGGCGCGCTTACACATTATGGTGTAAAAGCAGTCTACTCACGCCGCCGCAAACATGCCTGACGCACTACATCGCCATGGCAGCCCCATCAGCCTCCGGAATGCGTTATTATACCGAATAGTACCCAAGGGCTGAAGATCCCACGTAACAATGGGGTAAGCATATCCACCGGGCTCAATTACAAATTTTCAACTTACACGTTGTTCGAACCCAGAGCCTTATTTCACTATCGTGTTTAGAACCCATCATGGGCTATCCCCCGCCTGGGGCGGGCGGAGGGGTGTGCCGGACTCCTACCGGCTAAACTCACCACGGTGGTCCGCCTCGACACCATATGGTGGGTTTCGGGAACTCTTAGAAGACTGCACCGAAGCCCACCACGGTGCCACGCCGAAGGGCATTTCCCCGTTACCCTTGATTCGAAAGAAGTTCGTACACCACAAAGCTATACTTACGTAGTGTAAACGAAAACAATGTCGTCAAGAAATGCTTAAAAATACCTAAACATTAGATTGTCGGTCACGTAAACGGAACGGAGCGATTTGAGGCAATCTTGTGATGTTACGTGACTGATAGGAACCGTTATTTACTTTGTTTACATAACCGATTCGCCAAGAATACTGATTTCTACCATTTTCTAACATAACAACATCACGCCTGTATCCCCGAGGAGTTAGGGAAAGGTGTACTATTGCACTTACATTTCTCCGTTGCTGTTATTAAGTCCCATATAATAGAGGGCAAGGGCGGATCCAGCTTTCAAGTCAGGGGGGGTCGCATGTTTGAAGTCTAGTCGGGACAGGCTCCTATTCGATTACAATAATAAATACTGTACGATCAATGCGATTAGAAAAATTATCAGTGGTCGACCTAGAACCAGCCCGGGGGGGGTCATGACCCCAATGACCCCCCCACTGGATCCGCCCTTGATAGAGAGCGAGCCTATTTCAAACTCATTGCACTGAGAATTTTTATACTGAAAAACCCAATAACAATTTCCCAGACCCGGGAATCAAACCCAAGACTTAACGCTCAGCAGTCCACTAGTCACCCAAAAATTATTTAAACCATCAAATGACGCAAAGCTGAGCTTTCTTACACGTGAAGGATTTCTTATAATGTTTTTCTTCACAGTTAACGCGAGTGATAATGAAATTCTAACCTGCTCATGATTTCGATGTTCAACTGCGGATCATGAATGAATAATTGTTGTGTACATCTGTAGGCGGTTGAACCAGCATCACACAATGTATCCAAATTTAAAAAAAAAAAAATACAAAATCACATGGCTGATAATGACCAAATTGAGTCATAATTACAAGAAAAACAACCGCAACCATAAAATACTCAGAGTATTAAAACGAGCAATATTTATATAGATAATTATAATAATAGCTAAACCCGGCCACGCTTTGCTGTGTCTCAATCTGATATTAATTTATTAGGGAAGTAAATAAAAGTATTGTAGAATAAATTGTTTGGAATATTCCTTTCCCGGAAACTTCGGGAAAATAGGATCTAAAGTCACTCTTCTAAAGAAATGCAACGTATTCTTAAGTACTTTCAAGTCAATCGATCGACAACTTTTCGAGTTATGCGAACACAAACATACGGAAAATGATTTTTATACAAAAAGACTTTTTTTAATCGCGTTCTCGAAAACGGCTCTAACGATTTCAATGCATTTTACATAAAAGCGTATTGGAGAACCGATCTAGCTAAGTCTCACCTCTGGAATTTTGTTTCCCAAAAAGATTTTGCGCTCTATTCTGATATGAAATGATAACATCTACGCACATCACTAACAGGTACTTTCAATGTTGTTATGCCAAGCTCATTTCATCGGAAGCGATGGCCGTCCATCGTCACTAGTCTCAGGAAATAGGTCAGAACGGCGCCGCCGGGCTGTTGCGACCATTCAGGTTTTATGCAGGCTTCTTTTATGAAGATACTTTCGCAAAAGTTCAAGCTTTTTTGGTTGGCTTAAAGTTATCTCGGGGTTGGTAGGGATTTCTTTAAAGTCTGTGAAATGTATTGATTCGCACAGAACAGTCTTGCAACTATTTTTGTACTTGTTCGTGATTTCTAACTACGCCATGTCAAAATTTTTATTAATTTAATTATTGCACTATTTTGTTACAGAATCTTAAACATACATAAACATAGATTGTGTAGCAATTTATTTTAAGTAATATGTTATATATTATATTACCAAGTTAGAAGCAAGCTATAAAATCTTTTTTTTTGCATTAAAATAATCACAACAATTATTATTTAATTGGCATGAGCTTAATGAAATCGATACGATGGAAAATTGAGAATGTATGTATGAAATATTTAAAAAAATCAAGTGATTACAGAAAAGGCCATTCGCTTTTTATTGACGTTTTTATTGCTATACATAACTTCTTTAGAATATCCTATCTTATTAATATTATAAATGTGAAAGTTTGTGAGGATGGATGGATGAAACTTTGTTACTCTTTTGCGCGAGAACAACTGAACGGATCTGGATGAAATTTGGCACAAAGATAGATTATAGTCTGGAATAGCACATAGGCTTTTTATCCCGGGAAAATGTACGGGTTCGTAAACCACGCGGGCGAAGCTGCGCGCGGTAGCTAGTGTACAATAATACAAGATTTCAATATTTGTTCAGTTTCCAAAATTCACTTATGAATTTCGATAAATCTTATTGCCCGACTGTACATCACTAACTCAAGAACAATCCCAAGCTTCCATTTCAATTTACTATTCCAATTTCAAAATTGTACTTCCAAATTCAAATTCCTCCGGCATTCTGTTATTCTTCCACCGCTTGCCACAACAAATCATAACACAAGTACTTGAACTCGGGCATATTTCGGTCGCGTATTTCTGTCTCAGTTTACAAACTTCGTGTGTTTTGTAAGAACGCCACGTGCGTCGGATTTGTGTTGCAAACTATACTTGTGAGTGTTTGTGGACTTTTACTTACGAGTACCATATTGTAGGGAGGCGAGTGGGAAGGGTATTCGGATAGCGGAATTAAGAGAGTAAGAGAGTATGTCGGTATGTTTCCTTGTTTGGAAATTTCTCGAACAAAGATATATGGATTTCATCGGAACTTTTATTATATGACTTGTGACATCGTTACTACGTAGAATACTTATGAGAAGCTTTATTGATAGGTGTTTAGAGATTGAAATCGGGTATTTTCAGAGAAAAATGTTTTGTCTTTTGCTATAAGTTAGTGTTTGGAGTAGCGGTTATAGCCGATTCGTTAGTTAAGACAAGTAGGTAGGTAATATATATTTTTGAAAGAAAACGTCACTGTTAATGGTATCTAGTTGATGACGTATTAGTATACTAGCTTCCGCTCGCAACTTCGCCCGCGTGGATTACGAATCCGTGCATTTTTACGGGATAAAAAGTAGCCTATATGCTATTCCAGACTATAATATATCTTTGCGACAAATTTCATCCAGATCCGTTCAGCTGTTCTGGCGTGAAAGAGTAATAAAGATCCATCCATCCATCCATCCTCACAAACTTTCGCATTTATAATATTAGTAGGATATTAATAGGAAGTAGGATAGTAGGACTGTGTACAATGTATTTCAAATAGTCAGTATTCAACCTCTGGAAGAGGCTTAGTACCAGCAGTGATAGACTTTTACTTTATGCCTTAACTGGTCGATTTACTAAAAGTTCAGACACTTGAATAACTAAAATATTTTTCTTTTGTTTCAGCGTCCGACATACAACGAAAAAACAGTTTAAAAAAAAGTTCAAAAAGTAGTGTAATAGTGAATTAAAATAATGTGCGACACAACAGTACGGTACTCCGCCCCCGAAGCGCGTTCGGCAACTCTCGGCTGTTTCCGTGACAGCTGTCAATGAGACTGCAAGATGGCGGAGAAGGTCAGCTGATCGGAAAGTCGCCCGCGCCCGCCTCGCAGCAAGAGGCGAACTAAGCGGATCATGGTGAGACGCTAGATTCAATTAATTGTAGTTAATAAGCTCCAGCAGCGCGAATTGTTGACGTCACGCGATTGAGAAAGTATGTATATACTTTGACCTAATTTTTCCGGAAAAATCTTCAAGTGGGACTTAAAGCGTTGGCTGGAGGTTGTAAAGATATGAAATTATATGGGCTGAATATTATCAATGGAGGATTTTGAAGACCGGACAAAGAAGAAAAGATTATGTGACTTTAGTGAACATTTCAAAATCAATAGGCATTTGGGTCAAATTAGTTTTTAAGAGATTTTTCAGATACTGTCATCATTCTTCAGTTATTCCTCGTTTTTAAAAGTCAAAAGGATTTTTTATTATCTTTTTTTAAATACTTTATCCCACACTAGAAATAATTCCTGTATCGTGGGTGCTTTTACAAACACATATATTCACATACACAAAGACCCAGATCCGAAACAACTATCTGTAGATCATACAAATATTGGTTCCGTGTAGGATTCAAACCCGCGACACGTAGCGCAGCAATCAATTTCAACTGCGACAATAGTACCGTCAGAAAATAAGTTAATATTGAAACGTCAAAATACTACCATTACACGGTGACGTTTTGTAAAAGTAAAGTTTTCGATCCAATAAAATGTCAAAAGTCAATATGCAAATATACTGGTGTAAATACACATAGTAACGAGAACTGTATCTGAGCCAGATCGTATCAAGAACAGAGCCATACATCAGCTAGATACTGCAAATTAATCTAAAGAGCAAAACTCCGCAGGAGATCTGAAGGGTTTCCACTTGGGCAACCATGCAGGAACTGTTTATTTCCCCGGGGTTTGACTCTGATTTGAACCACAGAAATAATACAGCCGCCTTGCTTCCATTCATAATAAAATTTACAAAACGAATGGCTTTTGTTACTGTTATCTTATAAGCCAGAATTGGATCAAATGTTCAGCTTAATGATGTTCCGAGAATACTGGATTTTTCTGCTTATCGAAAAAAAGGAGAGAACTCCATTAGCTACACCGACGAGAGTAAGGCTCTTACATCAGAAGAAAAAGAGTCATCTTGGCAGTTGTATTTAGAAAATCAACATAATTAGTTTACGACACGGTTGGCGCAGTGGCTAGTAGATTTCTGTGCTTCGTGTTGCGGTTTCGATGTATGATAGTTGTTTCGATTCTGGTTGTGTGTGCATGTGAAATGTATGTTTGTAAACTGTACCCACGCTACAGGAGAAATACTAGTGTGAGGCAACATTATAAAAAAATCTTCATCGTATCATTCAGGTAAATATTGTCATGTCAACCCCAAAAGTACCACTAGCACGTGCCGCAATGATGTTGGCATTATAAAAATCAATTCATTAAGACTTGTTCGAAGTAATCGTACAATTTCGTTAGAACTGAAATTGTTTTATTTTGATAATAGTTCTTCGATCGCAACGTATCATTCGCACGATCTCGGCCGCCTTTGATGTGGTTTTTCTGTGTGTGATGTAATCCTCTCATATTAAACAAGCTTCAACAGGCTTTTCGTTGAATACTCTATTCCCGGGTTATGCAGAGATAAACCGTTGCAAATATTTTGTACATTTTGCCGATGTTATTAAATTTCACGGAAATGGATTCGAGCCTATTGCCATCTACCGGGCAAAGTTCTGAACTCTGGGTTGCTACTGAATATTTTACTTACAGAAAACAATAACGAAGAATGAAAGAAACTTTTGAGTGTAGAACACTCAAAAGTTTCTTTCATTCTTCGTTATTCGCGGATTCATTCTCGCACGGAACTAATATTTGTTTCGAGTCTGTTTGTGTACATGTGAGATTAATGTTTGTAAACTGAGGGCCTAGTGTAAGTTTCTTCCGACCAATTCGATTTACTACATCGAACGCGTTCGGCGCTCCGATTGGTGGAGAGCACGAAACGGACCAATCGGAGCGCCGAACGCGTTCAATGTAGTAAATCGAGTTTGTCGAAAGAAACTTACACTAGGGCCTCTGTACTCACGATACAGAGGGAATACTTGTGTAGGGAAACGATAAAAAAGTACCTTTATTTTTACCTGTATGATAACTAATTTTTGTTTTGTCCAACAGCAGGTGTTCGGCGAATGGGCTCAGGTGGAGGTGGTGGAGCTGGTGAATGATGGCTCCGGTCTGGCCTTCGGGATCGTGGGAGGACGCTCCTCCGGGGTGGTCGTCAAGAGCGTGCTGCCGGGCGGCGTGGCTGACAGGGTAAGTCATATACTTTATTAGAGACGGATAGAGATTTGACCTTTGACTGGAAGCCCTCCTGGTCTCGCCATTAATTCAGTTAAGCAGTCGAAACTCCCTGAGCTAAGTGGGAAAGACATATACAAAAAAAAAGTCGTTTCGGCGGTTACCGGATATCCGGCTCAGATCTTAGCTGTCTCTTTATGGTGAACTCTCTATTTTCACATAGAAACTCATGCTTTACTTAAAATAGCATAGTAGCACGCCATATTCCCCGAAGGCTTAGGAGAGATGTACTATAAATTTGCTACTGTACATCCACATTTCGTATGGTGTCTATCGCCATCTATTGGATACAATTCCAAACTTCCTATTGAGAATTTCCATACTGAAAATCTTACATCACGTAGTACAGCTGTCGACCGAACAATGAGGAAACCATTAGCTGATCAGTAAGATTGATAAAGGGACCCACTGCCCAGGCAGGACGGGTAAAAAAAAATACAAGACCCATATTCTGCAGAAAATCTTGGCTCCTAAATCCTGTCCCCGGGTGCATGTTGTACCGAACATCTAATTATATGCGGACAAACCAACAGCTGACACTATGATAATTTCCCCCATTTTCCACTTTCTAGCAGAGCGTAAAATGAAGAGCATGCACAAAAGTTTCACGGTCCGAGGAGTATTCCATATTAGTATGGTAATTGTGTCTGCGTTCCAGAATGATGCATTTTGCATGTTTGAAGGCATCTAATGAAAACGGGTGGTGTTTGCTAACAGAAACTGATATTCAGCCGCATCTGGTTTGATTGAGAGCTGAGGGCATCTCCCTCAGCTCTAGGCAGATTATGAAATTGAAATCCGAGGCATAAAATCATTGTAAATTGAAGAGTATGCGCAAAACTTTCACGCTTCGTGCAGTCCTATCAGATTAGTATGGAAATTATGTCAGCGTCCGAAATTTTTGCGTTGCATTTTATTCTATGCATGTACCGAAAAAATATAATTTTAAAGTCAAATGGGAAACGAGACTGGATGTTTGCATTTCATATTAGTTTAAATATTACATTTCGTTTTTCTCCGGTTTATAATTTTTGGGGGAAATTAGTGAATGAGACTGTTTGCTGGTTGGTATTAAATGACTGCTGAACGTGAGGTCCTGGGTTCGATTCTCGGGTCGGGCAAAGTGTTATTGGGTTTTTCTGTATGGATATTCTCAGTAACAGCACGGAGTCTAGATCTGTGCCCGGTAGATGGCAATAGGTTCGCCCCCTATTACATGGGATTCAATCATCGGTGAAATGTGGGTATATACTAGTTCACCTCGCCTTACCCTTCGGGGAATACAGGTGTGTTATTTACCATGAGATATTGTTTCCAATAGTATTAGTTAACAACTTAACTAGTGCGTGCTACAAGCCTATTTTAAGCCTTTTTATGAATAAAACCAGGCCGTTCTTAATTGTAATCCCCAAGCCGAGCACTGTTTGGTGGTTTTCGCAACGTAGCCATTTAAACTTCTTAAACGATTTCTGTTGTATTTTTCCATTACTATAACTATGATAAATAAATAAAACAAGTTCAGCCCGTTAGTGTCTCACTGTTGGGTAAGGGCCTCTTCTCAGGATGAGAAGGGTTGGGTCTTTATCTACCACGCTGGTCCTTCGGTACGGGTTGGCCAACTACACACACCATCGAGAACTTTATGGAGCCCTCTCAGGTAGGTCTCCTCCCGATGTTTTCCTTCACACAAATGATGATTAAATTCTGCGGGTCGAGTTTGAACTCAGCCCTCACCCCAACCCTTTTGCACGGAAAGCAAGCGTTCAACCACTAGGCTATGATTGTTTATTAGTATAACTAACTAGTAGTTAAAATTCGATTGTGAATAGACTGGGAGATTCAAACAATTTAATACGGAACCAATTTGTTTGACGTTTTGTGAATGATGAGTTTTTTCCTATACAGCGAGTTTCCGAACTTTTTTAATCTAGTTTGCATGTACAATGTACTGGCCATTGTCCTGTCAATTTTCATCGTTGCATGTAATTTATACAGTTAAGGAGCTCCCATTGAAGTTCTGTTGAAATTTACGTTTTTAATGATATGGTTTGGCGTTGGAAAACCGTCTAAACTGTGTCTTTTATCTACCTCAAAATTTTATCTGTGTTAATGATATAGATTCAGAATCTGACGATCCAAATGGCTTGTAATAATTTTGCCCAAAGTTTTTTATTTCAAATAGGCCTTTTCAGGCACTTTTAAAAAGTCGAGACTATAAAAAACGCCAAGGATACTCTTTTCAAAAACAAAAAGTTAATTTACAATTAATAATCATAAGTTAACATGCATTATGGAAAAAAATGAGGACAAGGGCCTCTTCTCAGAACGGTAAGACTTAGGCTTTCCTCGACCACTCTGGGCTGGTGTGGGTGGGTGTACTACACACGCTATCTAGAAGCTCATGGTGTGTTCTCTGTTTTTCTCACGATGTTTTCCTTTACCGTTAACGCAAGTGATGATCAAATAGTCTGCATATGTATTCGAAAACTCAGAGCTGCGGGCCATGTTCTAACTGACCCTCCTGGAAGGCAAGTTTTCAACCGCTATGCTATCACTGTTATCCAAATGACTTGCTTTATTCAAAATATTACCAAAGGAAGCTAGATCAAACACAAACTAATTTAGCTTATGATTATTATATCTATCATATCTATGGAAGTGTGTGAGCTTTCGATAACGCCCAGAGATAACATTGTTATTAGGTTGTATTAAGGCGAACATGTCGTTGTCATGCTCACTTAAATGTCCTGATGATGGTGGCGTTGTGCATCGGGTCGTTGGGTTCCCTGCAATATGGTTGAGCAAAGCGACGATGATGCAACCGTTATTCGTGAACGGATGCCGTCTATTGGGACTGATTGAACATCGCGTTGTCTCTTTTCTTCGTACAGACTTTAGGTGTGTATTCTCTATGCATCTCTTTCTCATGGTGTTATGCGTGCGTAATAACTTTGCATGTTATGGAATTAAATAACGGCGTTGGCAAAATTTGTACAACATTACACCCCTGGTTAATCTTTCGGAGAATACAGGCGTGATGCTATTTTATGTCTGCATCAGTAACTCTTTACTATCAGGTCGATAGATTGCAAAAATATTATTTAAAAAAAAATTGATACACGATGACAGTTAGCCACACAGCGTCAGTTAAAGATATTGTGGTAAACTTTTTTAGTCGTCTGTACCATACTAAAGAATTCATCCGAAGTTTCCAAGTTTTCCTCGACGTCAAGCCAAAAATGTATGAAGAAATGGTAATGCACGCACGCATTTGAATGAACTGCTGTCGAAAACGCGCGCACTTTGTGTTCATACAATTATGGTCGTGGTGGAGGAAATCTTGGAGTCCGAATTTGGGAGCTACAGTTCAGATCTCGAACACCATCTCTAAAGTGATCGCTAACTTGTCTGCGACTATCGCTGAAACAAGACATGCTGTTTCTATACAGTAATTTATTGTACAAACTTGCCTTCAAGTTATAATAATAATAATAAATTCAACCCATTACTATCCCACTGCTGGGCAAGCATCTTTTCTCAGAACGAGAAGGGTTAGGCTTTAGTCCACCACGCTGGCCCAGTGCGGGTTGGCGGACTACACACACCGTCAAGAACTTTATAGAGCCCTCTCAGGTGTGCAGATTTCCTCACGATGTTTTCCTTCACCGTAAACGCAAGTGATAATCAAATTCTGATCCGCACATGATTCCAAAAAGTCAAAGGTGCGGGCCGGGTTCGACTATACTATCACTGCTATATATAAGTTATAATATTATGATGAAAGTTACGAGTTTGGGTATTATATTTAGTACTGTAGGTGTTTACTTTTGGGAATTCCGTTATAGGAATTCCTCTATAGTTTCCGCAGTATAAATACAAGTAGTTTAAATAAGGTTAACTGATATTCATCGAAACATTATGTCGTACTAGCGACCCGCCTCGGCTTCGCACAGGTAGCAGAGCATATACGCCTACTTTTTTTCTTCTAAAACGATGGTCTAATTTAATTTCATAAGGATATATAACTCTGTTGTCTATCTTACACGGCGCACCCCAGTAAAGCTCCCAGTCGGCATGATTTCTTCCGTCACCTTAAACAGTCATCGTCATATTTCAACCAATTTACACAAAACCTCAATGAATTATACATCTACACCTTCCCCATGATTCCCTCCGTTCATTGGTGAAAATCCGTTCAGTATTTTTTGAGTTTATCGCGGTCAGACAGACAGACGCGGCGGGGGGACTTTATTTTATAATAAGTAGTGATAAAGTATTGAGTGAAAAAATGGTTGGTTGCAAGGCGGTGAAAATGTTGACTTTTTTTAGAAAAGTTCTAAAGGAACCTACGGTAGGAGGTAATGCATAAGATAAAATAATATCTTACTAATCTTACTAATATTATAAACGTGAAAGTTTGTGAGGATGGAAGGATGGATGGATCTTTGTTACTCTTTCACGCCAGAACGGCTGAACGGATCTCGATGAAATTTGGTACAGAGACAGATTATAGTCTGGAATAGCACATAGGCTACTTTTTATCCCGGAAAAATGTACGGGTTCGTAAACCATGCGGGCGAAGCCGCGAGCGGAAGCTAGTTGGTTATAAGAACATATTCATTTATGATACTATTAGCTATGTCTATGAGAAGAGATACACTTGTTATTGTTACAACGCAATGAAGAGTATTTATCATGAAGTTCATATTATACGTATATATCCTCAGTTTCTTGTCGGCCTCTTCTCTATAGGACCAACCCACTTTTGGAAGCGTGTAATTAGAATCATAACGTTTTAGTAACGTCTACTTTTATGATAACATCCAGTGAAATAAAATACTTTGATTTTGACCGTACCAAAATAGTGAGTAAAGATTTATTCAGAACTTTTCCGCGACACGCAAGCTGTTTCCCCATTCACATAATACCAAGTCTCATTTGGCTCGCTAATTAGGAAGTGCTGAATTCACAAATTTAGCTCGGTACAGCCGCAAATCCTCTCTTTTCCTCTGATAACATCGCCATTGGAAACGGATCTAAAAAAAGACGTTTTATAACCGTCTGTAAAAACAACGTGAAGAGCACTTAATGTTCTGTTTAATGTTGTTTATAAACATCCTTTTGTCTCTTTCCTTCGTACAGACTCAAGGGTTGTATTGTATACTCATCTCTTTCTCAAAGTGCTTTTTAAAATGGTTCATAATGTAAGTGTAAATCCTATTGATGGGCTTTCAAACGAGTCGGGAGAGTACATTTCGTCTTGTTAATGTGCGGAAAGGTCGTTAAGACTGGTTATCTGGGCCAAAGACAGAGTGAAATGCAACTGAATTTATTGAGATCTTGCCAATGATAAGCAGGGGTGGAAGAAGGTTATCTACGTCAGGGGAATAGGGTTGCCACCGATACCATATAATACTTATAGTATCCTAATATATTTGGGTGCGTTTAAATGATGGCTGTTATTTTCCGAAGGGTAAAGTGGGGGTTGGCGAAGTGGTTGAGTAATCAAGTGCTGCATTGCGGTTTGCGGGTTCTATTCCCGTACGGAACACATACATATTTGTATGACGTACAGATAGTTGTTCCGGGTCTGTATCTGTGAATATTTGAACTAGAGCAAAGTTTAAAAAACAGCCCCGATTCGATTACACTATTAAGAGATAAAAGATTTCGCTTTTATATTATTTTACTGCTATACAAATTAAATTACAAATAAGCCTATGCCGTTTTCCAGGTCCCAAGCTACCTCTTTGTCCAGTGGTTAAGTCGCGATGAGGTGACAAACAGACAGACAGTGTTACTTTCGCATTTAGAGTAGTGTGGAATAGATATAGGCCACGAGGGTGGTAGTTTCTCATTTTCAAATCTTTATTGCAGACCCACATGTTCAGAACACAGCATATTTTATGAATGTTTGTTGTTTTTAGCGTACAGCCTTCAAAATTGGCGTATTTGTAGGAAGAGAACAATGAAAGCGGAGCACAATAGTGCTAGCTTTGTACTGTGCTCACGTTTCTCTTTGTAGAGCCGCTAATGAAAAACTAGGCGGGGTTTCAGATGATTAGGCTTTCACACTAGAGTTGTAATGAGCTAGGATATACTACTTACTTGCGTGTTTCCTGGGAAGGAAGGTGGCTCTTCTCTTCTCCTTTTTTGGATTTCTTTCTGTAATATTCGTATAACACATAAAACGATTGCAAAAAAAAAAATGCAAATTTATAATAGGTTACCAACTGACATCCAGGATTTTTCTCCATCGAAATTTCAGCAAAAACTAAAAGAATTACTTTTATAAAAGATGAAATGTTTGATAAATGAACTGGTTTTAGAAATAATTAATATTACAGTAAAATTAAACGTGTGACATTATTAAACATTTTATTTATGGACTAGCTTCCGCTCGCGGCTTCGCCCGCGTGCATTTTCCCGGGATAAAAAGTAGCCTATGTGCTATTCCAGACTATAATCTATGTTTGTGGCATTTCATCCAGATCCGTTCAGCCGTTATGGCGTGAAAGAGTAACAAAGATCCATCCATCCATCCACACAAACTTTCGCATTTATAATATTAGTAGGATTATCATGACTTTGTAATGCACATTGCATTAAACTATTATTACATAATTGACTTTAGGCATTATTAATTTTAGATATAGGGTCTATTGATTATGCATAAAATTTTGTATATTTACCTCTCTCTCCACTTTTTAATTTTGTTTTTAATAAAGATAGAAGAATAAGAAGGCAAAATAGAAAATAAGATCAAATAATTTAACACCTAAAGCCACTGATTGTTTTCAGTCTATTTAACTGTGAATGAATGAATTTGAATTTGATTTAGCTTTTCAAAGCCCTATAGGAGCTGAGAACGGCCACCCATCTAAGAATTTACCTCACAAACGCAGCTAACTATCACAAATGGACCGATTTGTGTGGTAGCCACTTAGCTAGCACCCCTCGACCTATAGTATCGTTGCCATAGTAACAACATACATCTGAACATGTCGTACAAGCTCGTAAAACATTACGCTCTAAAGTGTAATAGTTAGTTCCCATGTAATGTATTAACGTGTCGAAGGGTGAGCGCGTAAAGTGGTACAATTACGTTACACCCTTACATGGTGTAACGTTGAAACGGTGTACGAAGACATTTTGAAACATTCGGGAATTAAAACAATAAGGAAATGGTTTTCACTGTTTCTAAGTTATTTGTTTGGGACCTTTGTGGTATTGCACCCGATAGATGGCAATAAGCTCGTAATTTCATGGGACTCAATAACAACTTCGGCGAAATGTTGGTATACAATAGTAACTAGATCTTTGCCTAACACGCCTATAGATTTGCCACACACTTTCTGCGCTACGTAACTCGAGTTAGATTACCGCACAGAACAAAGATTTGTATGACCTACAGATATTTGTTTCGGGTCTGGGTGTGTGTGGTGACATGTATGTTTGTAAACTGTACCTACGATACAGAAGAATTTAAGTGTGGGGGTAGGTTGAATAAGAGAAAGGCTGTGTCTGAACTACTAACTGATTCACGGGATATAGACAGGGTTATTGGAGGGCAGTTGTGTACATGATAAGGTTCCCCGACGTCTGTAAATCGATACTGGATAGTGATAACGGCGTCGGCTGGCACACCCTGGACGTCAAGTACTCCGTAACGGTGTCTAGGGGGCCAATCACGTTTCATCACGAAAGCAACACTTACCATTTATGAAATCGTGGTTTTACACGAGCTTTTTCCCAATAAACTAATTTTTATTTTATTTGAAATTGTAAACAACCAATCATGCATCTTTCTCACACAATCATAAACCAACCAACCAATTAAATGCAATTACAGGACAATTTAAGGCATTGCACTGCATTGCAGGACAATTTAAGGCAGTTAGTTTAAGGTTTGAGTATGCGTCCTTTGATATTAAATATTCGAATTTTATTTTGGCACATACTCCTAGATAGGTACTAAATATTAAGTTATTCTGTTCAAAAGTAGATACTTTACTGAGTTAAAATGTAGGCATAGAGGCGTAGATTCTATTTAATGATAGGTATCAGAGTTGGTTTCATAATATAATTGGAGGTGTGTTGAATGAAGAAAAGATCATGCATTAAAACAGGTGTTTAAACCGTCAAGTGCAAGTGAGACATAATACGAAATCTATTGTTTTCTTGCGTGTGTCTTTATAAATTATTAAAAAAAGTAGGGGTGTTAGTAGATTATTATGCTTAAGAGTATCGTTTATCTGCCGGCTTCTGACAAAATTGTCTTGAAATATGCGCAAAATAGGTGTTTGGTTTAACGTTTCCCACATCTAAATTTTACGTTAAAATTTAGATGTGGGAAACGTTAATTTGATTGAGATCTCTATCGTTTTGTCAGATTATAAACTAGGTCGACACGTTATTTTATTTAGATTTTTTTTATTAATTTAATTATAATCACGAGATAAGTATAAGGAAGATTTTTAGTTAAAAACTACTAAACTCTTCTCAATCTATAAAAGATGAAAAAAAAAAGTGACGGCTTCGTGTTTACTCGTGTGTAAAACAGATAAAAAAAAAACAAAAATCAGTTCATGTTACGTGGGGTAAAAACGTTGACGCATTTCGTATGAAAACTTTTAGCTTAACTATAGTCTTAAAGGTAACTTGTTCACGAGTGGTCTACGCGCTGTGGGCTCTATAATGTGTGATGTGGTAGTTGAATACACTCCCTTGTAAACATTAGGAGGATGTAGGTAGTTTGTAATTGTCGGGTGAGGTTGTAAATTTGCTATAAGAGCCCTTGTGCACTGTATACGAAGCCGAGGAATCACGGTTTGGGGACCAACTCATGCCTGTAGATATGGATATATATTTGGGCAAATAATATGCTGGATGGTGATTGGCTGTTAAACTTCTTTTATCACTTTAATTTATCTCAGTATTACTCTATTTTATTTATTAAAATTTTCGTCGTATATTATTAATTAGGATTTATATATTTGCCTTCTTCCTTGTGTCCCTGCTGGGGTGCCAAAATCAGCGCTGGGTGCCAAGCCAAGCACATGCTGAGTTGGTAACCTGTTCGCCATGGATATACCCGACACCACATTTTTTTTTAAATAAATTTTATAGTTTTGTGCTGTCGGGACTGTTCCGTATGGAATTTTTTTTTCTTACTTTAATTGAAGGACTAAATGCAATTACACTATAGGTACTTGTATACTAATATTATAAAGAGGTAAAATTTGTTTGTATGTAGGGGGTAATCTCCGGAACTAATGATCCGAATCTGTGCTATAGGCTATAAATTATATAATATGTAGATCACGCGGATGAAGTCGCGGGCTGAAGCTATAATTGACAAATTTAAATGACATTTAAATGACAAATCTTGATATTCCAGACTGATATATACTTATGTAACAGTAGAAAATATAAAATTTGTGTCGGTGACGTACGGTAAATACGGTGGCCTTACGAAAAACTTATTTTGGTTTACAAGCTAATAGACCAAAATAATATTATATATAGGTAATCCTATCCTACTATCCTACTAATATTATAAATGTGAAAGTTTGTGAGGATGGATGGATGGATGTTTGTTACTCTTTCACGCAAAAACTATAGAAAGGATCTGGATGAAATTTGGCACAGAGATACGATTATAGTCTAGAATAGCACATAAGTTACATTTTATCCCGGGAAAACGCGGGCGGAGCCGCGGACAGAAGCTAGTATAGAATATAGATACAGTGATCGCAAGCGCGGCTACTGATCGTGAGATCCTGGATTCGATACCTGGGTCGGGCAGTGTTGTTCTGTATAGAAATTCTAAGCACGGAGTTTGGAACTGTCCCCGGTGTCCCGGTACAGTGTACAGACGCCCTTATTTCCCTATCTATAGGTTGTAGGTGTGTCTGTCTGTTTAGTTGTACAGCTATGTTGTTAATTAGCTCTGCGTGTGATGTATTAACCGAGCGTGCCTATAAAGAGGTGGCAATTACTTACGTGCGTACTACAACAAGGTTTCAGCTACTGATAGCATAGATTAACATGGAGATTTCTCTTCTTTCTTTTTAAAAAACTTTGCCACACCCTAGTATGAATAATTCCTGTATCGTGGGTGCGTTTACAAACACAAATATTCACATACACAAAAACCCAGACCCGAAACAACTATCTGTAGATCATACAAATATTTGTTCCACGGTTGGCGCATTGGTTGATCTCTCAACCATTGCGCCAACCATGCGAAACAACACTGTACACTGACAGAAGTGTAGTAAAACTTGATTTCTTTTTGGAAGTAAAATAGTAGTGTTGTGTTGCGTAGTAGTCCGCGAATGCCGAATATAGGTGTTTGGAACTGACAATGATTCCAAACCTTAGAAATGCTGGGAGTTTATTATTAGAATAAAATAACACTCGTGAGATTAATTATATAAGTACATTATTATTATTGCCTTACAGCCTCTGAATTGGTTTTAGACTACATTATCATCTAGCCCGTTTTAAATATCCAAAAAAGAGTCTTTAATTATTCCTCATCTTGTCCTAGGATGGTCGTCTCCGCAGCGGAGACATGCTCCTGCGCATCGGCGCGGTATCAGTGGTGGGGATGTGTGCGCGGCAGGCGGCGGCAGTGCTGCGACAGTGCGGCGCGTGCGTGCGACTACTGGTTGCACGACCAGCTGCATCCAGCGGGATGCCGCTGCCGGATGGACGGCAGACAATGCAGGTAATATATTGTATAAGACAGGTTTTACATATACGACGACCTGATGTTGTGACCTGGCAGTCCTAATTCCAGCAGTCAATAGAATTAAATGACTTCCTCATTTGTCTTGTGGTCGTAAGTGCGACTGCTGCGTCAGGTTCTGGGTTCGATTCAAAGTGTTATTATGTGTTTCCGTATGGAAATTCACAGGAGTCAGGAACTGTGCCCGATAGATGGCAATGGGCTTGCCCCCTAATACATGGGACTCAACACACCTCTGCCTTATCCTTCGAGGAATGAGCGTGATGCTATGTTACGTTGATAGAATGAGTTGGGTAGTATTGTTCTGTAACTTGGCTATAATCAAAGGGCTGGCTCTATACTTTGTGTGGCTGTATACATCTCTACATTTACTTGTAGATCACGATACGCATGCGTGAATATAAAAATAAAAATTCAAATGAATACACTTCTTCTCTTATTCATAATTTTCTTGAATGGGTCTTTAAAATATAATGTTAGCCGTTGTCACCATATCGCACCCTCAGAACGAAAGTGATCTAAATCAAAAATGTAATTTGTGGGAAATGGACAAGAAAATCATCAAAAAAGTATACTTTTTAAGGTCAGTTTTGGTTGTTCAGGAATTTTGAGTAAGATCACTTTCATTCTGAGGGTGCGATATGTTGTTGATAGCATTTGTACCAGCCTCTCAGCATAACCTGCTCCACACGGCTCCAGGCGTGTTTAAGTTTAAGCCGTCACTTACTGGCGACCCAGTTACTCTAATTGGAGCTGCAGTTTCTTCACACGCCTTTGTGAAGGCACACCAATTAGTACCTGCAACGTGCGCTAGATGTGATTTATGGCGGACAAAATATGTGTTAAAGGTGTTGATTGCAAAGTTAAAGCAAGTAATATCAAAAGTAAGGTCTCAATGGCCTGTTAACGCATGAATTGATTAAGGTACCTCATTAGGCTTCGTGCTTAGCCTTAGAGTACAGTCTGGCTCAAAAAGTAGTACGTAATAACAAGTGTAAATAATGAGTAGTGTAAACGCATATTCAAGGTAATCTAGTAACAGTGACATTCTCGCAGTTCCATCCTGACATTGCCTGGAGGGAAACGCGAAATCCGATAAGGCCACCCTTTGTACAATGGGCGACATTGCCGGTGAACCACCTATAAGGCTAAAATCGCTTGCACCCAACTTGTGACCACAGCGAAAACCACGCCCTCTTAAAACCAGTTTTGTGCAACATACTTCCCGCCAATCTTTTGTTAGAAAATAATTTGTACTTCTTTAGTTGCTATGAATGAAACAGATAGTCGGTGTGCGAGCGAGAAAGTATTATCCATACGTATTAAATCCACTTCGCCTATTTATACGTAATAAATTGGGAGAAAACAGAGTGATCGCAGCAGACTTGGGCAAAAAGTAATCAGATTAATGATTAAGGATTACGATTACAATGTGTAATCCTTAATCATGATTACAGATTAACGAAATTAATCAAAAAAGTAATCATATTTGGTGATTAATGATTATTAGTTTGTAATCGTAATCATGATTACTGATTACAGATTGATATAAAATAATTGAAAAATAAAATATATTAATTTTGTATGTAAGTCACCTTTACTTTTTATCAGTCTCATGAATTAAAATTTTGGGAATAATTATATTACTGAGATATTATAATTATATTATCTGAGATAATCGTTTCTAAAGTTTTAAAATTAAAAACGCCTGTGATTTTGTTAAAGGCAATACTTACGGGTAATTTTGCTTTTTATGAAGATGAAGAAGACCACTGAATTTGGTGTGGATGATCAGGTTGGCGCAGTGGCTAAGCGATTAGCTTTCTGCGCTACGTGTCGCGGGTTCGATCCCCGCACGGAACAAATATTTGTATGATCTATAGATAGTTGTTTCGTAGGTCTGGTTGTTTGTGTATGTGACATGTATGTTTGTAAACTGTACCCACGATACAGGAGAAATCCTAGTGTGGGGCAATGTTTTTTTGAAAAGAAATAAAAATAAATTTCAGAAATAAATTTAGTTTTCGAAAAAAAAAATGGTTTTGGACTTTCTAAATATCTAAAGTTGACAAACTTTCAAGTTATTTTTCTCAACAACTATACAGAATTGTCATTCAGGAGTTCGACGCCTGTGTCTAGAATATTATGACGCATTAATTGCTTAGCTTCACTCAAAATGACGGGTCACAAAGCATTATTTAACACTATGTTACGCGGCGACGACACGCCGAAAAGAAATCACATTATGGGTCTGAGAGGGGCGCGCTGCGGGTGCGGTGACGAGTGACCATGCGTACGCGGCGATTGACTTGTCGGGTATACCCCGTCTCCCGCACACTTACCGCGCGTCTGGTCTCCGGAATACAGTACGTCGAGCACACAAAAATCTTCTGTTTTAAAAATTATTATTAGGTATGACACAGATGAAAAATCATGGTTACTTTCATAACTTTTTATAAAACTTGTATTAGGTGCGATGTTACAATCGAAAATATTAAATTGAAGATTAATTATTGTTCAATTTAATATTTTATTATGTAGAATTCATTCATACGTAATCATGTAATTTCGATTACTGACTACTTTTAATCAGAATTAACGATTACATGTAATCTTGATTTAATGTAATAAAGGATTACAAGTAAAAAGTTGATGTAATCATGATCTGATTACAAAAGTAGTTGATTACGCCCAACTCTGGATCGGAGTGATTAACTTTGCTAGTTTCATTTATATTAATACCTAATCGCTGTACCTACAGAATAATAAATTACACTTTATGAAAGAACACTTTATGGAAAAACATAACATAACATAGCAAGCATCACGCCTGTATCCCTGAAAGGTTAGACTAAGCCACAAAGGCGTATCTACTATTGTGCACCCACATTTCGCCGATGCTGTTATTAAGTCACGTAAGCCATGTAACAGGGGGCGAGCCTGTTGCCATCAACCTCGCATAACCCCAAACTCGGTGCTGCTACTGAGGATTTCTATACAGAAAAACCCAATAACAATTTCCCCGACCCGGGAACCGAATTCAGAACCACGCTCAGCAGTCGCGCTTGCGACCACTACACTATTGAGTCAGTTGTAAAAAATAAAATTTCAGATTTATGAATTTGAGATTTGGGAATTTGGGGTTGATATTTGAGTTTGAGAATTTGAGATCTGAGAATTAGTGAGATTGAAAATTTGTTATTTGATTTGAGAATTTGAGTTTTGAGAAGTTGAGATTTGAGAATTCGAGACATGAGAATTTGAGAAGTTTAGATTTGATAATTGAGAAGGTTAGATTTGAGAGGTATATCTATATTTGAAAGTTTTAGAATTGAGAAGTTGAGATTTTAGAGGTTGATAATTGAGAAGTTGAGATTTGAGAGCTTGATGAGTTTGAGAATTTGTGATTTGAGATTTGAGAATTTGAGATATGAGAAGTAGAAATTTGAGATATTCGAGTTTGAGAATTTGTGATTTGAGAAACTGTAATTTAAGAATATGAGTGATTGAGAACATGAAATTTGAGAGTTTGAGGTTGATATTTGAGTTTGAGAATTTGAGAAATTGTGATTTGAGATTTGTGACTTAAGATTCTGACATTATTGAGAAGTTGAGGTTTGAGAGTTTGAGATTTGAGAAGTTGATAATTTGAGATTCGAGATATCAGAATTTTTTCCAACACTACAACCCGTCTGCTCTGACACCACCACCACAACCACCCGACTGATCTGACACCACCACCACAAACATCTGACTGCTCTGACACCATCCACCACAAACATCTGACACCTCTGACACCGACACCACAAACATTAGACTGCTCTGACACCACCACCACAACCACCCGACTGCTCTGACACCCCCCCACAGCAACCATCAGACTGACGCTGACACCCCCACCACAAACATCTGACTGCTCTGACACCCACACCACAAACATCTGACTGCTCTGACACCCACACCACAAACATCTGACTGCTCTGACACCCACACCTCAAACATCTGACTGCTCTGACACCCACACCACAAACATTAGACTGCTCTGACACCATCCACCACAACCACCCGACTGCTCTGACACCACCACTACAACCCCCAGATTGAACCTGACACTCCCACCACAACCACAAGTCTGCTCTGACACCCCCACCACAAACATCAGTCTGCTCTGACACCCGCACACTACAAGCATCAGACTGCTCTGACACCCCCACCGCAACCATCAGACTGCTCTGACACTCCCACCGCAACCACCCGACTGCTCTGACACCCCCACCGCAACCATCAGACTGCTCTGACACCACCACCACAACCAACCGACTGCTCTGACACCACCACTACAACCCCCAGATTGAACCTGACTCTCCCACCACAAACATCAGTCTGCTCTGACACCCGCCCACGACAGCCATCAGACTGCTCTGACACCCCCACAATAACCATCAGACTGCTCTGACACCAACCACCACAAACATCTGACACCTCTGACACCCCCACCACAAACATCAGTCTGCTCTGACACCCGCACGCCACAAGCGTCAGACTGCTCTGACACCCCCACCGCAACCATCTGACATTAGACTGCTCTGACACATCTGACATCTCTGACACCGACACCACAATCACTAGACTGCTCTGACACCACCACCACAAACATCTGACTGCTCTGACACTCCCACCACAACCACAAGTCTGCTCTGACACCCCCATCACAAACATCAGTCTGCTCTGACACCCGCACACTACAAGCATCAGACTGCTCTGACACCCCCACCGCAACCATCAGACTGCTCTGACACTCCCACCACAACCACCCGACTGCTCTGACACCACCACCTCTACCACCCGACTGCTCTGACACCCCCCGCCACAACCACCCGACTGCGCTGACACCCCCACCACAAACATCTGACTGCTCTGACACCATTCAACACAAACATCTGACATCTCTGACACCGACACCACAATCATTAGACTGCTCTGACAGCCCCAACATTACCACCCGACTGCTCTGACACTCCCACCACAACCACAAGTCTGCTCTGACACCCCCATCACAAACATCAGTCTGCTCTGACACCCGCACACTACAAGCATCAGACTGTTCTGACACTCCCACCACAACCACCCGACTGCTCTGAGACCACCACCTCTACCACCCGACTGCTCTGACACCCCCCGCCACAACCACCCGACTGCGCTGACACCCCCACCACAAACATCTGACACCTCTGACACCCCCACCACAAACATCTGACACCTCTGACACCACCACCACAAACATCTGACTGCTATGACACCCCCACCACAAATATCTGACACCTCTGACACCGACACCACAAACATTTGACTGCTCTGACACCAACCACCACAAACATCTGACTGATCTGACACCATCCAACACAAACATCTGACACCTCTGACACCGACACCACAACCACCCGACTGCTCTGACACCACCACCTCTAGCACCCGACTGCTCTGACACCCCCCGCCACAACCACCCGATTGCGCTGACACCCCCACCACAAACATCTGACACCTCTGACACCACCACCACAAACATCTGACTGCTCTGACACCGACACCACAACCACACGACTGCTCTGACACCACCACCTCTACCACCCGACTGCTCTGACACCCCCCGCCACAACCACTCGACTGCGCTGACACCCCCACCACAAACATCTGACACCTCTGACACCACAACCACAAACATTAGACTGCTCTGACACCACCCACCACAAACATCTGACTGCTCTGACACCCACACACCACAACCACCCGACTGCTCTGACACCACCACCTCTAGCACCCGACTGCTCTGACACCCCCCGCCACAACCACCCGACTGCGCTGACACCCCCACCACAAACATCTGACACCTCTGACACCACCACCACAAACATCTGACTGCTCTGACACCATCCACCACAAACATCTGACTGCTCTGACACCATCCACCACAAACATCTGACTACTCTGACACCAACCAACACAAACATCTGACACCTCTGACACCGACACCACAACCACCCAACTGCTCTGACACCACCACCTCTACCACCCGACTGCTCTGACACCCCCCGCCAACACCACCCGACTGCGCTGACACCCCCACCACAAACATCTGACACGTCTGACACCACCACCGCAAACATCTGACTGCTCTGACACCCCCACCACAAACATCTGACACCTCTGACACCGACACCACAATGATTAGACTGCTCTGACAGCCCCAACACTACCACCCGACTGCTCTGACACTCCCACCACAACCACAAGTCTGCTCTGACACCCCCATCACAAACATCAGTCTGCTCTGACACCCGCACACTACAAGCATCAGACTGCTCTGACACCCCCACCGGAACCATCAGACTGCTCTGACACTCCCACCACAACCACCCGACTGCTCTGAGACCACCACCTCTACCACCCGACTGCTCTGACACCCCCCGCCACAACCACCCGACTGCGCTGACACCCCCACCACAAACATCTGACACCTCTGACACCCCCACCACAAACATCTGACACCTCTGACACCACCACCACAAACATCTGACTGCTATGACACCCCCACCACAAATATCTGACACCTCTGACACCGACACCACAAACATTTGACTGCTCTGACACCAACCACCACAAACATCTGACTGATCTGACACCATCCAACACAAACATCTGACACCTCTGACACCGACACCACAACCACCCGACTGCTCTGACACCACCACCTCTAGCACCCGACTGCTCTGACACCCCCCGCCACAACCACCCGACTGCGCTGACACCCCCACCACAAACATCTGACACCTCTGACACCACCACCACAAACATCTGACTGCTCTGACACCGACACCACAACCACACGACTGCTCTGACACCACCACCTCTACCACCCGACTGCTCTGACACCCCCCGCCACAACCACTCGACTGCGCTGACACCCCCACCACAAACATCTGACACCTCTGACACCACAACCACAAACATTAGACTGCTCTGACACCACCCACCACAAACATCTGACTGCTCTGACACCCACACACCACAACCACCCGACTGCTCTGACACCACCACCTCTAGCACCCGACTGCTCTGACACCCCCCGCCACAACCACCCGACTGCGCTGACACCCCCACCACAAACATCTGACACCTCTGACACCACCACCACAAACATCTGACTGCTCTGACACCATCCACCACAAACATCTGACTGCTCTGACACCATCCACCACAAACATCTGACTACTCTGACACCAACCAACACAAACATCTGACACCTCTGACACCGACACCACAACCACCCAACTGCTCTGACACCACCACCTCTACCACCCGACTGCTCTGACACCCCCCGCCAACACCACCCGACTGCGCTGACACCCCCACCACAAACATCTGACACGTCTGACACCACCACCGCAAACATCTGACTGCTCTGACACCCCCACCACAAACATCTGACACCTCTGACACCGACACCAAAATGATTAGACTGCTCTGACAGCCCCAACACTACCACCCGACTGCTCTGACACTCCCACCACAACCACAAGTCTGCTCTGACACCCCCATCACAAACATCAGTCTGCTCTGACACCCGCACACAACAAGCATCAGACTGCTCTGACACCCCCACCGGAACCATCAGACTGCTCTGACACTCCCACCACAACCACCCGACTGCTCTGAGACCACCACCTCTACCACCCGACTGCTCTGACACCCCCCGCCTCAACCACCCGACTGCGCTGACACCCCCACCACAAACATCTGACACCTCTGACACACCCACCACAAACATCTGACACCTCTGACACACCCAACACAACCACCCGACTGCTCTGACACCACCACCACAAACATCTGACTGCTCTGACACCACCACTACAAACATCTGACACCTCTGACACCGACACCACCACCACCCGACTGCTCTGACACCACCACCTCTACCACCCGACTGCTCTGACACCCCCCGCCACAACCACCCGATTGCGCTGACACCCCCACCACAAACATCTGACACCTCTGACACCGACACCACAAACATCTGACACCTCTGACACCACCACCACAAACATCTGACTGCTCTGACACCACCACCTCTACCACCCGACTGCTCTGACACCATCCACCACAAACATCTGACTGCTCTGACACCATCCACCACAAACATCTGACTGCTCTGACACCAACCAACACAAACGTCTGACACCTCTGACACCGACACCACAAACATCTGACACCTCTGACACCGACACCACAACCACCCGACTGCTCTGACACCACCACCTCTACCACCCGACTGCTCTGACACCCCCCGCCACAACCACCCGTCTGCGCTGACACCCCCACCACAAACATCTGACACCTCTGACACCACCACCACAAACATCTGACACCTCTGACACACCCAACACAACCACCCGACTGCTCTGACACCACCACCACAAACATCTGACTGCTCTGACACCACCACTACAAACATCTGACACCTCTGACACCGACACCACCACCACCCGACTGCTCTGACACCACCACCTCTACCACCCGACTGCTCTGACACCCCCCGCCACAACCACCCGACTGCGCTGACACCCCCACCACAAACATCTGACACCTCTGACACCACCACCACAAACATCTGACACCTCTGACACCACCACCACAAACATCTGACACCTCTGACACCGACACCACAAACATCTGACACCTCTGACACCACCACCACAAACATCTGACTGCTCTGACACCATCCACCACAAACATCTGACTGCTCTGACACCATCCACCACAAACATCTGACACCTCTGACACACCCAACACAACCACCCGACTGCTCTGACACCACCACCACAAACATCTGACTGCTCTGACACCACCACCACAAACATCTGACTGCTCTGACACCACCACTACAAACATCTGACACCTCTGACACCGACACCACCACCACCCGACTGCTCTGACACCACCACCTCTACCACCCGACTGCTCTGACACCACCACCTCTACCACCCGACTGCTCTGACACCACCACCTCTACCACCCGACTGCTCTGACACCACCACCTCTACCACCCGACTGCTCTGACACCATCCACCACAAACATCTGACTGCTCTGACACCAACCAACACAAACATCTGACACCTCTGACACCGACACCACAAACATCTGACTGCTCTGACACCATCCACCACAAACATCTGACTGCTCTGACACCAACCAACACAAACATCTGACACCTCTGACACCGACACCACAAACATCTGACACCTCTGACACCGACACCACAACCACCCGACTGCTCTGACACCACCACCTCTACCACCCGACTGCTCTGACACCCCCCGCCACAACCACCCGACTGCGCTGACACCCCCACCACAAACATCTGACACCTCTGACACACCCACCACAAACATCTGACACGTCTGACACCACCACCACAAACATCTGACACCTCTGACACCGACACCACAAACATCTGACATCTGACTGCTCTGACACCCCCACCACAAACATCTGACACCTCTGACACCGACACCACAATGATTAGACTGCTCTGACAGCCCCAACACTACCACCCGACTGCTCTGACAGCCCCAACACTACCACCCGACTGCTCTGACACTCCCACCACAACCACAAGTCTGCTCTGACACCTCTGACACACCCAACACAACCACCCGACTGCTCTGACACCACCACCACAAACATCTGACTGCTCTGACACCACCACTACAAACATCTGACACCTCTGACACCGACACCACCACCACCCGACTGCTCTGACACCACCACCTCTACCACCCGACTGCTCTGACACCCCCCGCCACAACCACCCGACTGCGCTGACACCCCCACCACAAACATCTGACACCTCTGACACCACCACCACAAACATCTGACACCTCTGACACCACCACCACAAACATCTGACACCTCTGACACCGACACCACAAACATCTGACACCTCTGACACCACCACCACAAACATCTGACTGCTCTGACACCATCCACCACAAACATCTGACACCTCTGACACACCCAACACAACCACCCGACTGCTCTGACACCACCACCACAAACATCTAACTGCTCTGACACCACCACCACAAACATCTGACTGCTCTGACACCACCACTACAAACATCTGACTGCTCTGACACCACCACTACAAACATCTGACACCTCTGACACCGACACCACCACCACCCGACTGCTCTGACACCACCACCTCTACCACCCGACTGCTCTGACACCACCACCTCTACCACCCGACTGCTCTGACACCAACCAACACAGACATCTGACACCTCTGACACCGACACCACAAACATCTGACACCTCTGACACCGACACCACAATGATTAGACTGCTCTGACAGCCCCAACACTACCACCCGACTGCTCTGACACTCCCACCACAACCACAAGTCTGCTCTGACACCCCCATCATAAACATCAGACTGCTCTGACACCCCCACCGCAACCATCAGACTGCTCTGACACTCCCACCACAACCACCTGACTGCTCTGACACCACCACCTCTACCACCCGACTGCTCTGACACCCCCCGCCACAACCACCCGTCTGCGCTGACACCCCCACCACAAACATCTGACTGCTCTGACACCACCACCACAAACATCTGACTGCTCTGACACCACCACTACAAACATCTGACACCTCTGACACCGACACCACCACCACCCGACTGCTCTGACACCACCACCTCTACCACCCGACTGCTCTGACACCACCACCTCTACCACCCGACTGCTCTGACACCATCCACCACAAACATCTGACTGCTCTGACACCAACCAACACAAACATCTGACACCTCTGACACCGACACCACAAACATCTGACTGCTCTGACACCATCCACCACAAACATCTGACTGCTCTGACACCAACCAACACAAACATCTGACACCTCTGACACCGACACCACAAACATCTGACACCTCTGACACCGACACCACAACCACCCGACTGCTCTGACACCACCACCTCTACCACCCGACTGCTCTGACACCCCCCGCCACAACCACCCGACTGCGCTGACACCCCCACCACAAACATCTGACACCTCTGACACACCCACCACAAACATCTGACACGTCTGACACCACCACCACAAACATCTGACACCTCTGACACCGACACCACAAACATCTGACATCTGACTGCTCTGACACCCCCACCACAAACATCTGACACCTCTGACACCGACACCACAATGATTAGACTGCTCTGACAGCCCCAACACTACCACCCGACTGCTCTGACAGCCCCAACACTACCACCCGACTGCTCTGACACTCCCACCACAACCACAAGTCTGCTCTGACACCCCCATCATAAACATCAGACTGCTCTGACACCCCCACCGCAACCATCAGACTGCTCTGACACTCCCACCACAACCACCCGACTGCTCTGACACCACCACCTCTACCACCCGACTGCTCTGACACCCCCCGCCACAACCACCCGACTGCGCTGACACCCCCACCACAAACATCTGACACCTCTGACACACCCACCACAAACATCTGACACCTCTGACACACCCACCACAAACATCTGACACCTCTGACACCGACACCACAAACATCTGACACCTCTGACACCACCACCACAAACATCTGACTGCTCTGACACCACCACCTCTACCACCCGACTGCTCTGACACCCCCCGCCACAACCACCCGACTGCGCTGACACCACCACCACAAACATCTGACTGCTCTGACACCCCCACCACAAACATCTGACACCTCTGACACCGACACCACAATGATTAGACTGCTCTGACAGCCCCAACACTACCACCCGACTGGTCTGACACTCCCACCACAACCACAAGTCTGCTCTGACACCCCCATCATAAACATCAGTCTGCTCTGACACCCGCACACTACAAGCATCAGACTGCTCTGACACCCCCACCGCAACCATCAGACTGCTCTGACACTCCCACCACAACCACCCGACTGCTCTGACACCACCACCTCTACCACCCGACTGCTCTGACACCCCCCGCCACAACCACCCGACTGCGCTGACACCCCCACCACAAACATCTGACACCTCTGACGCACCCACCACAAACATCTGACACCTCTGACACACCCACCACAAACATCTGACACCTCTGACACACCCAACACAACCACCCGACTGCTCTGACACCACCACCACAAACATCTGACTGCTCTGACACCACCACTACAAACATCTGACACCTCTGACACCGACACCACCACCACCCGACTGCTCTGACACCACCACCTGTACCACCCGACTGCTCTGACACCCCCCGCCACAACCACCCGACTGCGCTGACACCCCCACCACAAACATCTGACACCTCTGACACCGACACCACAAACATCTGACACCTCTGACACCACCACCACAAACATCTGACTGCTCTGACACCACCACCTCTACCACCCGACTGCTCTGACACCATCCACCACAAACATCTGACTGCTCTGACACCAACCAACACAAACATCTGACTCCTCTGACACCGACACCACAAACATCTGACACCTCTGACACCGACACCACAAACATCTGACACCTCTGACACCACCACCACAAACATCTGACTGCTCTGACACCATCCACCACAAACATCTGACTGCTCTGACACCAACCAACACAAACATCTGACACCTCTGACACCGACACCACAAACATCTGACACCTCTGACACCGACACCACAACCACCCGACTGCTCTGACACCACCACCTCTACCACCCGACTGCTCTGACACCCCCCGCCACAACCACCCGACTGCGCTGACACCCCCACCACAAACATCTGACACCTCTGACACACCCACCACAAACATCTGACACCTCTGACACACCCACCACAAACATCTGACACCTCTGACACACCCAACACAACCACCCGACTGCTCTGACACCACCACCACAAACATCTGACTGCTCTGACACCACCACCACAAACATCTGACTGCTCTGACACCCCCACCACAAACATCTGACACCTCTGACACCACCACCACAAACATCTGACACCTCTGACACACCCAACACAACCACCCGACTGCTCTGACACCACCACCACAAACATCTGACTGCTCTGACACCAACCAACACAAACATCTGACACCTCTGACACCGACACCACAAACATCTGACACCTCTGACACCGACACCACAAACATCTGACACCTCTGACACCGACACCACAAACATCTGACACCTCTGACACCGACACCACAAACATCTGACTGCTCTGACACCATCCACCACAAACATCTGACTGCTCTGACACCCCCACCACAAACATCTGACACCTCTGACACCGACACCACAAACATCTGACACCTCTGACACCGACACCACAAACATCTGACTGCTCTGACACCATCCACCACAAACATCTGACTGCTCTGACACCATCCACCACAAACATCTGACTGCTCTGACACCATCCACCACAAACATCTGACTGCTCTGACACCAACCAACACAAACATCTGACACCTCTGACACCGACACCACCACCACCCGACTGCTCTGACACCACCACCTCTACCACCCGACTGCTCTGACACCTCCCGCCACAACCACCCGTCTGCGCTGACACCCCCACCACAAACATCTGACACCTCTGACACCGACACCACAACCACCCGACTGCTCTGACACCCCCCGCCACAACCACCCGACTGCGCTGACACCCCCACCACAAACATCTGACACCTCTGACACACCAACCACAAACATCTGACACCTCTGACACACCCAACACAACCACCCGACTGCTCTGACACCACCACCACAAACATCTGACACCTCTGACACCGACACCACCACCCGACTGCGCTGACACCCCCACCACAAACATCTGACACCTCTGACACACCCACCACAAACATCTGACACCTCTGACACACCCACCACAAACATCTGACACCTCTGACACACCCAACACAACCACCCGACTGCTCTGACACCACCACCACAAACATCTGACTGCTCTGACACCACCACTACAAACATCTGACACCTCTGACACCGACACCACAAACATCTGACACCTCTGACACCACCACCACAAACATCTGACACCTCTGGCACACCCAACACAACCACCCGACTGCTCTGACACCACCACCACAAACATCTGACTGCTCTGACACCCCCACCACAAACATCTGACACCTCTGACACCGACACCACAAACATCTGACACCTCTGACACCGACACCACAAACATCTGACACCTCTGACACCGACACCACAAACATCTGACTGCTCTGACACCATCCACCACAAACATCTGACTGCTCTGACACCATCCACCACAAACATCTGACTGCTCTGACACCATCCACCACAAACATCTGACTGCTCTGACACCAACCAACACAAACATCTGACTGCTCTGACACCAACCAACACAAACATCTGACACCTCTGACACCGACACCACAAACATCTGACACCTCTGACACCGACACCACAAACATCTGACTGCTCTGACACCACCACCTCTACCACCCGACTGCTCTGACACCCCCCGCCACAACCACCCGTCTGCGCTGACACCCCCACCACAAACATCTGACACCTCTGACACACCCACCACAAACATCTGACACCTCTGACACACCCAACACAACCACCCGACTGCTCTGACACCACCACCACAAACATCTGACTGCTCTGACACCACCACTACAAACATCTGACACCTCTGACACCGACACCACAAACATCTGACACCTCTGACACCACCACCACAAACATCTGACACCTCTGACACCACCACCACAAACATCTGACACCTCTGACACCGACACCACAACCACCCGACTGCTCTGACACCACCACCTCTACCACCCGACTGCTCTGACACCCCCCGCCACAACCACCCGACTGCGCTGACACCCCCACCACAAACATCTGACACGTCTGACACCACCACCACAAACATCTGACACCTCTGACACCGACACCACAAACATCTGACTGCTCTGACATCATCCACCACAAACATCTGACTGACCTGACACCATCCAACACAAACATCTGACACCTCTGACACCGACACCACAAACATCTGACACCTCTGACACCACCACCACAAACATCTGACACCTCTGACACACCCAACACAACCACCCGACTGCTCTGACACCACCACCACAAACATCTGACACCTCTGACACCGACACCACAAACATCTGACACCTCTGACACCGACACCACAAACATCTGACTGCTCTGACACCATCCACCACAAACATCTGACTGCTCTGACACCATCCACCACAAACATCTGACTGCTCTGACACCATCCACCACAAACATCTGACTGCTCTGACACCAACCAACACAAACATCTGACTGCTCTGACACCAACCAACACAAACATCTGACACCTCTGACACCGACACCACAAACATCTGACACCTCTGACACCGACACCACAAACATCTGACTGCTCTGACACCATCCACCACAAACATCTGACTGCTCTGACACCATCCACCACAAACATCTGACTGCTCTGACACCATCCACCACAAACATCTGACTGCTCTGACACCAACCAACACAAACATCTGACACCTCTGACACCGACACCACAAACATCTGACACCTCTGACACCGACACCACAACCACCCGACTGCTCTGACACCCCCCGCCACAACCACCCGACTGCGCTGACACCCCCACCACAAACATCTGACACCTCTGACACACCCACCACAAACATCTGACACCTCTGACACCACCACTACAAACATCTGACACCTCTGACACCGACACCACCACCACCCGACTGCTCTGACACCACCACCTCTACCACCCGACTGCTCTGACACCCCCCGCCACAACCACCCGTCTGCGCTGACACCCCCACCACAAACATCTGACACCTCTGACACCACCACCACAAACATCTGACACCTCTGACACACCCACCTCTACCACCCGACTGCTCTGACACCATCCACCACAAACATCTGACTGCTCTGACACCACCACTACAAACATCTGACACCTCTGACACCGACACCACCACCACCCGACTGCTCTGACACCACCACCTCTACCACCCGACTGCTCTGACACCCCCCGCCACAACCACCCGATTGCGCTGACACCCCCACCACAAACATCTGACACCTCTGACACCGACACCACAAACATCTGACACCTCTGACACCACCACCACAAACATCTGACTGCTCTGACACCAACCAACACAAACATCTGACACCTCTGACACCGACACCACAAACATCTGACACCTCTGACACCGACACCACAACCACCCGACTGCTCTGACACCACCACCTCTACCACCCGACTGCTCTGACACCCCCCGCCACAACCACCCGTCTGCGCTGACACCCCCACCACAAACATCTGACACCTCTGACCCCGACACCACAACCACCCGACTGCTCTGACACCCCCCGCCACAACCACCCGACTGCGCTGACACCCCCACCACAAACATCTGACACCTCTGACACACCCACCACAAACATCTGACACCTCTGACACACCCACCACAAACATCTGACACCTCTGACACACCCAACACAACCACCCGACTGCTCTGACACCACTACCACAAACATCTGACTGCTCTGACACCACCACTACAAACATCTGACACCTCTGACACCGACACCACCACCCGACTGCGCTGACACCCCCACCACAAACATCTGACACCTCTGACACACCCACCACAAACATCTGACACCTCTGACACACCCAACACAACCACCCGACTGCTCTGACACCACCACCACAAACATCTGACTGCTCTGACACCACCACTACAAACATCTGACACCTCTGACACCGACACCACAAACATCTGACACCTCTGACACCACCACCACAAACATCTGACACCTCTGACACACCCAACACAACCACCCGACTGCTCTGACACCACCACCACAAACATCTGACACCTCTGACACCGACACCACAAACATCTGACACCTCTGACACCACCACCACAAACATCTGACACCTCTGACACACCCAACACAACCACCCGACTGCTCTGACACCACCACCACAAACATCTGACACCTCTGACACCGACACCACAAACATCTGACACCTCTGACACCGACACCACAAACATCTGACTGCTCTGACACCATCCACCACAAACATCTGACTGCTCTGACACCATCCACCACAAACATCTGACTGCTCTGACACCATCCACCACAAACATCTGACTGCTCTGACACCAACCAACACAAACATCTGACACCTCTGACACCGACACCACAAACATCTGACACCTCTGACACCGACACCACAAACATCTGACTGCTCTGACACCATCCACCACAAACATCTGACTGCTCTGACACCATCCACCACAAACATCTGACTGCTCTGACACCAACCAACACAAACATCTGACACCTCTGACACCGACACCACAAACATCTGACACCTCTGACACCGACACCACAACCACCCGACTGCTCTGACACCCCCCGCCACAACCACCCGACTGCGCTGACACCCCCACCACAAACATCTGACACCTCTGACACACCCACCACAAACATCTGACACCTCTGACACACCCACCACAAACATCTGACACCTCTGACACACCCAACACAACCACCCGACTGCTCTGACACCACCACCACAAACATCTGACTGCTCTGACACCACCACTACAAACATCTGACACCTCTGACACCGACACCACCACCACCCGACTGCTCTGACACCACCACCTCTACCACCCGACTGCTCTGACACCCCCCGCCACAACCACCCGTCTGCGCTGACACCCCCACCACAAACATCTGACACCTCTGACACCACCACCACAAACATCTGACACCTCTGACACACCCACCTCTACCACCCGACTGCTCTGACACCATCCACCACAAACATCTGACTGCTCTGACACCAACCAACACAAACATCTGACTGCTCTGACACCACCACTACAAACATCTGACACCTCTGACACCTACACCACCACCACCCGACTGCTCTGACACCACCACCTCTACCACCCGACTGCTCTGACACCCCCCGCCACAACCACCCGACTGCGCTGACACCCCCACCACAAACATCTGACACCTCTGACACCGACACCACAAACATCTGACACCTCTGACACCACCACCACAAACATCTGACTGCTCTGACACCAACCAACACAAACATCTGACACCTCTGACACCGACACCACAAACATCTGACACCTCTGACACCGACACCACAACCACCCGACTGCTCTGACACCACCACCTCTACCACCCGACTGCTCTGACACCCCCCGCCACAACCACCCGTCTGCGCTGACACCCCCACCACAAACATCTGACACCTCTGACCCCGACACCACAACCACCCGACTGCTCTGACACCCCCCGCCACAACCACCCGACTGCGCTGACACCCCCACCACAAACATCTGACACCTCTGACACACCCACCACAAACATCTGACACCTCTGACACACCCACCACAAACATCTGACACCTCTGACACACCCAACACAACCACCCGACTGCTCTGACACCACTACCACAAACATCTGACTGCTCTGACACCACCACTACAAACATCTGACACCTCTGACACCGACACCACCACCCGACTGCGCTGACACCCCCACCACAAACATCTGACACCTCTGACACACCCACCACAAACATCTGACACCTCTGACACACCCAACACAACCACCCGACTGCTCTGACACCACCACCACAAACATCTGACTGCTCTGACACCACCACTACAAACATCTGACACCTCTGACACCGACACCACAAACATCTGACACCTCTGACACCACCACCACAAACATCTGACACCTCTGACACACCCAACACAACCACCCGACTGCTCTGACACCACCACCACAAACATCTGACACCTCTGACACCGACACCACAAACATCTGACACCTCTGACACCACCACCACAAACATCTGACACCTCTGACACACCCAACACAACCACCCGACTGCTCTGACACCATCCACCACAAACATCTGACTGCTCTGACACCAACCAACACAAACATCTGACACCTCTGACACCGACACCACAAACATCTGACACCTCTGACACCGACACCACAAACATCTGACTGCTCTGACACCCCCACCACAAACATCTGACACCTCTGACACCGACACCACAAACATCTGACACCTCTGACACCGACACCACAAACATCTGACTGCTCTGACACCATCCACCACAAACATCTGACTGCTCTGACACCCCCACCACAAACATCTGACACCTCTGACACCGACACCACAAACATCTGACACCTCTGACACCACCACCACAAACATCTGACTGCTCTGACACCAACCAACACAAACATCTGACACCTCTGACACCGACACCACAAACATCTGACACCTCTGACACCGACACCACAACCACCCGACTGCTCTGACACCACCACCTCTACCACCCGACTGCTCTGACACCCCCCGCCACAACCACCCGACTGCGCTGACACCCCCACCACAAACATCTGACACGTCTGACACCACCACCACAAACATCTGACACCTCTGACACCGACACCACAAACATCTGACTGCTCTGACATCATCCACCACAAACATCTGACTGACCTGACACCATCCAACACAAACATCTGACACCTCTGACACCGACACCACAAACATCTGACACCTCTGACACCGACACCACAACCACCCGACTGCTCTGACACCCCCCGCCACAACCACCCGACTGCGCTGACACCCCCACCACAAACATCTGACACCTCTGACACACCCACCACAAACATCTGACACCTCTGACACACCCACCACAAACATCTGACACCTCTGACACACCCAACACAACCACCCGACTGCTCTGACACCACCACCACAAACATCTGACTGCTCTGACACCACCACTACAAACATCTGACACCTCTGACACCGACACCACCACCACCCGACTGCTCTGACACCACCACCTCTACCACCCGACTGCTCTGACACCCCCCGCCACAACCACCCGTCTGCGCTGACACCCCCACCACAAACATCTGACACCTCTGACACCACCACCACAAACATCTGACACCTCTGACACACCCACCTCTACCACCCGACTGCTCTGACACCATCCACCACAAACATCTGACTGCTCTGACACCAACCAACACAAACATCTGACTGCTCTGACACCACCACTACAAACATCTGACACCTCTGACACCTACACCACCACCACCCGACTGCTCTGACACCACCACCTCTACCACCCGACTGCTCTGACACCCCCCGCCACAACCACCCGACTGCGCTGACACCCCCACCACAAACATCTGACACCTCTGACACCACCACCACAAACATCTGACTGCTATGACACCCCCACCACAAACATCTGACACCTCTGACACCACCACCACAAACATCTGACTGCTCTGACACCATCCACCACAAACATCTGACTGCTCTGACACCATCCACCACAAACATCTGACACCTCTGACACACCCAACACAACCACCCGACTGCTCTGACACCACCACCACAAACATCTGACTGCTCTGACACCACCACTACAAACATCTGACACCTCTGACACCGACACCACCACCACCCGACTGCTCTGACACCACCACCTCTACCACCCGACTGCTCTGACACCCCCCGCCACAACCACCCGACTGCGCTGACACCCCCACCACAAACATCTGACACCTCTGACACCGACACCACAAACATCTGACACCTCTGACACCACCACCACAAACATCTGACTGCTCTGACACCAACCAACACAAACATCTGACACCTCTGACACCGACACCACAAACATCTGACACCTCTGACACCGACACCACAACCACCCGACTGCTCTGACACCACCACCTCTACCACCCGACTGCTCTGACACCCCCCGCCACAACCACCCGACTGCGCTGACACCCCCACCACAAACATCTGACACGTCTGACACCACCACCACAAACATCTGACACCTCTGACACCGACACCACAAACATCTGACTGCTCTGACATCATCCACCACAAACATCTGACTGACCTGACACCATCCAACACAAACATCTGACACCTCTGACACCGACACCACAACCACTCGACTGCTCTGACACCACCACCTGTACCACCCGACTGCTCTGACACCCCCCGCCACAACCACCCGACTGCGCTGACACCACCACCACAAACATCTGACTGCTCTGACACCCCCACCACAAACATCTGACACCTCTGACACACCCACCACAAACATCTGACACCTCTGACACATCCACCACAAACATCTGACACCTCTGACACACCCAACACAACCACCCGACTGCTCTGACACCACCACCACAAACATCTGACTGCTCTGACACCACCACTACAAACATCTGATACCTCTGACACCGACACCACCACCACCCGACTGCTCTGACACCACCACCTCTACCACCCGACTGCTCTGACACCCCCCGCCACAACCACCGGACTGCGCTGACACCCCCACCACAAACATCTGACACCTCTGACACCATCCACCACAAACATCTGACTGCTCTGACACCAACCAACACAAACATCTGACACCTCTGACACCGACACCACAAACATCTGACACCTCTGACACCGACACCACAACCACCCGACTGCTCTGACACCACCACCTCTACCACCCGACTGCTCTGACATCCCCCGCCACAACCACCCGACTGCGCTGACACCCCCACCACAAACATCTGACACGTCTGACACCACCACCACAAACATCTGACTGCTCTGACACCCGCACACCACAAACATCTGACTGCTCTGACACCCCCACCACAAACATCTGACACCTCTGACACCGACACCACAATGATTAGACTGCTCTGACAGCCCCAACACTACCACCCGACTGCTCTGACACTCCCACCACAACCACAAGTCTGCTCTGACACCCCCATCACAAACATCAGTCTGCTCTGACACCCGCACACTACAAGCATCAGACTGCTCTGACACCCCCACCGCAACCATCAGACTGCTCTGACACTCCCACCACAACCACCCGACTGCTCTGACACCACCACCTCTACCACCCGACTGCTCTGACACCACCACCACAAACATCTGACTGCTCTGACACCCCCACCACAAACATCTGACACCTCTGACACACTCACCACAAACATCTGACACCTCTGACACACCCACCACAAACATCTGACACCTCTGACACACCCAACACAACCACCCGACTGCTCTGACACCACCACCATAAACATCTGACTGCTCTGACACCACCACTACAATTATCTGACACCTCTGACACCGACACCACCACCACCCGACTGCTCTGACACCACCACCTCTACCACCCGACTGCTCTGACACCCCCCGCCACAACCACCCGACTGCGCTGACACCCCCACCACAAACATCTGACACCTCTGACACCACCACCACAAACATTAGACTGCTCTGACACCACCCACCACAAACATCTGACTGCTCTGACACCCACACACTACAAGCATCAGACTGCTCTGACACCCCCACCGCAACCATCAGACTGCTCTGACACTCCCACCACAACCATCCGACTGCTCTGACACCACCACCTCTACCACCCGACTGCTCTGACACCGCCCGCCACAACCACCTGACTACGCTGACACCCCCACCACAAATATCTGACACCTCTGACACACCCAACACAACCACCTGACTGGTATGACACCACCACCACAAACATCTGACTGCTCTGACACCACCACCACAAACATCTGACACCTCTGACACCGACACCACAAACATTAGACTGCTCTGACAGCCCCAACACTACCACCCGACTGCTCTGACACCACCACCACAACCACACGACTGCCCTGACACCCCCCCACAGCAACCATCAGACTGACGCTGACACCCCCACCACAAACATCTGACTGCTCTGACACCCACACCACAAACATCTGACTGCTCTGACACCCACACCACAAACAGACTGCTCTGACAACATCCACCACAACCACCCGACTGCTCTAACACCACCACTACAACCCCCAGATTGAACCTGACACTCCCACCACAACCACAAGTCTGCTCTGACACCCCCACCACAAACATCAGTTTGCTCTGACACCACCACCACAACCAACCGACTGCTCTGACACCACCACTACTACCCCCAGATTGAACCTGACACTCCCACCACAACCACAAGTCTGCTCTGACACCCCCACCTCAAACATTAGTCTGCTCTGACACCCGCCCACCACAGCCATCAGACTGCTCTGACACCCCCACAACAACCATCAGACTGCTCTGACAGCCCTAACACTACCACCCGACTGCTCTGACACCACCACCACAACCACCCGACTGCTCTGACACCCCCCCACAGCAACCATCAGACTGACTCTGACACCGACACCACAAACATTAGACTGCTCTGACAGCCTCAACACTACCACCCGACTGCTCTGACACACCCAACACAACCACCCGACTGCTCTGACACCACCACCACAAACATCTGACTGCTCTGACACCACCACCACAGCAACCATCAGACTGACGCTGACACCCCCACCATAAACATCAGTCTGCTCTGACACCCCCACCACAAACATCTGACCGCTCTGACACCACCCACCACAAACATCTGACTGCTCTGACACCATCCAAAAAGTCAAAACGTGTCATCAGAATTAGATACGAAAATAAATAATGCATGCGGAAGTTATTACTTCATATTACGTACTCTTACGATTGACATAAGAGTGTGTGCGAAAGAAACAAATCTAAGTTTGTTTGTTTCTATTTCAATTTCTTTTCGAATCCCTGCGCCTGCCCCCGTTAAGCCTACATATGTAGGTCAGTGTGTCGCCGCGGTCCTGTGACTTCGCAAGCGTCATTATTTTACAATTTCGGAAGCGCAGGAGTTTCACCGCCTTTACTGTGATTTTGCGAAATTGGACGCTTTATTTTTTATAGGGGCAGGACAGGTAACGTAGCATAGGTAGTTTTAGTGAACAGTTAAGTGAATTGTGCGAAATTGGACGTTTACATTGGACGTTAGAATACATTAAATAGAGTGATTGTGATTAATAATTTGATAAATAATTATGCGAGGCCGACAGCATTAATTGCGCCAAATGATCTTGTCGTAATATGACACCGCGCTGTTGCCGCTCTTATCACAGGTATACTTATATCTGCTCTCATTGGCGGAAGCAAAATATAGGCGTGGTTAGTTCATCGCAAACCGTGGAAAGAATTTTGTTAGCGAAGTGTACTACCGCCAATGTCGCCCATTGTACATACTTCATAATACATGTGCATTACAATCAACATATTACATTAAAAAAATGACCTTTTTCTGAATAGACAATTTTATTATTTAAACATAATAAGTATATAAATTATATTTTAATTTTTTTAAAGTGTTTTCTCATTGTATCACTGAAGATTATCTATCTATATAAATAAAAATGCATCGCCAAATGTGTTGCTAAGCGCATAACTTCCGAACGGCTGCACTTATTTGGCTAATTCTTTTTTTGTTGTGTTTGTAATTGTCAGGAGAAGATTTTTATATGAGATTTTGTTTTGGAAAATTCACCGGATACGTCGGAAATTTGAATGGTATTTTTGTATGAAATTTTTGATTTCATTCTTTCATTAGTAAATTGCACCCATGCGAAGCCGAAGCGGGTCGCTAGTAAATAATTAATAAATAAATAAAATAGTGATTGAAATTATAAAATTTAAATGATCCATGTTTTTTGTAAATAGAATTTTCAAGACTTCAAACATAATTTCTTCTGAAATGATTGAATTTTCCAATTCATCTTTTTGAAACTGACTGTACCTAAATTACATAACATGTTTCACTTTTTTTTTACTTGTCAGAGCCTAGCTAGTTGATTACAACTTGTTAATGGTCTGTCTCTCGAAAATACTGCGTAAACTAGTAAAATAATGGTGCTGATATGAGTACCGATTTCCCAATCACACCGTCCAGGTCCATTGGGGACCTTGGTGTGGATTTAACAGCTATACTCATCACTCATCTCACTGTAGTATTTTTGTCTTGTTTAGTGGTGTCAAGCGCGACTACTGAGCGTGAAGTCCTGGGCATGATTCCCGGGCCAGGCAGTGTTATTGTGTTTAACTGTATTGAAATTCTCAGTAGCAGCTCGGAGTCTGGAACTGTGTCCGGTAGATAGCCATAAGCTCGCCCCATATTACATGGGACTTAATAATGGCAAAGGCGAAATGTGGGTTTAAAACCACACCTCCGCCTAACCCTTCCGGAATAAAGGCGTGATGCTATGTATGTAGTATTCCTGAGTTGATTGTGTAAGTCTGTAAGTCTCCAGAGGGATTTCGCTTCTCCTAAGGACGCTCTCTGGATCTGATTCTAGTCTCACATGGTGTGGAATCAATCTTCTTTATCCCCCTCGAATCCTCGACATCCACGTTGGAAACTTTGCATATCTCTATGCACCTGTATCCACCTGATTTACGGTCTCCCTCTTGCCAGGTTGCCTATCTTGTCGGGATGAAAGGAAAAAGCCTCCACGAGTGACGAATTATAGAATCGTCTGGCGCACCCTGAGCCATCAGCCTCGATACCACAATTGCTGACTGGCTAATTTTTCCATTACGGCATGAGCGACCTCCATGCGATAGTTCGTGCCGACTCCATAAAAGAAGAAGGTTGCCTATATAATCCGGTGGTCTTCTCTTTACATGTCCATACCATCTTAGCATACTCTTCTATGTACTCGTTGCAGGGAATTGAAGACTGCGTAGAATAATTTGATTAAATTATGTAGGCCTTATACATCAACTATTTTGGGGTTAGTTCCCAGTCTAGTTTGAGTATGATGAAGTTGATTTTAGACGGAGTTTCTGCCATCTGACCTACGCCACCCAATTACTGGAACACTGATATCTAAGTTTGGACCGGTTGTCAGACTTCTTGGGGTGTTGACTCACGTTGACAGTCATAGGTCACAGTCATTCGTATGACACATAGGACCAAGTGCTTACGTGCGCACGGAGGGGTCCCGATGTGTGAACAATCCATCTAAAAATTGACCGCATCAAGCGTTGCTTAACCTCCCCGATCAACCGATCTGCGCAGTACCTATGAAGCTACGAAATCCTCCATGCAGATCATATTTAAACAACTAAAACAAATGATACACGAAAAGACCGAATTGTATATTTATATTAATTTTATTTCTACCTCAATATTGAAACATCGTGGGTGGTGTTGAACTGCTGGCACATCTCATAAAAACTGTAATAACGCGGCGTAATGATTAGATCAAGATAGATGTGTTATTAAATATTATTCAGATAAATATTTTGTGTATACATTTATGTGAATGTGGAACAGATGGATGTTACGTCAATGTATCTTTATTATAGAAATATTAGATTTATCATTTAAATTGTGAATATGAAATCGTATGAGAAATGTAGTAAGGAAATAGTTTATGTGGTGTTTGGTGTATGTACGAAGAAACGTCTCTATTATTTCTTGTTCTATTGGCGATGAAAGGCATTTAATCTAAGAATAATTATAAAACAAAGTGGGGGACTTTCTGCCGCGTCGGTCTGTCTGTTCGCCATAAACTCAAAAACGACTGAACGGAAACCGCATGAAAATATGCGGTTTTCACCAATAGACAGAGTGATTCATGAGGAAAGTTTATGTGTATAATTCATTAAGGTTTTGTGTAAATTGGCTGAAGTATGACGATGATAGTTGAAGATGTCGGAAAAATCATGCCGACTGGGAGCTTTACTGGCCTGCGCCGAGTAAATGCTCAATGTAAAATGCTCTCTGCTTCCCGTGTGAAGACGGGGCGGGTCGCTAGTCTAAAAATAAAATAACTGTCAAAATAAGACTCTTTGAAAATAGGATTCGCAATTGAAAATGATTTGAATAATAATTATTTGGCAATGCAAAAAGTCACTCACTAATCATGAAATTTCAGGAATTATAAAGCCTCGAATCTTGAAAGGTTTCAAGCAGAAGCATCCGCTATGAAAGGATTTTTGAAAATAAACACCCTTAAAGAGATTTTATAAGGTTAGAGAAGGAAAGAAGGTTGTTTGAAAAAAAAAAAAAACTACGCGGGGCAGTGTCGAGGGAAAATCTAGTTTATATTATTGTATACAAAATGAAATGCCATGCACTTACTCTCACAAAAATTACAAAATATCAGGAACTATAAAATCTAGTTTGAAACAAAGGATTAGCCTACGTAAAATTTCAATATTTCGATAAAAGCCGAAAGCGAAGTTTCCTCCATTGAATTGAATATATCTTTTGATCTGAGCCCAATATCTTTGTCACTTCATACCGCCACTCCGACACAACTGGTAGTGACGAAATATTATACGTTCATAGCCAATCTGATGGATAGATAATATTTTACTAGAGAAGGAAAAAACTACTTCATGCGGGTGGTTTATAAGCTCAATTTCCGTTGTGCAAGAGTTTAATGAAACATTTTTTCCCTGATACGCTTTTAATACGGTCACAGTATAGTACGGTTTAGTAGGCAAACAGTTTTAATCCGAAAATCCTGCGCTAATCGTATTTTTCAGTGAACTGCGCAGGACGCTAATGCACTCAACTTAATTGTACGCATTTCATAAAAAATACAGGCTGCTACACTTATTTCACATTTTTACCCGACAAAGATAAATTAAAAAAAAATATCACAAAAGCCCCACCCTCATTATAAGCACATTTCAAGTCTCTAACGAAGATGGGCACCTTAAGTACATCCTCCTCAAAGGCAAGACGCTTATAATTGAGGAGACGGGGACATTAGTACGACATCCGTCTCGGCACCGGAGCGACGCCACTTCCGGCCGGATGTGACGTAATTGCGTCAGACAGATTTTCATTGGCTTTGGGGATGTTCTGTTTTTGAATGACTGGAGGATGAAATTAAAAGCCAGTCTTCGTATAATGTTTCAGATCACTTACGATTTCGTTTGGACACGCTTTTTTATTGGAATAATTATTTGAATGTTAAGTATAGAAATCCATCAGTTGCGCGCGGATCGGTGAATGAAGCGCACGCGTAAGCCTCACCGTTTCGTAATTGCAATGTTTACTCGAGATTTATTTTCGTGTTACGTTGTTTATTATAATTATAATGAGTGATAAAAGTAATACGAGTTTGACATCTAGTTTACCAAGATTGTTGAGTGATAGTAGTGAAGATGAAGTCGACACCGAGAGAAATCAACAACATGAGGGTAATTTGAATGAAACAACTAATAGTTTACAAATTGATGTGAATCGAAGTAAACGTTTGAGAAGTGAAAGTCATGGGAGTGATATAGATGAGAACGGATTTAGGACAGTAAATAGGAGACCAAAACGTTTAAATCGGTCATTATCAACGCAGGGCGACTTGGAAGCAGGGATGTACGACTATACAAATACATCGGAGAAGGAAAAAAAATATGAAGTGTGTATCACATCTAAAGAGCCACTTCCGAAACAAATTGCTTTAGCTAAAATGTTAAGGAAATATAATATACAAGATATTCAAAGAATTAAATACAAAAGCAATTATAAAGTCTTACTATTATTTTTAAATCAGGAAAAAGCTAATGTCTTATTGAACTGCAAAGAAATAGCTGAGTTGGGGTTAAGGTGTCAAATGACATTTGAATTGAATACCTCTTATGGAATGTTGAAACAAGTAGATTTAGATACGGACATAGAGGAATTGAGAACATCGTTGAAGTGCGATATTGAAATTATTTCTATAATACGGCTCAGAAGGCTAAATATCGAGGGTAATTGGGTTGATAGTGAAACTATTAGGATATGTTTCAAAGGGGGTACCTTACCACCGTACGTTTATGGGTACGGTTGCCGGTTTAAGGTCGAACCATATACATTTCCAGTTTCACAATGTTCTGGCTGCTGGAAATATGGACACATTAGGAAATATTGTCCGGGCAAAAAAGTCCTTTGTCCTAAATGTGGTCAAAATCATGCCAATTGTGAAACAAAAGCTTTTAAATGTTTAAACTGCAACGGCCCCCATATGTCATTTGATAAATGCTGTCCTATATTTTTAAAAGAAAAGGAGATTCGTAATATTATGTGCAAAGAAACTTGTTCCTATAGAAAAGCATTAGAATTATATTTAACAAATAAAAAATGTTTTACAAATGCAACAGTTCATGATCAAGACGCACAGAACATACATGAACAGACAACTACTCAATCACAGAATTATAGGGATATATTAGTTGGCAACTTACCTACTATATCTAAAGATCGAGAAATGGATGATGAAGAATCTGAATTGCCCTCTATTGAGGAATTTGGTGAGGAGCAAGCCCAGACAATTCAAAGTAAGAAGTGTAAGAAAAAACGAATTGTTAGACAGAGAGAGGACATGAACGATATTTTACTTATGGAGACAAATGATAGTCAAATGCTACCGCGTGAGGAACAGAATAAGAATGATGAAAAAAGAAAGATGAATGGAGCAAAGTTAATATTCATAAAATTTATGCATAAATTAAAAGAAATTATTATGACAGAAGCAACTTTTGAGAATAAATTGAAACAGTTTTGTAAGATGATTTTTGAAGAAATATATAAATATTTGGTGGATATCATAAAAGATGGAGAATTTATCAATAATATATTTTTCAGTTCTGATGGATAATAATAGATTAGCGAATATTTGTGTTAATATATTACAATGGAACTCACAGAGCATAAGACCTAAATTGACAGAATTTGAAGCATTACTAAATAAAGAACAAATTCATATAGCAATAATATGTGAATCATGGTTGGACGAAGGCAGTAGATTGAATATTTCCCAATACAACATATATAGAAGAGATAGACCTGATGGTTACGGTGGTGTAGTAATAGTAGTACATAAGACAATTAAATCAGAATTATTATCTACTAGAATTACAAATAATGGCATAGAAATGTTACATGTACGGATTCAAAATTGTAAATACCTTGAAAATATAATTTTAGTTTACTGTCCATCCTCTGTACGAACTAGCCAATGTGATTGGGATGAACTATTTTCATTATTGTCGGTCAAAACCTTGATGGCTGGCGACTTTAATGGGCATCACTCGAATTGGTCATACAAAAGTGATGCAAGAGGTAACCAAATCATGGATGCTGCGCTAGAAAATGGTTACGTACCTATTAATGACGGTAGTGCAACTAGGATAAGATTCGTGAGTAATAGGTTGCAACAATCATCTCCTGATATCACATTTACTTCGTCCGATTTAACAATTCATTCAAAATGGGGAGTTATTAATGAGAGTCTGGGTAGTGACCATTTGATGATTAAAATTAAAATTAATTATAAGGATAAACAACAGTTCTCAAAAAAAAGGAATTTTAAAAAGGCTAATTGGCTGGCATATTCTAAAGATATTGAAAAGTTTTTGACAGAATTAAGTAATCAATCTGATAATACGCAATATATGTACTCCACTTTTATTTCCATAATAAATAATTCAGCAGAAGCAAATATACCAATTATTAAAATTTGTAATGACCCCCAGAAAAACTTTAAGCCGAAACCTTACTGGAATATGAATCTTTCAAAAATTGTAGCAGAAAGAAGACTCGCATTGAGTCTATTTAGACGGAATCCTACACCCGAAAACTTAGCTGTGTTGGAGGACAGAACCTTAAAAGCTCAGCAGGAAATAAGACGGAATAAATCAAATAGTTGGCAACAATTTTGTACTTCTATTGATGGTCGAGTATCTTCGTCAGAAATGTGGAATAGAATGAAGTGGATCAAAGGTTTTAGACAAGATAAGTATTATGTTTCTATTGAGAGAAGAGAGGAGCTTTTGCGAGGTTTAGCACCTGATTCAGTTCAGCCCCCTAAACCTATTTTTCAATCAAATAATTTATTATTAGAATCTGATTTTACATTACAAGAGCTCGAAGCTTGTTTAAAGAAAAAGGACACAGCTCCTGGAGCTGATCAAATAACTTATTCCATGATTTATAATCTTCCAGTTATAGCTAAAAACTTCTTACTTCGCATATATAATAATATTTTAAATACTAGTTATGTTCCAATGGAATGGCGTAATATTAAAGTTATCCCAATACCAAAAGCAGGCACCTCAAACTCAAAAGTAAGACCCATATCTTTAATAGCTTGTCTTTGCAAAATATTCCATTTGATGCTACAGAAAAGGTTAGAGTGGTTCGTCGAGCATAATAAGCTTTTGTCTTCTAGCACAGCAGGTTTTCGGAGAGGGCATTCATGTTTGGATTCACTTACCCAGTTGATCACTAGTATACAAATAGGTTTTACAAACAATGTTTCAACTTTAGCATGTTTCCTTGACATAGAAAATGCCTATAATAATGTTTTAATTGAAAATGTTACCTTAACATTAGATAAAATAAAAGTAGGAAGGACAATATGCAATTACTTTTGGGAATTCCTTAGGGAGCGACACTTAACTATTCAAGATGAATCGGACAGGAATTGTGATATCATTAGATGGACTAATCGGGGACTCGCACAGGGAGATCCTATATCACCTTTATTATTTAATATTGTAACCTACGAAATTAATAAAAAGATTAAAAATGAGTTCATTCAAATTTGTCAATACGCTGATGATTTTGCAATATTTATTAGTTGTAAAAAAATAACTGATAGCGTTACTTACATGCAATCCTCGTTAGATATTATTGTTAAAATTTTATTTGATATTGGCTTACAATTATCATCATCAAAATCTCAGTTTTGCTTATTTAGTAGAGGATTTAGAAAACAACAAGTTCAATTATATGTAAATGATGAAATTTTACAAGAAACTCAAAATATTAAATATTTAGGTATGTGGCTTGATCCTACTCTTAGGTGGGGAAGACATATTAATGAGCTTAAAGAGAGATGCCAAAAAATGTTAAATGTTATCAAAGTACTGGCTGGACCTGGGTGGGGAACACACCCAACTCATTTAAGGCGCCTATACATAGCTTTGGTTAGAAGTCGTATTGATTATGCATGCTTTCTATATCACAACAGTATACAATCGCGAGTATCTAAAATAGATAAGATACAAAATCAAGCTATGAGAACAATAGGTGGTTTTATTAAGACGACCCCCATAAATGTGATGGAGAGTGAGTTATGCTTACCTCCACTACATGTGAGACGATTGTATCTGGCATATAAATATTGTTTAAAAACTAGGTCTTGGGCCAATGATATCACATGCAATTTATTAGAAAAATTAAGTACTCTTTCGACAAATACGTTTTGGGCAAATAAAAAGAAACCACTTTTAATGATTACCTTTGATTCTGTGAAAGAAGAAAGAGTCTATTCATCTTGTCTTTTAGATATGTATAATATGAGTATTTGGTGTAGTTACCTGGCAAGTAATAATGTTATTAAAATAAACTTAGATTGTGTTACGAAACCTAAAGACCAATATGGGATTGATTGTTTAAGAAATAATATACTATTAGAATTAAATGAAAAATACAACGGGTGGTATAAGTTATACACAGATGGTTCAAAAGGTACACAGACGGGGGCGGCTTTTTTTGATCCGGTTGCTAAAATAAGTGAATGTTTCAAAATTTTATCCTCAGTGTCTATCATGACAGCTGAATTATTTGCAATTTTGCAGGCGTTGTCATATATTGATTCGTTACAACTTACGACAAGCTTTATCATATTAACTGATAGTAAAAGCGCCCTCCAGCATTTGGCACGATGCGTCTCTGGCCACAGAGGTGTATCGATTGCTTATGCTGTGTTGAGCAAAATACACTCACTTCTTCTCAATAACATCAATATAGTGTTGCAGTGGATTCCATCACATATTGGTCTACAGGGAAACGAGGAGGCAGATAGATTAGCAAACATGGCCACCACATCGGGAATAGAAATTTTTGTTTTACCCATGTACTCAGAAATATTACAGAGATATAAAAATATTTGTTATGACACATGGATAGAATATTTCAATCAACAATCTAAAATTAAAGGTATATGGTACAAAATTATTCAGAATGTGCCTCCTCGTATTCCCTGGTTTGTTAATAATTTGGTTAGTCGTAGTGTTGTAATAACCGCCCATAGGGTTCGTTCCGGACACATGCCGCTGAAGGCTTTTGCATTTTTAATGAAAAAAGTAACTTCTCCTAATTGTGAGGTATGCCAAAAAGTAGAAGATGTGCAACATCTCTTAGTGGAATGTGTCAGGAACGAATCCCAAAGGAACAAAATTATAAAAGACTTAAATTTAAATAAGTTTGATCTGGGATTATTTTATAAATTTTTAGCTCAACCATTGTCACGTGAGGCGCAAATGATATATGGACTGGTCCATATCTAAATTAGTAACCTAAACTGTAGTAATGTTAAGTGTGTTAAGTAAATGTAAGTAACATTAGTAAGTAATGTAACATTTTGTATTTGTTAGAACTAACCACATAGTTTAGTTCATGATGGAGCTGGTGTGAACTGTGTTCAAAAGTTCCTAATAAATAAAAATTAAAAAAAAAAAAAAAAAAAAAGTATAGAAATCAATAAAAATATCATATACATATTGTAAATCGGCAGAGCACTATTAACTCATTGTTACATTCATCATTATCATCATTCTCCTGCCCTTATCTCATATTATTGGGGTCGACGCAATATGTCTTTTTCTTCCATTCATCTCTATCAGACGTCATCTCAGATATCACTATCACTGCATATTATAGAAAAAAATCCCCCGCCGCGTCTGTCTGTCTGTCTGTATGCGATAAACTCAAAAAGTACGGAACGAATTTTTTATGCAGTTTTCATCAATAGACAGAGTGCTTCATGAGAAAGGTTTAGGTGTATAATTCGTTAAGGTTTTGTGTAAATTGGCTGAAACGACAGGTTGATACGAGACTACGACAAAAAAAAAAAAATGAAGGCGTATATGCTCTGCCCGTGCGAAGCCGGGGCAGGTCGCTGGTAATAAATATAATATAGGTACAATTTTATCGATATCATTGCTATTATATTGGGTTATCGAGATGTCTTTTAGCAAATTAGGGGAAAGCATGACTTCTTTTAGGTTTTCAAATAGCTCGCATCTTACTTTGAATTTGTGTGAGCCTTTTGCGTTTTAAACACGGCGGCCAAGGAGTGAAATTCTCCGCCGGCGTGTGTTCCTCGATTCGTTTGATATAGGAACCTTTAAGGCGCGAGTGAATAGGCATTTTTTGAGCTTGTGTGATCTATCCTCGGCAGAATAGGCGTTTACCATCTAAAAATAAAAATAAAAACTAAACGACAACAATGTAACCTTATTAAGATCTATTTTTTTGTGCAGCCTCTGGGAGCAACACCAGCGCCAGTAGTCCCGTCCCGACTTCTGGCTGACCCCATAGAGTTGGAGCGTCGTCTGTCAGAAGCTGGTCACGATGGCTTCGGGGCGCTCTGTGAAGACACATCGCCGCCCTCCCCGCCACCCACCATCATTGAGGAGAGGCTGCATCATAGGGTAAGTGGTACTACGTCATCAAGAACATCGTCATTGGTCAGGTCCGTTTTTCTGCCGATTGACGTTTAGAAACGTCAAAATATTGTGATAGTAATTAGAAAATACTGGTCGCTATAGAGATTGTATTATGTGGAACTGTGAAGTTAGCGATTTGTGACACTCGTATTGGAATGTACAGTCATCAAAATAAGTGTTCTTCTACTTGAAATCTGTCTAAATCGTCTCTAACAAATATAAAGGAATATGCTACTGATGATAGTAAAAATAAGTTTTCGCTCACGAGCATGACGCATGCGTCAGCATCGCTTAGCTCAACCACTATGTAGGGAACTCAACGACCCAACAAACCACGCCACCATCAGCGAGACATTTTAGATCCAATTTCACCGACGATATAACAGACGGTTAAGGCACAAATCAGTCGTTTGACAACGATTTTTGTATGAGTAATCTCCCGCTTTCATTTTAAACATCTTTTATATTGTCGGTGAAAATGGGTCTCGGTGAGCATAACAAACTCGTATTACCAGGCAATAGGCAGCTGTTTAATGAACAACTATAACATTAATGATTACATCATGCTAACTGTCGTATATCGTATTCTAGCTATCTCGTGTCTGACTCCAACAAGAAACCTTGGAGTTTTTTGCGTGACGGCGGTAGGAACAATAAACAAGTCTTACAATGTGTACTTTTATATTTTCACCAAAATCTTCCACTTTACATAATCAGATTCAGAATCAGATCAGGGCGTATTTGCCCTTGTTTCGTAGGAGTTAAGTTTTGTCTCCTTTTGAAACTCGTAAAAGAGACTTGAATGACTCCACAGTTTTCGGTTTGTTTCGAGACCAAATTTGGATTTGACGCAGTATTTTTTTCAAAAAACCTTGTATTGGTAACGTGCCAGTTAGATACTGGTATATTCACAGCTTGGCACTTCACTACATAGTATAAAACAAAGTCGCTTTCTCTGTCCCTATGTCCCTTTGTATGCTTAAATCTTTGAAACTACGCAACGGATTTTGATGCGGTTTTTTTTAATAGATAGAGTGATTCAAGAGGAAGGTTTATATGTATAATAAATTACGCGGGCGAAGCCGCGGGCGGAAGCTAGTAATCCTATATTTGGTAATCGTATATTTACTTTTGAGCCAAATTTTTATCTAAGATTCTACTTTATTTTTGTCCGGTTACTTCTAAAAGCATCATCCTCCAAGACCTGAGGGTCTAGAACTAGATTTCTTCAATCTCAACCATAACTAACGGCAGCCAAAAATGTATGATAATAATATGCGCGCGTTTATGACAGCGGGTTACTTAAATGCGCGCGCAGGATTTTTTTGTATTATCGGCTAAACAGTAACTACGATTGAGGTCGAAGGAAACTAGTACAAGGGGTTCTGACTTCTCAATTCCTCGTTTTCAATTGTTTAGCCGGTGGCGTCCATCGTAGCGGTCGTACCTCGTGGTGCGCTGGCGCCGTCTCCAAAACCGCCTGCCTTGGTGCTGCCGCCGCCGCAGCCGCAGCCTCCGCCTGTTAGGTAAGTTGATTAATAGTAACTTTTTGGTAAAAAATTATCGAAAAGAACTACTATTTATGATGAAGAAATAATCCCAGAAATACACCCACATTTCGCCGATGTCTTTATTGAGTATAGGGGGCAAGCCTATTGCCATCCACCGGGCATAGTTCTAGACTCCATGCTGCTATTGAGAATTTCCATACAGAAAAACCCAATAACACTTTGCCCGACCCGGAAATCGAACTCAGGTCCTCACGCTCAACAGTCGCGCTTGCGGCCACTTGACAAATGAGGCAGTTGCAGAGGCAGTTCTTGATCATTTAATAATGATTGATGTACCCCCTAGGTTACCACTGGACATGGCAGTGCGCGGCACGGGGGAGCCAGAGACCCTCAGTTACGACGTGGATCTGAACAAGGACTCGGCGCTGGGCCTTGGCATCACGGTCGCTGGATATGTTTGTGAACAAGGTAAGCCTTTATATCAGCATATTAGTATGTTATGGGGAAATGGGAGGGGCTCGTAGCTATATAGCTACGGCGCAAATCGTTCGAACTGCGCAGTTAAGCACCGCTTGCTGCGGTTAGTCCTTGGATAGGTTAATGATCGGACATTGAAACCCATCCGTGGGTGTTTAAGACAGTTGTTTCAGGTGTCAAAATCCGAAAAAGTCTGAGAATCGGGTTTGGGTGACGGAGGTCAGATGGCAGTCGCTCCGTGTATAATATTGATATTCAGCCGCATCTGGTTAGTTCGAACGCCAACCCCAATGTAGAAAAAGGCTAGGCAGATGTCAAGTTCATCGTATAAAACATTATTTTTAGGATATTCAAAAGCCAAAAACCTGTCTAATATTTTCATTTATAGAGTATGCATATATTGTTTTTTAAATAAAAATTCACTTACTTAGTTACAAGCTTGATGTGTTGCCTCGTTGTCCTTCAATAGTCATGGTCATCCCCAGTTTCCAGGGGTCTAGGGCGGCGTGGTGTAGTGGGATGAGTGCGCATGCGCATGCCGCAGTGTCACGTATATAGCCATGCGTTAATGGCAGGCGTGGATGAAAGTTCAGTCAGTCAAAAGATTTTTTAAATATTATTTGTACTAAATATAACATGGCAAAAAATATATTAAAATCGGTTCTATTACTGATTCTAAACAAACTACTTTTAGGTTTAGTATATCCCATCCTACTAATCCTACTAATATTATAAATGCGAAAGTTTGTGAGGATGGATGGATGGATGGATCTTTTTTACTCTTTCACGCCAAAACGGCTGAACGGATCTGCATGAAATTTGGCACAGAGATAGATTATAGTCTACTTTGTATCCCAGAAAAATGTACGGGTTCGTAAAAAACGCGGGCGAAGCCGCGCGCGGAAGCTAGTAAAAAATAATGTTATATAGTCCAAGAAGCTAGTATATAAATGACTATCTCACATGGTGATCGATCTTAAAAGAAATGACTCATTCGTCACGGTCAGAGGTGAGCGCTGTTTACTCATCGCGACGTCTGACCCTCTGCGTCTCAGAGCATGTGATATTGGTCCGGATGCCTTGATAATCTATCGATAATTTCTGACAACCCTAGTCGACTTCTTAAATTGCAATATTAGGTTTTGTCCACGGACCTTTTTAATCTAAATAAATCGTATGTCCTTTATTTTAATCTTGTTCTTGCTCTATGAAAGTCTCATAATTTGTCACTTCGTTTTATATTGATACACATACAGACATACCTAAGTGAGATGTTGTATAATGTAATATAGTGGATTTATATCTTTGCAGTAAAGTGTGATTAATTGTAATAATGTGGATAAAACGATGCATGAATGTAGATGAAGCAAAATGGTTATGTAAGGATCGTAGCACGTGGCGTTCCGTAGTTTCTGCCTACCCCCCTGGGAAAAAGGCATGACTTTATATATGTATGTATGTCTAAAAATATGCTGACTGAATTATATTTTTATACTATTAAGTTTTCCCGGTCTTGTGTGAAAAAAGCGCTTTTAGTTCTTTCCCGAATTTTCTAATTTTCTGGGCAACTTTTCCATTTTTTTCTTACAAACGGCACTCCTTTTTTATTTAGATGTATATATAACCCTATTACAGGCTAATTTAAAACGTTAAAAAGACTAGTTACACGGTTTCAAAAAGTTGGTCGTACGTAATAGAACCGGCGAAGAATTCCATGGATACTCTTTTCAAATCTCAAATCTCTTTTAGCAATCTTGTTAAGTACATGATTTGGGGAAGACCAAGACTATAAACCCCAGTACCTCATACTCAGCACCCATCCATGTCACCACCCTACCAATGATGCATTTAATAGAACACAAGTGACGTGTTTATTGTGAACCTAGCCAGGTATAGACTGGTCGTGCAAGACAGTGCTGAGCTGAATAAATAAGGTAGTATCGATTTGTCTGTCCGACTTCGCATTTATATGTGGACTTTCCAAGACGGGCTTACGATTTTAAACGGGAACGTCTGCATTTGTTAATGTTATCGATAAACTATTCGATATATCGATATCTATTACTAATGGGCCTATCGTGTAATGTCTGTGGTAATGAATAACCATTCTCGCAATGAATTGAAAGACGAAATTCGGACTGTGTATTTTTCTGTGTGTGTGTGATCTCTTCCGAGCGACATAATCTTTACAAAATATTGCCTAATAAACTACTTAAAACATGCATTTTATTTACAAACTAGAACAAAAATATCAGTAAAGTTTTCTATGAAACCATTGTGACCAATTTAACGTACAATATAGCTACAACGTACAATATAATTACAGGAGAAATACTGAAATTGTATCAATTATTTGAGCTTACAATTTTAATATAATACATATGTCAGGAGCCCAAAACAGTCTGATAACCAGTCTTACTTTAGAGTATCAGTGTCTCCCAGTAATTGGGTGGCGGAGGTCAGATGGCAGTCGCTCCAGGCGCAAATGTAGTTGGGGAAAGGCTACGATGACATGGTAGACCCACAGTTTACAATCGGTCTCATTTAACGGCGAGTGAATGAGTGCTGTCAACAATAAATGAATTTTTGTTCACTTTGATCTTCTTCGTAACGAGTCGGTGGCAACGTGAATAGTCCCAGTTAGCGAGATAAGGACTGCGCTATCAGCGGTATCCATTAATTCTTCTGGCGTGCAGATGTATGGACACGCCAACCACGATATTAAGTGCATCATCGTTTGCGGGACCTCAGTCACACATTAAGTTAGATCTACAAATCTCCACCTAAACAGAATTACGTAGCTCAGGTAAAATAATTTTCATCGAGGGATGTTGAATAATATGTATTAAAGTGTAAAATTGTGTCTAGACAAAATTAAACAACTCGCAGAAAACTACAATAGGTGGTATTTACAATTGAATAATGTGCTTCTAAATTAAATCCTCTGTGAATTCAGTTTCCAAATCCTTTGTTTGAAATGTATGCTGGGTACGTAAAATGTTGTTAATAAATGAGGAGATACACAGACGTTGAAACGAGTTGTCCTTGTCTAACCTGACAAGGTCTGTGTTAAGCTTAATTTAGAATTACAAAGGTATTGTCTGCCTGACTGCGTCATTGGTCTAGGGGTCGAAAGCGCGACTGCTTTGCGTGAGGTACTGAATTCGATTTTCGGGTCAGGGATTGTAAATGGGAGTTTCTGTATGGAAATTCTCAGTGACAGCACGGAGTCTGGAACTGTGCTCGGTAGATGGCAAATGGCTCGTCCCCTCTTACACGGGACTCAATAATGGAATCGGCGAAATGCGGGTATACAAAAGTACAACACTGCCTTACCTTTCGCGGAATACAGGCGTCATGCTATGTTATGTACAGTATATAACAATTTCAGTTTTAAAGGCCAGGTTTGATTGTCTCTGTCTTTCCTTTCTCTAATACATTTATTATCTTCAGAGGACCGTGGGCGTAAAATATTACGTAAAAGATGAATATTATCTGAATATCTCCAGTAACATTTATGTTTAATACCGCTATTGTATGTCCAAATTTAGATTTACCTACCTGCAGGTAGGCGGAAAATGACTCGCTATAGCCTCACGGTGTCCCGCTAAAAGTGAACTCTCTGTATTTTGACTGGCCCAGATACCGCCCGTAGATTTAGTTTGCAAATTTTAACAAAAGCTATTTTTTATTTCGTTTTTCGGCCTCGTCATTCTTATTTTTTATATCACGTAGATGGCGCTTTCGTGTTTAGAAAAAGTGTGCCGTGTTTTCTATTGAGTGTTCGTCTTACATGAAAATCTCATGTTGAAGGTACAATATTTCAATACAAAAAAACCTATCCTAAATGAATACTTAGGCGTCAAAGTACTCCTCCACGTCGCTGTCAACTGGTAGCGTGCCCAAAAGAATTAATACATTAATAATTAGTTAGTAAAATGTATATACATACATACATAGATTTAAAGTTTGAGAAGACAGTATTACAATAATATTTAGATACAAAACTCCTTTCTCTTTCACATTTACTATACTGAACGAATTCATATATACCTACCGCAATATTATTTTGTATTATGCAGCGGGGTGCACACAGTTTTTAGACAGGGTAGGCAGAAAATTTTAAAAGCTTACTTATACTATACTATATAATACTATAATACCTACTGCATATTGGTATTGGTTCGTCGTGTTGTCGATTAAATAATGATGTATGTAATTTACCACCTCAAATATCTTATAATAAATATTTATCTGAGTTATGTAGGGTAGGCAGTGTTTTTCTGTCTTTATGAACCGCACGCTACTAGTATTATGTTATTCAATTCATAAATATACATTAAGGACTTAATTCAATTTAAAATGTAATATTTGTATATCATTTTATTAAGACAATATAAGTCGAACTGAATGTACGGTACAAAAACACCATTGTCTACCATAATTTAAGCAAATAAGTCTTTGAATCTTTGAAGTTACCAAAGAGGACTTAGCAGGAACTGCTGGTTAAATCCGAAGAATTAAGAATTTATTTAATAAATTTTTGAAGCATTAAATTAATGAAAGGATGAAAGAGGGAGAAAAAAGAAGGAAAGATTTTTCGTTACCAAAAGAGCCAAACAGTCTGAAACTATCAAACTTAATTACCAACTTATAAAGAAAACTAGAACTAAATACGATCTAATGGCGTCCAGCCCAGCGCTCAAAATTCCAACCGAAGCTAATAAACTTAGAAAAATGATGAATTTCTTCCGACTGAAGTTAGAACGAGTTTTTAATTAGTTTCACCTGAAGATGATGAATGGCTATCATTCAAAGGCTACAGCCCTTTTCATCTTGGTTTAGATCGCTTTGATGAGTTATCAAAAGAAACTGAAGAATATCTCTCTGGATCTTATAAATAGATGAGTTTGTAATTGTTAAAAGGCATTAAGAGATTTGATCATGCTTTTATTAATATTTCGATAATTTATATAACTATCTAAAATCCTAATAATAACCCAGCGGTTGAAAGCTTGCTTTCTCAAAGCGTAGAAATTAAATTTACGATACAGAAATTCTTGTTGAACAAATAAAATTCTCAACATTTCTTCACAAGTAAGCAATAACAGTACTTATGTTGCCGGGTGTACGCAAGTGGTAATAAACAATAAGAACGTGGGTAAACCCTCGGGCACAGGTCACGTGTCTCTGAAGTTTTTTAATATGGGAGCGGCTGGGTAAAATTAACCCTTATCGGCCTGATATATCGAAGGGTCTCAGATAGCCTGGGGGCATGTTAGGGGTGTAGTTGAAGGTTGAACAGTCTCAAATGTGCCTTAATATATGAAGATGCTAATGGACACATGTGGAGAAGAACAATACTAATTTCTGCATTTTGTTACACAATTATTTTTGATATACATAGTTTTAAAAACGCCTATACACTACCGCCTTAAAGATTCCTTCTAGATTATACGAATCTGGGAACACAGACGTCGGGACAATTCCACTCCTTGGAAAAAAGTAAAACGCTGTTGCTGGTGTAAGTAAAACCCATGTTGAGTTTGGCCCTCACCCAGGTCACCTGTCCATAAGCTTGATCTTATAGGTACCATATTTCAATTAAGAGAGGATTACTCCGCATTATTCGTGGATAGCAAAGGGATTAATTTCCAATATTAATATTTTGAGGTCTCGGACAGTGTTGTGGAATTAATCAATAAACCAAAGTATTAACACGTTAATTAATTTTATAAATTAAGTTTGATTACTAAAAAGATGGAGTTACTAAGCTCGCTTTTTTAAAATTTTCGGTTAACAGCTAACTCGGCGGCTCTTCTGGCAACGATAACTCTCCTATGTTAATAAAATTAACAGACACCCCAGACATGAACAGCTCGTCCGGTTGTTGAAGTCAGCAAAGCTGCGCGAAACACAATTTCGTTCCCAAAACTAAAATTGCGCACCCAAACGGCCATGATTTGCCGCATGTAGGTACTGTAAAGTATCTGTCCTACCTTCTTTTGACAAAAACTTGAGCAACATCTATAAACATATGAAACTTACATTATAGGATAAAGCTTAGCGACGAGCTCCTAAAAGCCAACTCAGGGTATTAAGATAACGCAGAACTATTTGCAGCTTATCTCTTAGCCTAAATGACAGTTATAGAGATAGGGGATTATCTTATGTTGACGGGTGAAATATGTGGTTTGAGAAGGTATTGGCTTATTGGGAATGTCGGGAAATCGATTTTCTATGTAAAAAGACTTGTGCTGACTGAATTCTGCATTTTGACATTATGTTCCTTAGACTAGGCACCCACTAAGAATGATTTTTTGTACAAAAATCCCTCATTATTTTTAGTTACGTCCATTGATATAATATTTGGACTTTCGATTTCGTTTAAAACTTAAGAAACACGTTTCAGTATTTTCAAAAATGTTCCCCGAGGAGGTAAAATGAGGCAAGAAAGTTTGTTTGTTATTCTGTCGTTTTATATTGATTTGTACGTTCTACATGAACTACTAGAAGCTATTCATATGGCCTAGCGTACCATTGTGTACCATCGTGGGAATCGAAGCCACAGTCCGTAGAAAGCCGCTTGGTCATTGCACCAACTGTGCCGTCTTTGTCGTCGTATTATTTTCGTTTTGATTTATTCGTCGTGACATTTGAAATTTCATATTAGTAACCTTCAGCGATCGTATTTTTAAACAAAGATGTTTACTAGAGTACTTGTGTTTTTGTCAACAGAGGAACTGAGCGGCATCTTCGTGAAAAGCATCAGCGAAGGCAGCTCAGCAGACTTGTGCGGCAAGATACAAGTCAACGACAGGATTGTTGAGGTAACACTCATTTTATCGAAACTTGGACATGTTCAGCCCTCTACAATTATTAAGGATCAAAATAAGGCCTGCGTATATACGTCTGTTTTATTAGTAGCGAGCTGACAAATGGCGCCCAACGTGGGGCCGACTAGTAATAGAGTGCCACCACGTGACATGCCTTTCACATAATAAATAACTAACTCACTGCTCCTATTAATAACAATATAGGATAGATAGCTCATCATTTATCAGGCGAAGGAAATTTCTTTGCTCCAAAACCAATCGTAATCTACAAAAATGTTATAGGTAGGTAGGTAGGTAAAGGCAATTAACCCACAAACAAACTCAAAACAATTTTTTTGAAAGAAAATTGTATGTCAGGTGTCAAATTGACACGGACATCGAACTTTAAAAATCTATTAAGGCGAATAACACACGGTGTGGTGCGCCACCGTATGCCGTAGCTGAGCGCGTTCGAGTGGATTAAAACTTTGGTCCTGCGATACGAGGTATCTAAAGGCTGAACCGGACCGCACCGTGTGTTATCCACCTTAGTATTCCTTAGCGTTAGAAACATGTTGGTGAATTTGAACATTAGTTTCGTAAACTATATACTATCACACTCGGGGCGCTGAGTGAAACAGATTTCACTAGCTCCTAGATAACTGAGTTACCTGACAAGGATCCATAGCAATCTAGATCAGGCGACAAAGTTGCAGCACATACATCATGTTGTTGACTAGTACAACAAGGTTTATGGCGTTGGGAAGGCAGTAACATTATATACTGTAGTTAAATTAGATGTAGCCGTTAAACAACGCCCGAGTTGTTTTATAAGCTCTTCGTAACTACTTTGACCTGAAAAAATATTTTCACTGGCATCTCTTAAAGTTGGACTAGCTCTCTTTTTGGTTTCTGACGACTGTCATATTGACAGCAATAAAAACCATCGATCGATGGCTTAAATATTCTGTATGATGACTCATTGTTACTAATAACATAACATAGCATCACGCGTAAATTCCCCGAAGGTTTAGACAAAGGCGTACTATTGTATATGCACATTTTGACGATGCCGTTATTGAGTCCTTTATAATCAGGGACGATAACAGATAGATAGATAGATAGATAGAATTGTTTTTATTTCAAATAAACCTAATACAGGCACTTATGAAACGTTATAGGACTCTAGTGCAGTTTCCAAGCTCTGTGCTGCTACTGAGAATTTCCATACCAAAAACCCAATATCATATTGAATAACCCCGAAATCGAATCAAGGAATCGTTAAAAATATTCCGTATAAATTCAGAAATTTTGCAAAAGCGTTTTTTTATACTTACTGCGACGGGAGACTGTCCTCAGAAAAAAATCTCGCGGTTGATTGGTGACGCTCCATGACTTACACCTACCTAAATTTAAATGTATTTCTCCATTTGCATTGACCATGTCTTTGTTAAGCAATGTATTTAAACCTATTAATTACATTTCTTTGTATATAGATACCTATATTAAATTATTAAACTTTATACGGCTAGATATTTAATAAAACAATAAGTTTACGTTACAAGTACTACGCAGTCAGTCAACCCTCCCCTGTCGCTGGAATCTATTATTTCAGTTGATTTGTCACGCACGCTACCACGATTGATGTCGTCGACGTATGTACGTGTTCTAACGTTTTCTGAACACATCGCGGTTGTAAAATATTTTTTTTATTTATGTATGTTCTCTCATTAAATTATTAGGGTCTTTTTTGATGATACTACAGAAAATAAGTGAAATAAAGATACAGGGTGGAATGTTGAAGCGCGCTCTGGAGGGGAAGTGCCCTGAAGTCAGCTAATTTTACTCAAAGAATGTTTTTTTTTTTTTTAAAGCTCCTTTGTTGTATTTTTATGGACGGAACGAAAAGTACCGTCAAGAACCTCTATAATACTATGTATTTTCGAAAACACTATTTATCCTTATCTGAGAATCAAACCTTGGACCTCACGCTTAATAGCCGCGCTTTACACATGACTATATCAATTTTACATTTTGTAGTAATAATCTACAAATATTCAGTTTCAAACTAAGCTATTATAAATCGTCTTTTTAACCCTCTCACTGCAACACGCTGACCGTCACAGTCGGTGGCGGGGAAACCATTAGTCCCGCTAATTTGTCACGCAGCGACACGTATTGCTGAAGTTTAACATTGCTATTCACTCGATTTATATTGTGTTTTCTTTTGTTTTGTTAGGGTTCGGATTTATTTGTTTCTGGGTTTCTCTTTATACTTGAAGTTTTTTGGACTGCCCTGACGTTTGTCTCCACATTTTTGTTCTTAAAAGGTTTGTTTTAATTATTTTGGACAGTGACGCTTCTGATAACATAGCATCACGCCTGTATCAAAGAGTCAGGCAGAGGTGTACTGGATATCTAAAATTCCAGTTTCTGAGGTACAGAGAATTTTCATACTAAAAAACCACTTACAATTATAATATCACTTTTCTCGATCCGGAAATCTAACCAATGAGCCATTCAGATATTTACGTTGAAAAATGTTAAGCTATCTTATAATTGGTTGACTTAATTACGCTTCACGTAATCACGAAAACGTGCATCAAAAGTTGGACCCCAGAAACTTCGGAAGTTCGTTTGGGTTATGAAATAATTTCCTGAATTGTCTCAACTTTTGAAATTCAGCAAGTTTGGTTACCCTCGAAATTGTATTTTTTTTTAATTTCCTTTTACTTTTCTTCAAAGGAAAAAGTAGGGATTCTTGTGGGATTATTCATACTGAAATGCCAAATATTTTTAAATTAACATCCAGGACACTTTGGGGAACTATAAAAATCTTATGATAGCACTTGTTTTCCCTTCTTTGATATTTTTTTATTATTTACTGACACTACACATACAACACAACCTCAAGTTAAGTAGACCTTGCCGCGATCAGCCCTTGGGTGGGTGACTGTTTTTTACACTTCGAGAAGCCTCCATGCATCAGGAAGCAAGTTAAGCAGTTGATCCCGGGTGTGATTTATGACAGTTGTTTCGAGTGTCAGCAGCCCAAAAAGTCTGACAACCAGTCTAACCTTAGAGTATTACTCTCTCCCAGTAATTGCATGGCGCCAGGTCAAGTGGCAGTCGCCCCGTGTAAAACACTGATTTTCAGTCTCAACCCGTTAGATTAGAAGCCGACCCCGATGTAGTGGGGGAAAGGCGAAAAAGACAATAATGATCATACATACAGTTAACAAACATAAACAGACCTCCTTGAACAATTAACTGTAGGCCATACAAATATTTTTTCGATTCGAACCCACCACACTTGCGTAGAAAGCCAGTCGTTTAACCTCTTCCACATAATCCCTTAGTTAAATCTTTAATCACAAGTAAACCATTATTACTACACAGAACATTTCTATTCAACATAACATAATTAAATCTCCCGGCCTCGTCCCCGTCGTGGAACTTCCTTGCCGGATGTATGCGTGACAAAACTTCCTTACCACAATGGCCTGCTGTAAATAAATTAGTCGCCATTAATTTGTATGTATACGCGGCGAGACGGCTTGCCTTTTTCATAAAAGCTGTTGCCCGCGATTTCATCCTTGTGTATTTATTATCTAACTAGCTTCCGATCGCGGCTTCGCCCGCGTGGATTACGAACCCGTACATTTTTTCGGGATAAAAAGTAGCCTATGTGCTATTCCAGACTATAATCTATCTCTGTGCCAAATTTCATCCAGATCTGTTCAGCCGTTCTAGCGTGAAAGAGCAACAAAGATCCATCCATCCATCCATCCATCCATCCTCACAAACTTTCACATTTATAATATTAGTAGGATAGGATTAGTAAGATAGGATTAGTAAGATAAGTGTTTTGCTGCAATTATAAAAATAAGCTGTCCTGCTCTGGGTCCCAGGTAACCTCTTCGTAAAATTTCATAACGATCGAATCAGGGCCATGTTCACCGACACTATAACAGATGATGAAAACGGTCTTTTAGAAATACAAAAATCCATATCAAACGGCTGATTTGTACCTTAAAACTTGACGGCAAGGTTGGCGCAGTGGTTGAGAGATCGACTGCTGCGCTAGGTGTCGCGGGTTCCATTCCCGCACGGAACAAATATTTGTATGATCTACAGATAGTTGTTTCGGGTCTGGTTGTGTGTGCATGTGACATATATGTTTGTAAACTGTACCCACGACACAGGAGAAATATTAGTGTGGGGCAATGTATTAAAAAAAAAAAAAAACCGGGTCGCTGCTGAAGATTTTCTTACTGAAAAACGAAATAACCTTTTTGCCCGACACGGGAATTGAGCCCGAAGATCTCACGCTTACGAGTTGCACTTGCGACCAATAGACCAATGACACAATCATATCAATAATATCTAGCAGGAGTAGTAAATATAGTAAATATAAAAATAGTAAGAAGAAGAATCTTCTTTCTCTTACATTAAGCTGTGCCTAACAGCGTAACTACATAAATCGATGCCAAATTTTACTTTAATCACCGTGTGAGTGAGTACAAGTGTGCATTGCGTAATCCATATAAAGAACATAATTATGTATTCACCATGTTAAGGGGTATTCCCTTTCCCTTGGTGAACTTAGTTTCTCAGAAATAGATGGCGGGACTAGATGGTGGGTCACCAGGGATCAGGGGTGTGTAGTTTTTTGCAGTAATGCCAATTAAATATAGTACTATCATTCAAGACAAGCGACGGCCTGAAACACAGGTTGGTAAAAACCTAGCTCAGGCAGGCTGCTTCTAGTATAATTAGAAATAAGTATCTTCTTTTTGTAATATAACTTCATATTTTAAAATACACACTAACCTCATATAAGAGACTACTAACATATATCTACCTAATTACTAAATACTTTGAAATTATTATGTATTATTTTTGTGAAAGTTTCTAATAACATTTTTTTTATTTATTTATTTATTTATTTATTGGTGTTTCGTAGTTGAGGCTATATTTTGTAGCTAATGTATGTATTTGAACGTTAATTGGTATCCCCATTGGGAAAACAAGCACGCATCTAAGACCATAATAATTCGACCAATCAATATAAAACTCGCTTGAACTATACAGCGTGAGTTGTGAAAACAGGGTTGAGATTAACATACAAACTTTTTGTGCGATAAAAAAGCGGTTACCATTTTTTTTTAATATCCACTTTTATTTCGTTTAAAAATCTTCAGTAGGATTTCCAATAACAAAACTTATTCTTAACGGTAGGCGTACTCATAGAGATAAATTTTAAAAATTAACCCTGTATAGCGAAGACGGATTGTTTTCTACTTTAACTGGACCATTTGACCTCCAGTCGTCTAGATGTCAAGTTAGATTAGACACTCGAGTTTATATCTGCAATCTTGGATTCACCCCATCGCCCTCTTGACCGGAGCCTCGAGGGATCTGACAGCGACTGGTATATTTACGATTAAATCTTGTGACTGTGCCAGCAAAAATGTGTTTCAATCATAAAGCTTTTTGTGCAATCGTGAAAAGAAAAGCAGCTGTTTCATCCAAAAGTGATACGGGTTAAAATGTTCAGTCGATTTTTTTATAATATTGGGGCTTAAAAACTCTGGCTGAATGTTTATTTAATTTCCAAATATGCAGACTGACTGGTAAAACATTTGACATAACTAAAGGAGGGAATTCAAAATTCGATTCTCGTTTAAAAAATGTAAACAAAATAACATCGTGATTTTTTAAATTGTGTAATTCATCAGATTTTGACATTCGCATTTTTGTCTGCTCTAAGCCCATTTGAAGTACGAATCACACCTCCCAGCCTTAAATATATGATAGACGTGTCTCACTGACTCATATTTTAGGGTAACGTCTGCGATTTTATTTTTGGACTACCACTGGAATATTCAACTTAGGTCCTCAAATTTAACTAAAAGGTGAAAAAAGAAGGAAGCAAACGGGTTATTTTTAAGTGACAACAATGACGTTACATTTCGGGTTGAAAATCCATGAATTCGTAACGAAGCGCCCTCTTCAGCTCCTCAACCATCAAGAGGCGTAGATAGCTCTGGAATTCCACTCGCGCTCAGTGCCGTCGAGTAGGTATCAGGCTTTATTTAAAATGTATATTTTTTTATTGAATTAAGGAGTTTGCATTTGTGAAGAGTTTACACAGCAGTCGCTTCAGAACATGAAGATATATCCAAAAGCGAATGATGGAATATCATTGATATAGCATTACCCCTGCACTTCCCGGGGGGTAAGGCACAGGTATACTGTACACCCTAATGTTGCCGTTATTAAGTTCTATACTATTCGATGGAACTTAATGCATGGCTTTTAAGGCGCCACTACGTCATGGGCATGCTTTAATATTTTACTGATAATACATGGAATAGTTAGTTGTAAGATATTAGTACAATGTTAATCTAGTGAAAAGGACTGACTTCTTTAAGTTTTCATGTAACTAAAACAAAATTAAACGCGAATAATTTCTGATTTAAACTGAACCTTTAAAATTTCCTGGTGATTCAAATTAAGTACCATCAATGAAAATCATAAAAAAATGATATTTTCGAAAATAATTTTTTTATTCAAATTCAATATATTTTTATTCATGTAAACCATTTACAAGCACTTATGAATAGTCAGGCTCTAGTTGCCACGTTCCAAAGTGTTGATTTCCAATGGAGAAGAAGGGCAAGAAACTCCATGGTTACTCTTTTTAACTCGGAATTAAATATACAATATTAATTTATACATTGATACATTTATAAATTACTTCTTATAACTTTAATTTTTATTTGTTATAATTTAGATTAAGAACGCTAATGTATAATGTTTTCGATCAGTAATGGTAGATTCGAACACAATTGGCAAAAACTGGTCACCTTTGGCACAGAACAACAGTTTGGAGAGCAAGGGGGCCTTTGCTCAGCTATGGGATGGGACAGGCTAGCGGTAACAGTAATGGTAGATGTTTCGTGAATAAATAAATAAAGAAGTGGTGTATTACATCTTGTTTAAATGTCTTGTAGGTACTCACCCTTTATGGAGGAAAATCACAAAGGACATGTCTCTATTACGATTCGTCTCAAAACATCGTGACCATGACCCACTTGCGTGTCGGCATCTCGGCACGTTCCGCTGTCACATCGCGAATATTAATACGGAGATAGTCGTTTGTTCTATTTACCTAGTGGGGTCAGTTTGGTCCCAAAAGCTAGATTAAGATCTCGAGAACATAAAACCATAGTATTTATACAGCTTGGGGTACATTAGGCGTCGTCGGATTAACAATTTTCGGAAAATATTTATGGGGGTGTGCCATTTTTAGAAATGGGACTTAAAATGGCAATGACGTCAACTACCCACAATTTGCTGAACACAGGTTTTGTGTTGACTTGGGCCATTTCCACGGTATTATGGTCCTTAGAAACGGATCCGGATCTACCATAGCCCGAGAAATTAAATTGATCTTTCGCGCTCTCTGATATTTCCAGATATTTTTTTCTTAAAATTGAATTTAAGTAATTGGAGCTACGCCAGAATTGGATCAATGCCCAGGAGTGTCGATATGCTGGCTCGCATTACATTGACACTTAATACTTTCTGTCGTTTGGCAACTGTCTACGAATTTGAACATAACATAGTATCACGCCTTTATTCCCCGAAGGGTTAAGTAGAGGTGTATTGTACACCCACGTTTTGCCGATGTCGTTATTAGATCCCAATCAAGAATTTCAGTATACAATAGAAACCATAATTGATCTGACGGTTGCGAGCGCAGCTGCTGTGCGTTTGGTGCTTGTATCAGGAAAAAAATTGTTGGTTTTCTGTTAGAATATTCACTATAATTGTACACCTCTGCCTTACCCCGAGGAATACACGTGTGATGGTGCATAAAAACCCTGTGTATATCGCCCCAAACTTTGACCCAGATGTGATTTAACCGTCGTACAATTCCGGAGTCCATATCGTATGTCAGAACATGACTAGTTGTACCAGTATCAAAGCATTTAAGTCCTCTATTTTCTCTTTGTTTTCATAGGGAACGAATGATATTACATTTTGCAGCTTTCGGAAAGCCTTTTGCAGCATAGTCTCCTTTCTCCTTACGCAATATCGTTTATTTGTTGTTCTTCATCGTGGTTAGGTATCTGGAAGTATTCAGAAAATCTATGTTCACATTTCAGGTTGGCTGTCGGCTGATTAGGTTTTAGGAAAATCCTACTTCCTATCCTACTTAATATTATAAACGTGAAAGTTTGTGAGGATAGATGGATGGATGGATGAATGGATGGATCTTTGTAACTCTTTCACGCCAGAACGGCTGAACGGATCTGGATGAAATTTGGCACAGAGATAGATTATAGTCTGAAATAGTACATAGGCAACTTTTTATTCCGGGGAAATATACGGGTTCTTATACCACGCGGGGGAAGCCGCGGGCGGAAGTTAGTAATCCTGACAACTGGTGTCCATGTATGGAACAATGTGTATGTAGATGAAGCAAAAGGGTTATGTATTTTCTATAAGGAAAGATAAAGAGGGTCAAATAAAGATTTATCTCGAACCGATCGCAAATTGCTCCCTGGAATATTTCAAGTTTGGAACACTAATATCTGTTTTCTTTCTCTCTCTAATAATATTACTGTCTACCTAAATAAAATATCCTCCATCTTGCTCTCCAGCCCACCTGTCATCACGTACTCTATGATTTACTGTAGAAAATTGTGGCATTTATATCTCCAACCATCCAACCCGCAGCACTCCGAGAAATGAGATTGTTGAGAAAATGTAGGAATTCATAACGGTATGCAGGTGTCAAGGAGCTGCCGACCTTTTTGTTAAAAGCTAAAGGTTGTAAAGTGATTTATTTTTCTTTACAAGAAAATACTACAGTGTAAGACCCGGGTACGTCTTAAAACTGCGGCCAGACACCGGAGGACGGGCAGCAGCGTCCTCTCACTAATCGGTGAGCCACTGCGATCCCCAAGCCGCCTGCCAAGCGTGGGGATTATGGCAAACCCCCCCTTGGGGGAGGCCTTCGTTCAGCAGTGGACGTCTTCTGGCTGATGATGATGATGATGACTACAGTGTACGTCTTGTGTGTTAGTAGATATCAAATCTAATATTACATGCCTCCAAAAAACAGTCTGACTCAATCCCTTCACAACTTTCAGAGGCTGGCCTAGAAATTATTGGCGAGAGGGGCTGGTTCGAGGTGGCGCAGGAAAGAGATATTATGTGGAACAATTTGAGGGAAGCTTTTACCCAGCAGAGGGACAGAATAGGATACCAGAAAAAAACTTTACAATATTATATACTTTTAATTTAAAAGGTCCTTGAACCTTTTTACTACATTCTGACTATTGCAATTCTCGACAATTATTTTCCTCTTCACTGTGAATGCGTTCCGCTGCATTAAATTGTACAAACGTGTCGTTATCACGTACGCAGTGACGTCATCGCGATTATTTAATGCAAATTTAATGGTGCGTGTGTTATACTCAGTATTTTCATTGTTCTATCCAACCTAAGCTTGCTCTTGTTATGAAAGAAATAGTGGCAGTAGAGTGTAATATTATGAAGAAGTGCCATAGTCCTAGTTACTTTACTCGTCTTTACAACTTTGTGTAAATGTAGTTGCATTCTGTGTAAAAGCACAATCGTGGAATATTCGTGGGCGGCGGTGATCACTTATGTTCTTAGTCAAATTAACAAAAAAAACATATCTTAATAATTTAATTGGTTTGTTTCTTAAAACAGGTCGTAAAAAATAACAAAAAAAAAATAAAACAGGTACAGGTCTTGTGTGATTTTTAGGATCTGGTTTAAATTATCATCAGTACTATAAAACGTACCTATATACCTACGAATAACTAGGTTAGTTCACCACGAGGTTCAAAAAGGGTTTTAAAAGGGATTTTACATATACCTTTTTTTGGCAATAGGCTCGCCCCCTATTACATGGGACTTACTATCGGCATTGGCGAAATGTGGGTGTACAATAGTACACCTCTGCCTAACCCTTCGGGGAATACAGGCGTGATGCTATTTTATGTTATGTTTACATATCCCTAGTTGTATTATTTTACATAACGATATAATTTATTAGAAAATTTTGAATATAGGAATAATCAACAAGTTTTCTCACTATAAATAAGACAGATATTAGTATTGGCAAACTAAAGGAGAGCTCTTCAAATATTTAATCAATATTAAAATTTTATATAACAGCCAAATTGGCTTTTGAGACCTCGTTACACGCTTCTAAGTCCTTTCAATAATACGATTAATTTTGTTACGTTTGAAAACTTCCTACATACTAATTAGTGAATCAATTAATACGGAGCAATTAGCGGAGGCTGTGACGCTTACGCTAATCAATGAATGAGGTGCTGTGAAACCGTACGTATGTGTAATAATGATTTACCGACTTCTAATTGGAAAATATTGTTCTGGAGTACAATACATCGCCAGAATATAAATATGGGTGCATACATAACATAGGTATATTAACAAAAAACAAAAGAGAATGGTTTAAGAATTAAAATTGGTAAAAATAATGAAGTTTGATAAATCTGAAGAACACTAAGTGGCTCGTAGGTTCATAACTACCCTGCTGATTGGTCAATCTGCCAGGTTAAGCAGCGCTAGCTAAATTTTGTACCATTAAATAAAAACAAAACAATTTAAAACGAGCTCTACATTTCTTTATATAAGTCTCATAATTTATTAAATGTTGTTTATAGGTTGATGGTGTTTCTCTGCATGGTGTAACAAATCATCGTGCAGTGGCGTTGTTGAGAGACGCAAAAGGACCAGTGGTGCGTCTGAAGGCGCTCAGGTAAGATGTGACAACCCTGGACAATCTTTGAAGGCAGACAATGAATCCTCTATTTCTTACATAGCATCATTACGGCTGTATTTCCTAAAAGGTTAGGCAGCTGTATATCTATTATGTATTGCAACAACTACATTTCGCCGATGCTGTTATTGTGTGTCGTGTAATAGTCAAGCCTATTGCAATCTACCGGGAACAGTTTCAAATTACGTGCTGCTACAGAGAATTTCTGTAGAGGAAATTCTATGACACTTTGCCCGTCTCGGGAATGGAACTCAGGACGTCATGCTCAGTGTAATGACCTTCATATTTATTTTAGAATAAAACGTTGTAATTTGGATTTAAATTTTACTGCGTAAAATATAAGATGCCAAAAAAAACAAGAGAAAAAAACAGTAAATATGTTTAATTGTGTGTGGCCAGTTTCTACGCCTGTAGGTCTAGGGCGTCTGAAGAGTTTACCTACAATACTTATAAACGAAGCCTTAATAAAATTATTACTTAATTATCGTGTTGCATAAATATTAGAATTTTCAAAATCTTTCTAATTTCAGTAATAAATCTTGTAGGTATCTCCGTGGGGCGGGGTTTGAGAAGCTTCAGAAGGCGCTCGCCGCCCAGGACGGCAGAAGATCCCCGATAGCACCGCCCAGCCCCTCTGTCACATCGCTCGCCAAGTATAGTTTTAGTGTGGTGAGTTTGTAGCTATGTTATATTTGATAGTACAAGGGTCGATACTGTCAATAGCCTTCTGAGGCCCGTTGTTCTCAGTCAAGAACATAATTAAAAGTGATTAAAGCCCAAGTGTAAATAGCGAATAGAAGCTCTACCTAGTGTCCGCACGTAAGAACACTTTAGTTTTTCTGGCGTCACCTGATATTTTTTGCTTTTGATTGAGTTAAACCAACTGGAGTTAATCTTAATTCTTATTTAAGCCTATGCTATATTATGTACTCACGGGAGCACACGTGGCAATTATTAGAAACTGTCTAAATCTAGAATCAGGTTCTATAGGTTTAGTAGCCTTTTGGAATTTGAACCCAGATGGAATTTTTCGTTTCATTAATGTTTCTCGGCTTGGTAACTTCGAATTTTGAAGTCATCTACGTAACTAGCCTTTTTTCTAACGGTAACTCATCCAAGAACTGATCGCAGCAAGCGCTGGTTAACTTTGCAGTTTGACTTATCTGCACGATAGCTACGAAGTTACGATCCCCTCGAATCTTGAAGAACTTCGAATTTTAAAGTCACAGATTTAGTTCAAAAGTCGGGAAATTCAAGCTTTTTCTAACAGAATAACACAACATGTGCCGCTCTGGTAATCTAAGTGAAGACTTAAGCGAAAGAATTGTGAAATTCCTTGAATTAAATCCAACGATACGCTCCACAGTACGACGAATCAACAGTAATTGAAGTAGAACCTGAATCGGAGATCCTGCCTCACTTGCCCTCGCCGACCTCCCCGTCCGAGGAGGCCGAGATCGTGATAGGACGAGACGACGAGGTCTCGGAGCGAGAGGCCAGGCGCATCCAGGACAAGTGGCGGGACATACTTCGTCAGGAGACCGACTGGCCCGGACATCAGTACCACTATGATATTGTGGTAAGTGGGAACAAAATTACTGGATCAAGACTGTTCAAGAAGAAGTAATGCTTGCGTACAGCACCGGGAACGGCGCCTGCAAAGCTTTGTCACACCAAGGATTGCACTGACTAAACTTAGATAAGAACCTTATTAGTTAGATCAGGCAAAGAATAATTTTTGCTTTAGCTCCTCGATGAAAGTGTGATAATGATGTTTTGTTAACGTTTATTTCATTTCCTTCGGTTTCCAAAAGTATCAAGAACTAACATGATAGGCACTTTTGCTCCTGACCTAGAACATTGTACTCATCTTGATTGTCAATGTCAATAACATGTTTTCTCCTTTTCCAGGTCGGCACGATCATCAAAGAAAAGGACAGTGGTCTGGGCATCTCTCTGGAAGGCACAGTGCGCGTCGTGGCCGGCAAGGAGGTGCAGGCCAGACATTACATACGAGCCATCGCGCCGCAAGGACCTGTGGCCCGCCTGGGCATGTACAGGGTGGGCGATGAACTGCTTGAGGTACTTATATTGTGCGATGTATAGTTATTAAGGAACATTGCTACAATGATCATTTTAGTGATTAGTCCTCGTGATGTGGTCGTACAGGACAATACTCATGTTCAGTGATTTCATTCTAAATTCGCTTTCTATGCGATCTTGAAAAATATTCTCTTAATTATTGGGATCGGAGTACATAGGGAGGCCCTAAAATTATTATTTAATATGTTTTCGAATCTATTCGAAATATTATTTGTTGATAAAGTGAAACCACAACCACACCCTGCCCGATTGCTCAGAGTTCCTCAGATGATTTAATATTTCGTCACTCTTGGCAGACTAAATTTCTCAAAATAAAGGAGGTGATTTAGTCTACCTAACCTTACAGTTTCAATAACCGTACTTTAAAACGACTTGTTGTTTGTAGGTGAACGGCTGGCGTGTACTAGGCGCGCATCACGTGGAGGTGGTGAGCAGGCTGCGCGCGGTGACGTCACCCGTGCGGCTCGTGGTCGTGCGCAAGAGGGACCAGCACTACAGCGACTGCGAACGACTGCCTGACACCGGCTTCGCTAGGGTAAGACTTCACAGGGAGAACTGATACTCCTATCCTCTATAGAAATTTTGTCACTAAAATCTCGACTGCGTTAAACCGCCGTAGCATATGTTATTAGGGGAATTCTAAAAAAAATTGACGGTTGATATTCGATGTATTTTCGACATATCAAGATTTCGACATGATTACGTGCGAGAATTACGTACGTAAGCATTTTGGGAGTTGCATAGCAAGTGCAATATCCAAATATGAATGCTTACGTGAATTTAACCAACAACGCTTTTGGCATAGCTCGAATAGACTTAAAAATCAACAACGCCATCTATATGCAAAGTCAGACACAGTGATGGCATTAAAGTTGTTGTGATCACACAAAAGATGGCGCTATTTCATAATTCCAGCACTCAAAGCTTTCCTTCTGTTTCCACAGAGCAACATCCTGGGCGGCAGTCTGCAGGACCTGCTGAGTCCCCCGCAGCGACTGATCAAGGCCAAGTCGGAGAGCTCGGTGGCCTCGCTGTGCAGCGCCACCACCGTCATGTCGGCTCCTCATGACCATGATGGTAACAATACTTGAAGAGTTGTTAACAGAACAGTGATAAGTTTGACAATCAAATACTAAGGGCCTCTTTCACTACTTCATGATAAACTGACTGATTGCTTATCCAAAACTTATATAAAAGAATGCGTTCAATGTGTTACAAGTATGTGATAAGCAAATTTAGCTCTTTAACATTAAGACCTCGTAACATTTTTAAGCAGTTGATAACGTATCTGTTAGATTACTATCAGACGTTATCAGCAAGTGGAAAAAAAGTCCCTAGTCTTATTACAAAAGTAGTGAAATTAATCGAAAATGTTAAGAGTGAAAACATAATAAGCACATTTTGATAGATGTAAGGGCATTTAATAATAAAAAATAAAAATAAAAACTACAGACAAAACCTGTTATAAGAATGATATTTTTAGTTGTAATTGAAATTTTATGCAGAATGCATACAATTTCAACACATAACACGTAGAATTGAATTAATGTATACATAAAAACGAATTTAGTCGAAAGTACCGTGCCAAAGTATTAAATTCAGAAGATAGAAAAATAAAATGTCTACAGGCAAAACCATTTAACTGCAGTATCTATTGAATTAAAACATTATTAGTACCTACTAATTGTTATTTAAAATATACAATGCTACTAAATAATAAAATGTCTAAATAAAAACGTTCAAATAGTGTTGCTATTATTAGTTCATACAAAACATTTTGATATGCAATCCTTTATATGCGTTTTTCTCAAAACTAACATTCATGCAGATATTTGGTTTTTGCAGTAAGGGGACGATATATTGGGTTTTTTATTTATTTATTCATTTATGACTGTAGAGGCTTCGGTGCATACTTAGTGACTATGCCAGCCTAACTTAGGTCAAAATTTTCAATAGCTGAATAAAACTCAGATAATTTATTCTTCTGATAAGTCCATACAAAATTCCAATTTCAAATTAACAGCTAGATAACTTTTATCCGAGCATTGAAAAATCAGCCCTTGGTTTAATAAATATTTATTTATTTATTAAATTATTTTTTGACCTGTTGATCACAAATTTCTTATTTATTCCAGAGTTTTGCACAGAAGATCTGGAGCGTGTGCGGTCACGGTCCTTGGAGCCGCTGAGCGGGCTGGCCATGTGGAGCGATCATGTGGACTACATCCAGCTGCTTAAAGAGGATAGAGGACTGGGCTTCTCAATATTAGATTATCTGGTGAGTTTATTTTTATTATTTAGTCACTGCCTCATTGGTGTACTGGTTGTAAGTGCGACTGCTGATCATGAAGTCCTGGGTTCAATTCATAGGTCGTGCAAATATTTGGTTTTCTATATGGAAATTCTCTCAGTAGCAGCCCAAAGTTTCGTACGTGCCCTAGCAACAAGTTTACCCATATTACATGGGACCCAACAACAACATCGGCTACAATAGCATACATTGTACAGAAATATTACTTTCCCGTTTTATTGGAAAGTATAAATGCTGTTGTTGTCCTTAGTTCTCTAATTATCTTCAGGTAAAGGGTGTAAGAGGATTATGGCCTGCTATATTACCCCGCTCATGTCACAAAATGTACGTACTGTTCACTGACTATTTATAACGAACGGAAATAGGCGCATGCAGATATAAGCGCTGACATAGAGCGATCTGGAACTGTTACGGTCCCGAAGACTGTCCAAGGAAACGCAATGAAATAAAACAAGTAAAATTCTCAATATACTCATTATCTCTCGTAGACTCTAATTTTGAGCTCATTATTAATATATGATGATTACGTCCCAAAAACTTACATTTAAACCAAAAGATTTTTGATAGTTATTAAAGATTCAAATAATTAAGCTTTTGGACATCATCGATTGTTTGCTTCGTTGCTTGTTTTTGTTTATGAGTGACAGAAATAAATCACGGAAGTAATCCACTCTGTGACCACTACTATCCCGAGAATGTGGGAAGGCAAATCTTTGGTAATTTGACATTAAAAATATTTGACTTTGAATGGCGATCTACCACTGCTTTCTGTGTTGATACTTAAAAATAGGCCGTCAGTATAATGTCGACCTTATTGATGATTCGGCTCGAAGGACCAAATGTTAGGGTCCCAAAAACCGTCCAAGGAAACGCACTAAAATAAATCAAGCGCTCCCAGCGAGTACAAAATTAATCTATCAAAGCATAAGTAAAATTCATGGAGAATCTTAACATCACGATTCAGGATGAAGTACTAGTACGTACAAATCTATCTAGGGAAGGGAATGGTAAACTTCACTTTGAACATAATCTATGACAAACGAATCGCGGTCGCGTCGTGAGTGGTCGCAGTTTGGAGTACGTACGCGTCTATGTGCGTGCGTTTTTGCTCATTATAGGAGCGTTATGTATGTATTTATTTTTATGTCAATGTCTACCTCAAAATTATCATGTAAAAGTTTCATGCTAAAATCTTAAACAAGCTCTGAATCTGCCTTTAGAATTGTACTTTTTGATAAATTTATCCTTCACTTTGCCAAAAATCTGATTACCTTTTACTTGTAAAGATATCGTTATTGTGATCAAACGATGAATGATTAAGATCGTTATCGTCGTGGTTCCCCGCAGGACCCGTCAGAGCCGGGCAGCTCTGTCATAGTGGTGCGCTCCGTGGTGTCAGGCGGCGCAGCGGCGCGCGACGGTCGCCTCGCGCCCGGAGACCGCCTCGTGTCGGTCAACGGTCTGCATGTGGCGCGCAGCCCGCTCGCTGTCGCTGTGAGCGCCATCAAGAGCGCGCCCAGAGGTGAGTGGTGCACGTGGCGCGCAGCCCGCTCGCTGTCGCTGTGAGCGCCATCAAGAGCGCGCCCAGAGGTGAGTGGTGCACGTGGCGCGCAGCCCGCTCGCTGTCGCTGTGAGCGCCATCAAGAGCGCGCCCAGAGGTGAGTGGTGCACGTGGCGCGCAGCCCGCTCGCTGTCGCTGTGAGCGCCATCAAGAGCGCGCCCAGAGGTGAGTGGTGCACGTGGCGCGCAGCCCGCTCGCTGTCGCTGTGAGCGCCATCAAGAGCGCGCCCAGAGGTGAGTGGTGCACGTGGCGCGCAGCCCGCTCGCTGTCGCTGTGAGCGCCATCAAGAGCGCGCCCAGAGGTGAGTGGTGCACGTGGCGCGCAGCCCGCTCGCTGTCGCTGTGAGCGCCATCAAGAGCGCGCCCAGAGGTGAGTGGTGCACGTGGCGCGCAGCCCGCTCGCTGTCGCTGTGAGCGCCATCAAGAGCGCGCCCAGAGGTGAGTGGTGCACGTGGCGCGCAGCCCGCTCGCTGTCGCTGTGAGCGCCATCAAGAGCGCGCCCAGAGGTGAGTGGTGCACGTGGCGCGCAGCCCGCTCGCTGTCGCTGTGAGCGCCATCAAGAGCGCGCCCAGAGGTGAGTGGTGCACGTGGCGCGCAGCCCGCTCGCTGTCGCTGTGAGCGCCATCAAGAGCGCGCCCAGAGGTGAGTGGTGCACGTGGCGCGCAGCCCGCTCGCTGTCGCTGTGAGCGCCATCAAGAGCGCGCCCAGAGGTGAGTGGTGCACGTGGCGCGCAGCCCGCTCGCTGTCGCTGTGAGCGCCATCAAGAGCGCGCCCAGAGGTGAGTGGTGCACGTGGCGCGCAGCCCGCTCGCTGTCGCTGTGAGCGCCATCAAGAGCGCGCCCAGAGGTGAGTGGTGCACGTGGCGCGCAGCCCGCTCGCTGTCGCTGTGAGCGCCATCAAGAGCGCGCCCAGAGGTGAGTGGTGCACGTGGCGCGCAGCCCGCTCGCTGTCGCTGTGAGCGCCATCAAGAGCGCGCCCAGAGGTGAGTGGTGCACGTGGCGCGCAGCCCGCTCGCTGTCGCTGTGAGCGCCATCAAGAGCGCGCCCAGAGGTGAGTGGTGCACGTTGCGCGCAGCCCGCTCGCTGTCGCTGTGAGCGCCATCAAGAGCGCGCCCAGAGGTGAGTGGTGCACGTGGCGCGCAGCCCGCTCGCTGTCGCTGTGAGCGCCATCAAGAGCGCGCCCAGAGGTGAGTGGTGCACGTGGCGCGCAGCCCGCTCGCTGTCGCTGTGAGCGCCATCAAGAGCGCGCCCAGAGGTGAGTGGTGCACGTGGCGCGCAGCCCGCTCGCTGTCGCTGTGAGCGCCATCAAGAGCGCGCCCAGAGGTGAGTGGTGCACGTGGCGCGCAGCCCGCTCGCTGTCGCTGTGAGCGCCATCAAGAGCGCGCCCAGAGGTGAGTGGTGCACGTGGCGCGCAGCCCGCTCGCTGTCGCTGTGAGCGCCATCAAGAGCGCGCCCAGAGGTGAGTGGTGCACGTGGCGCGCAGCCCGCTCGCTGTCGCTGTGAGCGCCATCAAGAGCGCGCCCAGAGGTGAGTGGTGCACGTGGCGCGCAGCCCGTTCGCTGTCGCTGTGAGCGCCATCAAGAGCGCGCCCAGAGGTGAGTGGTGCACGTGGCGCGCAGCCCGCTCGCTGTCGCTGTGAGCGCCATCAAGAGCGCGCCCAGAGGTGAGTGGTGCACGTGGCGCGCAGCCCGCTCGCTGTCGCTGTGAGCGCCATCAAGAGCGCGCCCAGAGGTGAGTGGTGCACGTGGCGCGCAGCCCGTTCGCTGTCGCTGTGAGCGCCATCAAGAGCGCGCCCAGAGGTGAGTGGTGCACGTGGCGCGCAGCCCGTTCGCTGTCGCTGTGAGCGCCATCAAGAGCGCGCCCAGAGGTGAGTGGTGCACGTGGCGCGCAGCCCGCTCGCTGTCGCTGTGAGCGCCATCAAGAGCGCGCCCAGAGGTGAGTGGTGCACGTGGCGCGCAGCCCGCTCGCTGTCGCTGTGAGCGCCATCAAGAGCGCGCCCAGAGGTGAGTGGTGCACGTGGCGCGCAGCCCGCTCGCTGTCGCTGTGAGCGCCATCAAGAGCGCGCCCAGAGGTGAGTGGTGCACGTGGCGCGCAGCCCGCTCGCTGTCGCTGTGAGCGCCATCAAGAGCGCGCCCAGAGGTGAGTGGTGCACGTGGCGCGCAGCCCGCTCGCTGTCGCTGTGAGCGCCATCAAGAGCGCGCCCAGAGGTGAGTGGTGCACGTGGCGCGCAGCCCGCTCGCTGTCGCTGTGAGCGCCATCAAGAGCGCGCCCAGAGGTGAGTGGTGCACGTGGCGCGCAGCCCGCTCGCTGTCGCTGTGAGCGCCATCAAGAGCGCGCCCAGAGGTGAGTGGTGCACGTGGCGCGCAGCCCGCTCGCTGTCGCTGTGAGCGCCATCAAGAGCGCGCCCAGAGGTGAGTGGTGCACGTGGCGCGCAGCCCGCTCGCTGTCGCTGTGAGCGCCATCAAGAGCGCGCCCAGAGGTGAGTGGTGCACGTTGCGCGCAGCCCGCTCGCTGTCGCTGTGAGCGTCATCAAGAGCGCGCCCAGAGGTGAGTGGTGCACGTGGCGCGCAGCCCGCTCGCTGTCGCTGTGAGCGCCATCAAGAGCGCGCCCAGAGGTGAGAGATGAGGCTCGCTGAGTTCCCAAATGTACCCTTTACATGGCGATAGGCTTGTCCCCTTTTCCACACGACTTTCATAACTGCTTCGAAATATACGTATACAATAGTAAATAGTACATCTCAGCTTTACCCTTCAGACAATACAAGCGTGATGCTTTGTGTTATGTAAGCATCAATATTTCTCTTACACCGTGTTATCAGTAGCATTACACGCCACATCTCCCTAATCAGTAATGTACACAAATATAAACTTTTATCTTTGTGTGTACAACACAACAAGTTCAATGATATCTAATGCAAATAGTTTGAACAAACATTTGCTTTGTGAAAGATTGGTGATGTTAAAAGCAAGGACCAACATTAATGGACGTGGTTGACTACCAATAAATTTGACGACTCTTAATGCTATTTGCATAAAGTTCATTTTTAGTAATCAATTGTTGAATACTTACCGTGGTTAGTAGATGAAACTTTCCAGTTTGATGGCGAGAAGCGCTTGTTTTGTATACAAAATTATTTGAAAACAAAATAATACCTACATAATTAATTACTGCCCCATTGGGCTACTGGTCGCTAGCTCAACTGCTGATCGTGAGGTCTTGGGTTTGATTCCCGGGTCGGACAAAGTTTTATCGGGTTTTCTCAATAGCAACACATTCTGGAATTGTGCTCAGTAGATGGCTCATTGTGGCTGTACAAACACCTCTGCCTAACCCTTCGAGGAATACAGGCGTGATGCTATATTATATCAATAGTAGCGTAATACTCTGTTTTAACTTGAAATCTTTCTTTTCTTAACTCCGTTATCGTCAAACGTAGACACAATTATGTTATCAGTGTCTACAGCGGTAATGATATAACATTGTGTACAAACAAACAGCGGACGGAATTCTGTTCATTATTCAAGTACTTTGTGTCAGTGAGTAGTGTCTCTGAAGAAAAAGAATTTGTTAAGACATCTTGGTGGCCAATTCTATTCGTGAGCAGGGTTTTTTCTCGACGCCCGATTCCGTGACTCCATTTTAGTAGTAATCAATTCAGACAGGTATTATTTTTTATAAAAAAAATCTCATCTTCCCATACAAAATTTTCGAACTGGTGCAGTGGGTGAGCGATTGACTGTGGCACTGCGTCTCGCGGGTTCGATCATCTCTATCTACCGGAGACAGTTCCAAATTTCAGGCTGTTATTGAGAATTGTGTAACAGAAAAACCCAATAATACTATGCCCGATCCAGGGATCGAACCCTGGACCTCTCGCCCAGTAGCCGCGCTTGCGACCATAAGATTAACGACCTAATAAAATTTACAAATTATGTAATAAATAAATATAAATTCAACCCATTAATGTCCCATTGCTGGGCAAGGGTCTCTTCTCAGAACGAGAAGGGTTAGGCCTTAGTCCACCAAGCTGGCCCGGTGCGGGTTGGCGGACTATACACACCGTCAAGAACTTTATGGAGCCCTCTCAGGTGTGCAGATTTCCTCACGATGTTTTCCTTCACCGTAAACGCAAGTGATAATCAAATTCTGATCCGCACATGATTCCGAAAAGTCAGAGGTGGGGGCCGGGATCGAACTCAGACCCTCCTGCATGGAAGGCATGCGTTCAATCGCTAGGCTATCACTGCTTTACAAATTATGTATGAGACTAAAAATGTTTATCCGCTGAAGTGTTGTTATTTTATCCGCATTTCTTTCCTTATATAGTACGTTGGTAAAAATATACACATTCCATCTTTTCCTCATGTTGTCTCTACAATAATGTAACATGTTTTTTATTGTTACAGGCATAGTAACGATTGGGATAGCGAAGCCGCTACCCTGCAGTACCGTGGTCGGAGGGGAGAAGGCCAATGGCCATAGCATCCAGAGTAGTCAGGTAAGAACATTATTGTTTTAATTAGAATATTAGAAATAAGTTACTTGTAGACAATGGGTTTCTTTTTAAATCATTACAATGAGGAGGATATATGTTGCAACGTGCCTTAGCATACATATAAAGCCCGTTGTGTACAGGGGTCGTAGAAAATAATGAGTTGTGTTGAATAAGTAATTAAACCCTTGTGACTCTAGTTATGAAATAGCAAAAAAAAAAAAAAACTAAAAGTAGCATAAAACATAACAGTATTTCTTATACAAATAACACAAGCTTTTTAATGTTTAATGTTTATTATTATTTACGCTAAAGTGATACCAAAAAAGTACACTCGGTTGCATTAATAGATGAACTTATCGTAATTTGGAAATTGATTTATCAGAAGAGATAATTATTCTTTTTTTTATCAATAATATTACGCTATATAAAAATTAATTAAGTACAGAAAATTTTGAAATATTCAATATTTTTTACATCTCTGTCTGTGCCTACATAAAAAACGACATAAAACACACAAATATAGTTAAATGGAAAGGGTCACAAGGTTTAACTTAACTGTGGTAGTATACAACCAATGTCCTTAGTATTCCATAAAAAATATATTTAAATTTTATTTTAAAAAAACATTTTTTTTATGTGAAGTGTCGTGATATTGTACACTGAGGGGAAAATAAAAGTAAGTTACGATTTCTCTTAAGCTTGTCTTTGCTTAGAGCAGTATTCAATATTTAACGTAGCATGCATTTTTTATTAAATTCTATTCTTACTTTCAAATTTTTCTGTACAATAAAGGGAATAAAATTACCGCTCTAAGGATTGTTCTAGCAATTAAAGTAATTTAAAAATAATAAAATTTGGTCTGTTGGAATATTTCCCTTTAGTGTACAATATTTTGCATGCTTTATTGCCGAAGAGGGTACAGTGTGAGCTATACTTTTGCTATTTTTTTATAAATTTTTTTTTGTTAATTCGCTGTCTTCTTTTTTAGAGTACATAATTTTTTACAAGAAAATAACAAAAGAACTGTTTCCTTTCCAGAAATTGGAATACTTCACAAAAATCTTGCGCCTGATAATGTCACTACATCGCGACATAATGGAACTCCAGCTGCAATGTTCCCACGACGTCAGAAAACCGCAGCCGTTCCGAGTGCCGCCCAAGATCAAAGCGGAGATCACCATGAAATGACAGAGAGACCGATTGAAGTATACTGTCAGTTTAGAAGTGCCAGAGAAAGGGAACTGTCAGGATGAGGGGGTGATGGAGTGTGATGAGCTGGATATTTGATGTTGGGTGGTGTTGAAGCACTTATCGCTTTATCAGCGCTGCTTTTCGATGTCAAGCATGCTGTTGTCGCTGTTTCTGACTGTCTATATATCTTCTGAGGAAAAGCAGCTTAGAAGCGCTGCCTTCTATAAACAGAAAAGGCTGAATGATAAAAAAAAAAGAAAAAAAAAGTGTTCTCACGTTGAATATAATTTGGGCTTGTGTATGAGGGTGTACGGTTGTAACTTTCTGAAAAGACACGCAAAATTTGTACCTAACATTTAATTTAAAGTTGTACGTTTTGTACCGGGCAATGTCGGGACATAGATGAGAGAGAAATAATTATAGGACTGTCCTACTTACTTATGTCAAAAGAAAAAAGATAAACGTCTAAAAACACTCAAAATATGTAAATATTTAAGGTCAACTTCACTTAAATCCAAATTACTAATTTAGGCAGTTCAATATTCATGGGTATCAATTAGTAAAAAAAACCTATTACCAGCAAAACAAAAAATATTTTTGGTAAGTAAAATCGCATAAAACTATCTTAAACGTCCAATATATCCACGAGCTTAAAAATTGGTCAATGTATTGCTTAAAAATTTCCTACTATCTAATCATATCCTTCTCTTCTTACTAAGGCACTCAATCTTCTTTACCTATTGGGTTTATGATCTTCTAGAGATCAAAATCTTTACCCTTTTCCTTCAAATCTCGCTTGAAAACTTAGCTACTTTATATTAGAAATAAGGGCAATGTTGCGAAAGAATTATAGGATAAGACAAATTTAGAAATAGCCAAAAAAAATATGTACGTAACGAGATTGTATTTACATTGGCAATTGCAGAAATAGTATTTGAAATATAAAAAAGTACACATACAAATAAGAAGAAAAAAATTGTAGTTACACAAAAAAAAATAGATAAAAGTTTGCTCAATCCTAGTAATTTCAAATTCCTGAAGATTTAGAGGCAAAAGCAAACGCTTTTAAATTACTGTGTCAGATATAATGGAGCAGCTAAGGTGTTCCAATAGCGCGAAACATCTCAGTACTCATTATCTTGAGACACATCAAAAGTATTCAAAAATGAACCTTATCTTGTTGAAATAAGGTCCGTTTTAGTTCTGTCATGTAGGTCATCATAATGTTGACGGAAATAATTATAAATCTAATTCTAACGGAGTAAGGTTTATTTTTCGAAACTGTTACTGTAATATGAGAATAATCCAGTCTATCTGACACTGTATTTAATATTAATTATAATATATGTGAAAATAAAATAATTGTGATCCTAGATATCGATGTCTATTTATCATGGTTGTGTAGTTGCGAAATATAGTAGATGAATATATAGTTATATGTGTTAGCTGTCAATTTCAGATATGTGATAGATTTTCTAGTCACACAATCAATATAACTATGTGAAACAAGAAATTAATAGCCTAAGCCTTTCTTAGTATAAACTCGGGTGTTTCAATATGTAATTATGGGAATGTGTTGTTGTACTTCATTTTTGTGGGTAGATTCCGTGTTAGATATCTTTCCGCTATCTATAATAATCCACCAGACGGCGCTCTGTGTTCTAATAAAAAAACATAAATAGTACAAGTGAATAATATATATTATTATTAGTCTCAATTGAAAGTAAACAGTGAATAGCTGTTCCGTTTTTATGATTCTTCAAAGTTATTTATTTGTATGATTCTTCAAAGTAAGTCAATAAAATATTTATTTTTCATAATTCCACACATATTGAGAGAAAAAATTATAATAGGAAGAATAAATATTAAGTCAAATGTGCAGTGAACATTTTTTTGCTTATAGGAGGGAAAGTTAGTTTGTGTCTTGAAATTACAAAGAGTTTGTATATGTTAAGATACTTGCGAGGAAAGAAAAAAAGCTTTAATATTAAAAGATATGCTGAACACTAAAAATACCGAAAAGACTTGGCAAACAATTAAAAAACTGCGGTCAATTTGCAAAAGGAATTAAAATAATGCTTCGCTTCAAATTATAAATGTCGTTTACAGGTAATTCATTACATATCATAGTGAATAAGCATCGCATATTGTTTCTGTAAATATATTGATATTGTAGTAAGAAATATTGTTTATAAAAATATATTTATTGTTTTATAAAATTATTTAAAAATATAAAGACTGTTAAAACTTTTGTTACGAATTCGGACATTCCATTTTCGGATATTGGACGTTCTGTCAAATGTCAGATTTGATGATAGTGTGTGGTGCATCGAGAAATTAATTATGTATAATACTTATATTTTTGTTGTGAAAGATATTCATATATTTAGAAAAATATGAAAATAATGAAGAGTTATTACCAGTATCTATGTATTTAATGCACTTTTTTCATGATCGTGGTACAGTCAGTCTCCAAAAGTTGTATACATGTAGCTAACTTCAGTTTTCTAATCTTGGGAAAGTGGTGATTGAAAGCATAATGATTTAATGATTATTTAATCTTGTGTGTCCAATTTTTCAAGATATATAAATGACTTATTTCTTTTATAATTATAATTAACTTAAATTTATATTTTGATGGTGATAACGATAACGAACGGTAAAATGAATGGAGTTAATCGTGCTATAAAAGCTACGATTTTATTTCCTATTAGGTAATCCATTAGTTGAATCAGAACACCATCACACACATAAAAGGTTACATATGAAGTTAGAACAGAAACCAGTACTTATTTTCTATATTCTCATCGCAAGTATGAAGAAGAGAGAGAGAGAGAAGAATGTATTAACATTGAATAGTTCGTTATACCATGACAATGGTTCTATTTCTATTGAACTATTCTAAACTATATTTGATCATACTATAATATATTTCTTTCTTACAAACATCATTGAAATAGGAAAAAAATTGAAGGAGAAAAAAAAGGAAAAAAATAGGAAAAATATTTAGATCTTTCAAATTAGTCCCTAATAATTAATATGCCCTTATATGTGCAATTAAACGCGACATTTAGCATTACCGACTAAATTCAAGAAGAATTTTGAAGACTAAAATAGTATCTTCAATCCTTTTTTCATTCTTTTTGTTAGAAAGAGACAGTGAAACTAAATTGTTTTAGTATGTACAACAGAATCAGTGCCGATCGGAATAGTGAAGCGACTTTTTTATCTAAGGAGCTCATATGTAACGACAACAGAATAGATGCAGTAATAACTCTTCACTATAACCTTGCCAGTAACTCTGTTGTGAAGCTAAGTTATAAATGTTGGTGTAACACTCTATGTCCGTTGCTTACGTCCATGTAAACAGTTCTACGCTTCTTTGTGTGTTGCTAAATATACGTTGCACATACTTACTGAGAGTTTTATTTCTATTGACAAGTGTTTAGAGTTTCAGGACTGAGGATTACGAATTTAGTATCAAAATAAGAGATTAGATAACATCACAGTACACATTATTTTCGATAGTGGCACATCTCGTAATAACTATCTGTTGAAGAACTCGGGATTTCGGTGGCAATCCAAGTAAAAAATCTTCATGTAACAACGATTTTAATGAAGAAATTACAATATTGAACGAGAACATACGTCTACGATTAGCACTTATAATTTTTCGTATGCACGATGCGATTACGCGTAACAAATCTTCCTTGTAATGGCGCTGCGCGCTGTCTCGCGAAGCTTTGTTCACCCCCGTGCCCCTCGTCGATAGGAGCGCGGTTAGTTCCGCAATACGGTTGATAGATGGCGTTAACACTATCCATTACCGTCAAAGTGCTCATAATAAAGATACAGTTTAGAAATTAAACCTTATCCCGTTAAAATATGTTTTGAATTTATATGTGTCAACATGATATCACATGACAGCGTTAAAATGGCCGGCCATCTTCGGCCACCATTATCATTGCTAATTGCTTTTAGCAAAAAAAGACACTTATAATTGCTTTTTAGTTGTGTTGATAATTCCTTGGACTTCCATGTATTATTGACTACCATACTTTATATTAGACGACATGGTCGGCGCAGTGGCTCAGCGTAGTGCGCGAGTGTCGCGGGTTCGATCCCTGCACATAACAAATATTTTTATGAACTACAGATAGTTTTTTTGAGTCTTTTTGTGTGCGTATGTGAAATGTATGTTTGTAAACTGTATCCACGATACAGGAGAAACTGTAGGCGTTTAAAAAAACATAATCACATACATATATTTACAAGTTATGGACAGTTTATGCGGTTGAAGTTGAATATTAGTATTTTACATTGAGATATCGCCTTCAGACTTCTACGATTTTTGGGAGACACTAATACTCTGAGGTTAGACGGTATTTTTATGACGTCCGAGACTAATTGCTAGTTATTATTACTAAGGAAAACCGTAGTTATTAAAAATAGAGATAATTCAGCCACACTGCTCAAACAAAATTCATATAGAGTAAAATAAAATTTTGATACAGAGTTTTTAGGTGAACCAAGAACGCGGTTATGGACCCATATAAGTTATTGTAGGCTCGAAGAAATTCCATTTTTTAATTGGTAATATGTGTGTCTATCGACAAGTAAGGAAAAGAACGAAAAAATAATGACTTCATCGTGAATTCCACACTGTTCTCAGATTATCTCGCTAAATGATTACCGACTCACTGAAACGCCCATAAAATCTAAAGTTGTTTACACTTTGTTGTTTTATTATCAACTCTCGATCTAACACGTAAATGTTTACAGGAATGCATTAACTCGTTGGCGTCTGATGACCACACCGGTATGGATTCCTTCCACGAATGTCTGCAAGAATATGGCGAAGGTCTTGAAGTAGTACAAATATGTTTAGAACCAGAAGAATCTTCTCTAAAGGACGATGAACTGTCAGCCTTAGGAGATCTCAGTTTCGATGATTGTAAAAAAGAGAAGAAAGATATGATCATTAACGTTAAAACTGAAATAAAAATAAATGGAGTAACTGAATTAAAATTGTCGAAATCTGGTGATTCTCTAGATGAACATGATGATGATATGACGATAACAGAAGATGATATTTTAGTAGCGCCTAGAGAACTGCCCGATATTAGAAGTAAGTCCGCTGATAGGACAGACAGCGGGGAAAGGTGCTTATCTAAACAGCAGAGTAAAGATATTTCTACATCTGACGAAATGGTTTTTGCTGTCACTCCAACCGGACTAGAAAGAATTAGTTTCGATAAGTACTGGAAAGAGAGCGACGGGAAAATAGAAAAAGAATTAGTAAAAGTAAAAAGCGATGAAAGTTGGAAGGAGTGCCTCAATTCACCGAACGAAGACACTGTCAGTTTTTTCGATGCAACTACAAGAATTTCCGTCCAGGAAGAGAATAATTCCCTACTATATATAGATCACGAGATAGACGGTTACGAAACGTGTCTGGACGACGACTCGTCATCACAAAAGTGTACAGAAAAAAACGATCGTAAAATAAACGGCGATACTGACATCAAAGAGTTAAGTAAACACGAGAAAATAGCAACTAAAAACAAAGACAACGACGTAAGTGCCAAAACAGTGAAGGAACAGAACACTGCCTATACAACGGATGGTGACGACGTGTCGTACAACCACCCGTATGTCCAAGAACATATAATAAAACAGATGAAATCGTTAAGAATAGAGCCTTTAAACGTAAACATTACCCATAAGAAAAAGAAACGCAGTCCAACAAAACCGTCCAAACATGAGAGGATACAATGCGTGGAGTACTACAACGATCAAGCTGAATGTTTAAAAGAAATAAAACGAAAGAAGTTAGAAGATGAGAAGAAATATAAAGAAGAAAAGAAACACAAAGAAGATCAGAAGAGAAAACAAGAAACGAATTTGATGGTTATGGAGAGACAGAATTATTTCAAACAAGAACCTAGCGAAGACTCTACTGACCTTGAAAATAACTATGTACCAGGTTGTCATAAGTGTTTCTTGGAAAACTATGCTTATGCGATAACCAAAGCGTATATGGCAGAAGCAAACTCGTGTAAATATTGTGAAGTGATTCGTGAGATGCTCGAAGTTCCTAAGAGTGCTAACAGGCGGGGCTCTGCCCCGGCGCTGGTGAACTTGGACAGCTGTTCGGAGACTGATGAGGAAGATCTTCTGATGGTGCCCGTGGCCAACAGTAGGCGGAAATCAGCGGGGATTCTCAAGTTTCCCAGTTCTTCAAGGAGGCCTAGGTGAGTGATAGTATTGTTATTGATATATGTAAAAAAAAAAACACTTCGTGATATTTATACTTTACTCAATTCGTTATACCCATAAACAAAAATGGAAATGAGCTAGGCCAAGGCCCAAATTCATTTTGAGCACATTTTGATGCACCGTCAAGGGTCGTAACAACATTATGCTGTGTTGAAACCTTGCTAGAAGCAAACACATTGTTTATTTCTAGACCTTACCTGTCTATTGTTACATGTTTTGACTACAATCCTAACTATTTTAATATTATAAATTTTAATATTATAAATGCGAAAGTAAGTTTGTTTGTTTGTTTCCTTTTTACGCCTAAACCACTGAACCGATCATCATGAAATTTTGCATATACGTTGTCAGGTGTACAGAAATGGACATAGCGTACATTTCATACCGAAAAAAAAAAAAACTATTCCCGAAGAAAACAACAATAACGTTCTTATGATAATAGATGGCGCCACGTGTCTTTCGCAAGCAGAGTACAACCCGAATTGATTGTCAAATTCTAAATTAACGCGAGCGAAAGCCGCGAGCAAAAGCTAGTAGATCATAAAGAGAGGTACATTTGTTTTAAGTCGTCATTAAAAAATAGAAATATCTACGTATTTAAAGCTATTATATTGTCACGAATCGTAATTAGTTTAATTAACAATGTTCAAATAGGTTTCTATTCACATAGTGCACCGCAAAAGATTTCCTGACAACTCGTGCCTAATGCGATGAAGCCCTACGTTGAGGACGGGCTTAAGTCTATCTGTTTAGACCTTTATTACCAACTACCATTCAAATTACAACCTTATATCATTATTGATAAAGTTTATAGTATTTTGAGAATCAACGTCCTCTGTAACAAGGAAGATAGGCAGTTGAATACGGACTCTATTTTTTGTAAGTCTCGGTTTGTTTTTGGTTGATAACGGTTGGGAAGGATGATCTTATAAACGTGATGCTCACTCTAATATCGTCGTCAAGTTCAAGTTTTCAAAGTCATTGTATAACTCAAGTGAGTTTGTACATATTGTTTATAAGATATGACTCATTATACTCACTCTATAACTGATCATCTTCATTTTCTGCTCAAGGATTATTATTAAGATATACAATATTATTAGGAATACTAGTTAGTATTCACCATTTCATTTCAATCATAACCAGACCCGAAAATCTTCGAACACAAATTAATTCAAGATCCAGGCATCAAGAATTAGATATAATAGCCCGATTTTTAATGCCGGGATTAAATTATCTAGCTGTTAATTTAAAATTAGAACAGTTTTTGTTAGGACTTATCGAAGGAATAATGTATCTGAGGTTTATCCAGCTAAAGAAAAATCAGCCCTAAGCATCTAACACCTACTGCATTAATTATATAACAGTAGATAAAAATTGTTCACTAAAGCACGAATATCTTTTGAACCAGTTCTTCACGTTTCAGCACATTATGATTGACCGTTAATGTTCATAAAAGCATTATACTGTGATGAATAACTATTTGAAGCAAACACGTCAACTCACATGGGCCATATTAGTCGTATTTTATATGAAACCTTTTTGCTTTTTTATGGCAATATCGTCTCCAGGTAGACAGTAATAAGTAATGACCACCCCATCCACGGGTCTACCGCGTAATACCGATGGTAGTCGATATCCATTCCGGCAATGAATTTCAAGACGACATTTAAAATCGTTAGTAGAACTACTGTGACAGAAATGATCAGGATTAAAATTACACGCTGGCTCTAGCATAAGGCTCTTAATGTTATCTTTAAATTCATTGCCAGAGTGTTTATCAAATACCGCTAATACAAAGTAATGAAAATCAATCCGCTATTCTCTTCCTTCTGTAATTATTTTCAAAGAGCTAAAATTGCTCTTATAACAGCAGAACTTTATCAAGTCGCTAATAAACTTTGAATTTTTTCACTCTTAAAACGAAGCGAATATTTCCCATCTAAAATACCATATTACCGTTATTACCATTAATTTGCCTAAGTGTATGTAACTCTAGGGAGCTAGTTCTAATGTAATAGAGTGCGCCTCTAAGGACCCAGTGTTCTCAATACCCTGCTTTAACTTTACTTCATCAATATTCAAGCGATTGCACATAAACAAGCTTAAGTAGTTACAAAAATTGAAGGTGACTAGGTATGTTTTCTTTTTACTTTGTACTGGAGTAGCGTGTGTTTCAGCCGCCTAGGGCGCCGGTAAATTTTGCCGCCCCCTTATTTAGATTTTTTAAAGAAAGGAGATTCCCCGGTTTCGTTACAGAATAAGGAATAAAAAGATCCGTGCTCATTTTAATCAGTCCTAATTGTAGGTGCGACATAAGTATGAAATTAAATTATTCAAATATGTATAAGGTGTATTATTATATATTATGAAATTTTGCCGTCCACTAAGAGTACCTCCCGGGGCGGGCCATCCCTGCCGCCCCCGCTATGCTACGCCACTGTTTTTAAATCTTAGCTATAAGGTCTTATTATATTATTTGGATCCCTGTATTACCTAAGTAAAAGATGATAGTTGATATCCCTAATAGACCTGCTTTAACATATACTCTTATGAAAATATAATTAAATTGAAATGAAAATATTTATTTTGCAATTAGGATTTTTATATCACATTAACATTCAGTGCTATTATTTTTTTAAACTAGATAGCGTTGCTGTCGCTAATATACATACATCCTATTCCGTATACTACCTTATCTTATATATTTATATAATTAAAAATTAATTCTGTTCGTTGGTGAGAATGGCTGGCAAAAATAGCAAGCAAAGCAAGAAGGGAATGCACTGTTAATTGGTTGCTGTACCAAGGCGCTGGTTTGAGTCTCTCTTAGCCATAAAAATATTAGTTTCCTTCGAGAATGGATCCCGCGACAAGTGGAGCACGATTGGCGTAGTGGTTAAGCGATCGACTGCTGTGTCGATCGCTTAACCACTACGCCAATCGTGCCGTGTAACATTGCTGGTACATATGTATGTATTGTTTATAAAATCAAAATTTTGTACCGCTCCGTAGGTAATCCGTTGAGTGTTGAAACATTGAAACACGTTCACTAGACGCGCGGTTTCGTGCCGTACCGTGTGTTACGCCTTAATTGCAACTCTGCTTGGCACTAATTAAGTCTAAACTTGTTTAAGTCATGTGCTGATTAAGTTATTCAGCTAGCAAAATTTATCTGAATGTATAATTTATCACCACTAGAACTCAAGATGCTATTATTTCTTCAACACATTATGTAACTGTAGCTACTTGTAAAGTAATAAAAGAATTCGCGTGACCTTTTATCCTCAGAGACAGTAAAATGGCAAAGTTTCTACTTATATTGAAGTGTTGTGTAGAAAATTAATAGAAATAAAATCCAGGCCCGCGACAGCTTATGTAGGATTAAAGAAAACACTAGTGAGGGGACACAGGGTCTAGTTAATGTGTGTCATTGTCGATAGAATTGAAGGTAATGACAGTTTGATATTGTTCCTCCTTAATGGACAAAGAGTACGTTTCATTATAATTCACTAGTCTACAATTACTAGTTCCCACTATTTAAAATTTGATGACGGCAAGAGTACTTGGTTGAACGACATTGCATGTTTTTTTTAAACGTTGGGCGTCCATATTTTTTATGATTTACCCTTTTTATAATTTCTTGTATTGTGGGTGCGTTTACAAACACAAATATTCATATGCACAAAGTGTAGGTGACACTTGTAAGAACTATCTGATAGGTCATACAAATATTAGATCCGTGCGGGAATCGACCCAGTGACACGTAGCGCAGCAGTCGATCGCTGAACCATCGCACCAACCATGCCGTCATATTGGTACTCATTTGTAGGTAGTAGAAACAAAGATGTTACCAGTGTAATAAATTCACATAAAAAACCCTGTCATTTCTCTTCGAGCAAAGCTGGCATTTTTACCCAGAAATATAATTTTACTATACACTTACATTTTATTGAAGGTCACTGTGAATGATCCAGCACTATATTTAAATAGTTAACAAATGCATTTTATTTCTGAAACTCATTCAAAAGCCAATGCTCATCGTCAATCAATTATTTAAATTGATGTAAGCAGATAAACACGCGCTGAAAAATTTATGTTTCAACGTTAAGATACATATTTACATTACATACATACAAGATGTTTACATGCTGTTCACACTGAAGCAAATCCTACACGATACGCGATTGTGGCAGCAAACATTATGAAAACGAGACGAGCAATTCGCCTTAGTTTAACTAGTCCTTTTCACCATCACATCGTGGTAATGATTTACGAAGTCCAGTATTAAGATGAATGATTCATAACGGTCTTACTTCATTCATTTTTGAAGTACTTTGAACTTTTAAAAGTAACTGCGAAATACGTCAATAACGTCAAAAAGAGTCGGACAATTCATTATATCGACAGTTTATGAATCAGAATTTCCAATTACGTCGGCTCATGTTTTTTTGGAAAATACAGCGTTCATTAATCAGTCTGCTTGTTGATTGGGGCAATATCCCATTGTTCTTTGTAGCGTGTGCTCATTAATATGGAATTGAACGTTGACTATCTAAATAATGGAAATAATTAGTCATCGTAATCGTCAATTTGCGCTTCGTGACAGAACCCTGTGTTGAGTTTGCAATCTACACGATGCGAGAACACAGGCAAGTCTGTTGTAGTCAGTGTCAGTGCCTGTACTGCCACTTAAGTGTGATTAAGACTAGCTTCTTCTACTGTCCAGTCAGCTCGAGCTATCACATGGCCATCGCTATTTGTAATAGAAAGATTAGCCAGTCAGAAACGGTCGCGCCGAGGCTAACTACCCTGGGTGCGCCAGGAAATCTCGTTGATGCTTTTTCTATGCAAACATGCCTAACTAAGCTGCGCAAGTGAAATTAGACCTTTTGTTTACATTTTAATTTATGTCATGACAATTTCACGATTAGTATATTTGTGAACATTGAAATTTCGATCGACATCGATAAATCACTCCTCGACTCGTCGCGTCACTAATAGAAAATTGTTAATACCCGTAATTGAGTTACGTTCAAGCGACCTCAATGCTCCATTACGGATTGTCAGGCTGCTGACGGCTAACGTTACATTTGTCATTAGTCGATACATTCGGCGAAAGCCTAAAGTTTCGGCGAAAGCCTATAATTTCGGCGACAAATTCGACCGAAGCCGAAGAGGAGGAGTCAGATTGTTGGACATGTAGTGTTTGCCTGACGGTGTATAGTGGTATTTGTATCGGTAAGTGAATAATAATAATAAGTTTATAATATCATAAAAAGTTTATTTATCCCAAAGATCATATTTGCAAGCACGTAGTTAATACTTTCTTTTGGGTCGTTTTAGAGATAAATTAGCGTTAACATATCAATCCAGAGTGAATTTCTGAACGAAACGCATTGTTAATAATATCCGTGTCAACTATTCGACGAAATCACAAACATCTTTCGATGGTAGGCTGTGAAACATTCAAATTGAAAGGAAGGTAGTCAGTGGGTAGACAATTTTCGTATCGGTCGCAGGCGCATCCGTTCGAAAGGCGAATGGCTTAATGCTTGTTAAGTTGTTGTCAAGCGTTGGAAAACTGGAAATAAAAATAGTAGGTCTGTTTTTATACGTAATTTGGAATAAAAACTATTTCGACCCATGTCAAAGTGGCCCTAACTTATAGCTACTTAAAAGTAATTGATACCCAGTACTTTTATGCCATTGTCTTTTGATCCTGCACTCAGTCTAGTTTTTCCTGGCTTATTGCCAAGGTCCTCTTTGCTGGAGAGTGCTAATCTTACTAATCTTGACACTTTACAAGAATTATACCATACGAGTTTATTATGCATATTATTGTTGGCGCAGTGGTTGAGCGATTGACTGATGCGCTACATGTCACGGGTTCGATTTCCGCACGGAACAAACATTTGCATGACCTACAGATACTTGTTTCGGATCTGAGTTTTTGTGCATGTGAATATTTGTATTTGTAAACGCATCCACGACATAGGAATTATTCATAGCAGTGGAAGAAATTATTTTAGGCCTGCCTACACAGGTAAAATGACGTGTCTTGCTGTGAAGACTAGTGTTGTATAGTTTTTTCATCAACTGGCCACTTAGAACAAGCACTCAGTACAGTTACTGAAGATAATACAAGATGATTTTACTTAACTTACTGTTTACAATTATTTTAAATGATCACACCAGTCTAACGAGCTTTTAACTATACAATGTTAGTGTTTAATAATTACATGAATACGTAGTCAAGACAGTGGCTGCATCAATTATCTGGAATCGTCGTTATTATTAAACTGCAGCTTGTTTCTTAATGTCATTGTCTGTGCACAGGTATTCTTCAGTTTTTTTCAGTGAAGGTTAATATAAGTATGGAGTTACACCAACATTTCGCCAATGCCTTGAATTCCCTTGTTATGAGACCAAACCTATCGCCATCTACCGTGCACAGTTCCAAACTCCGGGCAGCTACAGAGAATTTTCTAACACAGAAACTCAATAACACTTTCCGTGTCGTAACCTGCAACCGTTAGCGCAGAAAGGTAAACGTTTAGCCACTGCACTAACATTCAATTATTAGTTAAAGGTGCATCGTCCGCTGCACACCGCTAACACAATTTTGCGCTAAACTGAGCGGAAGAACTACTGAACAGTGAGCACCGATGCTCATCAAAGTGGACCAATTCTAATTAATTAGCCACTATTCAGCCTATGATACAGTGGATGTTATTGTGATATAATACAATGCAAATCCACTTGATTACACATCATCAAATTCAATATACTATTACCATCAAAAGACCTCAGCTAGTTGGTCGTGAGCTTGAGTGCGGATCCAAGGTTTGATCTCCGGCTCGAAGCTATGGATAGGCTGGATTACCTACCTGCAGGGACGGACTAGGCTGGATGCTCCGGAGCTTCACAACTTAGGGCTCTCCACTATGAATATTCTATTTCTTATATTTTACGATACTCTAAAGTCTAATATATTGTTCTTCTTCGTTCGGTTTCCAGATCTATACATATATATACCGTAGAATGCTGTAATTTTGCCTGCACTCCTTACTTTGCCTAGGAATAATTCATAATGAATATCAATATCAAATAGCATTTGCAATGCTAAATAATTTAGGAACAAAAATAAATATTTCATTAGTATTTTAGTTAAGAATAGAGGTTTGTACTACTTTACATAATTAGTACAGGCAAAGTTAGGAGTGCAGGCAAAGTTACAGCGTTTTACGGTACATAAACTCAGGCTTATGACGAGAAGTGTGTTGCATGATCTCATTATCTCTACTATTTAGTCCTAACTTTAGGGATACTTTAATAAAGGTTTAACATAAACGTTGATTTATATAAACGGCTATTTTGCTTTTAAACATGTTATATTGTTGAACTTAGACTTAATCTCTCTTAGATCTTCAGACACCTCCAGTTTTTCAGATCAGGTATTTGAGCAAGGAAATTAGATATATGAGTCCAGTCTTACCGTCTATTGAAAATAATGATGGTCGGATCACGTGCGCAGGCGTGTGCAATTCGTCCTAGAGTCCGCAGTCGCATGTCGCAAATGAAGGTAAATCGTTTTTGAACGCATCCTGCACACAATGCTATTGTTTTATTGCAAACGGTAGGTTTTAATTACTTAATTGTAACATAGCGCGTTTTGCAATTATGAAGAATGAAGGGATAATTTCTGGGGAATCTATTTTTACATGGATCTGGTCAATTAAATCAAATCTGTTGGATAGAATGGGATTGAAATGGAATGAATTAAACATTATACTCAGACTTATATTTACATTGTATTGGGTTTATCGTTTATAAAATTTTAGTAGCAGTCAAAAGTTTGGAATTATAGTTTTCTGGTAGATAGCAATATACTCGTCCCCTATTACATGGAATACAAAAACGGTATCAGGTAAATGTTGGTGTACAATAAACTTTGCGTCTCTGTATCGTCCTGAAGAGTCCTGACAGTCATGGTTGTCACACAAATATCTGTCGGTAATCACATTGTTTAAGTCCAGCTTCCGTCATTCTAGCAATATATAATATCTACCCATAAATTATGCCGTGTTTATATGCCTTTTATTTTTGTTGAAATAAGAAATTGTGAGAAAATCTTCTACGTATAGTTTGGTCCATCTTATGGCTTAAAACATTAGCTATATACTTTAAGGGTGCGCTAGTCGAAAGCACGAACTCGTTGATGGGCGTGGCTAATATGCATGCTGTCTCACGCAACATCGTCTGAGAAAGGGATAGACCCAGTGATGAGCAGTAAGACGCTACTGCGCGCACACAGGTAAACACTCCCGTATAGTATACCGCCGCTAAGTATCCGCACACATGCGCAAGCTCATTGATATAGCGCGCCGGGGCACCGCGCGGCTCCGTTACCGCCGCACTGTGGAAAAGCCCCATACAAAGCCGTCTCAAAACTGTTTTATATGAAAATCGATATTACGGGATAAAAATAATAAATAAATGTTCTATAATAAATGAAGTTTTATTATAGGTATTTTTATTTTATTTGTTAACAGTTACCTATGAAGACGTGTTCCATACCTTGTTATATACTTCGGCAGCCTAATTACGTAAAACAGCGATAGCAACGCGACAGCGACGCGATAGCAATCTCACTGTCAGCCAATACATTATATGTCACAAAAAATGACGTTTGACAGAAGTTATCACGCGATCTACGCCTGTCGCTACATCGGTAATTAGGCTGCCGGTCCCTATATTTCAAGTTTGAGAAATGCCTCAAAAACAACATCAAAAAAGGAACTGTTTGATGAAGCTAAGACCCTTCTTGCTATGAACGAAAATCAATAGGATCTTGCTAAATTGTGTATATGTTAGTTTATATATAGATTGACATTATTTCTTAATCTATTTTAGATAAAATAAATTAAGAAATAAAAAAAAAACATATATATTTTTTACTAACATAATAATTCAAAATAAAAAAATATTTCAATAAATCCTTATAGATATATCCAAGTATACGTGTGCAAAATTACAGCTCATTTCATTTTAAACAACTGAAATATGAAGTTTTGAGACGAAACATACGCGATTTTCCCACTGTGCGCCGCCGCCGCTGCCGCGATTCGCTTACGTAGGTACAACACGCTCACACAAGCTTGAAATAAAACGTAAACCACCAAACCCAACCTAGTTTGATAAAATAATATTATTTATTTGGATTTATTTATCATAGTGTGTTACTCATATTTTTTATGGTACGCATGATGATATATTAGTTTGTCAGTGTAAGCTGAGCTCTCGTTGTACCAAAAGCCTATACAATACGAGCTCAGCTTGTACTGGATATTTACTTGATATGTCACCGTGTGTACTAGATAGGTACTATACGTACGTAATAAATAGGTACCTAGAACTTATCCTAATAATATTTCGTAGGAACCAGGCGTTCACTGCAGGAGATGTACCTACTTACGTTGAGATTGAGACATCTCGTTGTCGAGTTAGCTTTGCCGATCACGAGTTTATCTATACTTCTATACTATATATTAATATATTTTAATATATTATATTAATATTATAAAGCTGAATTGGTTGAACGCGCTAATCTCAGAAACTACTTCGAATTGAAAAATGCTATTAGTGTTGGATAGTCCATGTATCGAGGAAGGCTATATAACATCACGCTACGACCAATAGGAGCGGAGAACAGAAAACCAGAACATAAATACAAAACAAAATATACATGCGAAGTCATTCAATCAATGTACTTATATCGAAATCGGAATCCAAAATTCAAAGCCAGGGGTCAATGTGATAACAATAATAAGATACAAATGATTATAGTCACGTACGTCCTACGATAGGACACACAGGTGCCCGAGAGGCGCCGGTGGGAGTGCGTGTGCGCCACCCCTCCGCTACCCGCGCGGCCCGCAGGGCGGAACTTCGCAGTGAAAGGCACATAATTTCTTGTTAGTACCGAGCGCCTAAAATTTGGCGAATATACTATTGGGAGAGGTGTTCTTACAAAAAAACTACTGAATGTATCAATTCAAAATAAAGTTATTTAGACTTTTGAATAAATAACCTATGCCTGTACGTATTTTGTTTTAGAGATTTTATACTACTTCTGTTATTTATTTACGCCCAAAGTTGCGTTAAAATTAGTGTTGAAATACGGAACTTTAGAGGCTCATAACTTTCAAATTACTATTTATTTTAGTATTCGGCTTACGTACAGGCATAGATAACGACGAGACGAATAGATATCATGCTTAACTTTGGTCCTACGATGTCAAACGGTGGAGTAATCACCCCACAGCGTTTGTATGGAGAAAATCTCGACTAGCGCAGCCTTAACATAATTTCATGAAAAACCATAGTTTCTGTCCAGAGACTGTAGTACAATATCAATGTTATGATAGGTGGCACACCCGTCGTGTGTGATTGATTCGTGTGAATTCTGTACACTGGTGTACAACAGTTTTTACAACGCCTTGACCCCTTGGACTATAGTTAATAATTCAGCCCGTTATGTAGGTACTGGCCCACTGGATGGGCCTATTTTTATAATAGCAGAAAAGGGTTAAGACTAAGTCCACCAATCTGGCCTGGTGCCGTTTGCTACTACAAACGTACGACGATTGAAAACTATGAGCGTGTTGAGGAACATATGTTTTCTCATAAGTATTATTATTGATTTCTAATCACATAATTTTGAAAAAAGGTACTGGCTAGATTTGAACTTAGACCCACTTGCACGGGTTGTGAACATTCAACCTCTAGGCTATCGTAGATGACGACAGATATTACTTCTTAAATCTGAGACTACGTGAACACTTATTATGTATATGTTTTTTTTTTACTTCTTTGTTTGTGAAAAAAAGATCTCGAATTGATGAAGTGTATACGTATTGTTCTAAAAGTCCTGTGTAGTAATTATTAACGCATTAAAAAACCTATTAATTTTGTTTTTGTCAAATTGTCGATCTATCACATGTTGGTAGGTAAGTACCTACGTACTATTGATTTATTTTTTTGTTATTCTACAGTTTTATTTTACTTTATAGTAATAATAATAATGACTATTTATTGTTCTCAAAAAATTCGTGAGCGACTGTACTCTATGCAAGTATTGTCGGGCAGCCGACAGGTATCGTTTAATCCATTCCCTTTTAATTTGTTTGACTGAACCAACGTTTCATACATCGCTTCATCGACCACGGGTTATTGATGTTCGCGTAAATGTGTTGTGGTTGTAAAGAAAGCTATGTTCATATGTTTGCTATGAGATTCATATGTTATGGATTCGTGGAAATTACCTTTTTATACGGAACTTAAACTTATATTTTGTTTTTTAACATTCAGGTTCTCTGTTCCTTTTGTCAGAATCTTGACTGTTTTCTACTTTGGCTGCTCTCCAAAATACACATCTAAATCAGCTTGTTCATTAATTCCTTTATTATTCTTCTTTTGCAAACAAAATTCAGCTAGTGCTGTCTGGCATAATTCGTTTTTATTTTCAAAGTCCAGCCAGCAACACTTGGAACTATACAAATTCCAATTTCCAAATGCGTCCTAAATTCATTGATGTCTCAATAAAATGTTTTGTTCGTTAAATTGGAACGATTTACACGAACACACCTCTATTCGTCTCGAAGGACTAAAAATCTCAACTACGATAGACCTTCTACCTAAAATTGGTATTCTTGAAAACCATTCGGCTGAATACCGAACTTTGATGCAAGCTAGTGGAACATTTTTGATTTGATTTATTTATATGTAAACTGGTCAAATGCCAAAGATAGGCTTCTCCTTTTTTATGTTTAAGCATATATGCTGCTCCATTTTGCATCATTCATCTTTTGCAGATTATTGCAAGTATTATATTCCTGTGTGTACATATCATGCCGGCTGGTGTCGTTCATAGCGTGCACTTCTCAGTTATGTTTCTCACTTATCCAATTGAGGCAGTTATCTGTGACGGCGTCCATTTATGATCCTCTCTAGAGGTCGATACCTAGCCTTCTTTGTTAGATTGTATGATGATAAAACTTAATTTCCGGTGCAGCTAGTGATAACGAGAATATATGCACAGACAAAATAATAATTGTAATCGTTTTTGTATATGACGCTGTTTGGTATAAAAAGATCTGTGGAGTTTTTTTTCATTGATTTTAAATGGATTAGCGTTGGATGGAAACGTATGTGAATCTATTTCACTAATTCTCGGATAAGACATTAATTAATGCGTAAGATACCTCATTGGAGTAGTGGTCGCAAACGCGACTGTTCAGCGTGAGGTCCTGGGTTCGCCCGGGTTGGGCAAAGTGTTATTGGATTTTTCTGTATGGAAATTCTTAGTAGCAGCATTGGTTCTGGAGTGCCCGGTAGATGGCAGTAGGCTCTCCTATTTACATGGGACTCACAACTGTAAAATTGTACACCTCTGTCTTACGCTTCGGGGAAAATAGGCGTGATGCTAAGATAAATGTTAATTGCCGTGTTAGTTCAGTCAAAGTCTTTTATTTCAACAAGGCCACTTGTTGAAATAATAAACTTCGACTTTTACTCAGGCACTTTTAAAAAGACTCTGGTCGCACAGTTGTTAGTAATACTAGTGTGACGTCGGGGTGATCTATATTATACGGAGATATCTACGGAGTCTCTACTTACCTACATTGCCTAATTAGGTGCACACTCATCGCCATACTAACAAATATACTCTTATATTCGCATCCATACACACTCGCACATACAACCTCCCTTTTTCTCACACACCAACACCACACCACTTACATAACTACACCCACACGCAAACACCTACATTCCCACACTCACCCACCCTCACCACTACACTCGCACTTACTCATGTATAATTTAAAAAATAATCTTACTACTATAATACCTATTACTTCTTTCCCATTATATAAACAGAAACAGACCAAAACTGACACAGTCCACTCATACATTATACTGGGCCCTCACTGCGCGAAACACTGTCTCTTAAGATACAGGTTACCCTAGTTTAAGAGGCAGAGTTTAACTAATAGTGTACAGATTCATCCAGCAAATAATGTTATTTTGATTCTATCTGCGAAACTATTAACTTTTTGTTTTAATATTAGTGCCACTATCTGTATTTTTGGGTAATAAAGATATTTTATATTTATATTTATATTATTATAAGCAATTAAAGATAGTACATACACTATCTACTCTTATTTATTTATTTATCTCCCTTGTATTAGAATTTTGACGGCACGATTGGCGCAGTGGTTTTGCCATCGACTGCAGCGCTATATATCGCTGGTTTCGTCTCGGTTTCGGTAGTGATTTTCACAAAGAACAAATATTTATATGACCTACGAATATTTGTTAGGTGTATGGGTGTTTTTGCATGTGGATATTTGTATTCATAAACGCACCCATGATACATAAATTATTACTAGTATCAACGTTTCCAAAAATAATATTAATGCGTATCTGTTAGATCCATCCGTATCTGGTAAAGAGGAGCTCCATAGCAATAAGCCCAAGAACAACATGTTAACGTGAAATTCGTCAATGTCTTTCCTAGGTTTTTATCCTCTGTGACTATTTAATTCCAATTTCCCCTCCAACAGCTTCGCCCCACCGACGATGACGGTGACGGTATCGTCGGAGCGTCGCGCCGATGCGCTGGCGGCGCAGCGCTGGGGCCCTCCCAGGCAGGTCACGCTCAAGCGCTGCCCCGGCGCACCGCTCGGCGTCAGCATCGTCGGTGGCAAGGTGCGTGTGCAAGAAACATACTACACCAAGGATTATGATGCATCGTGCAAGAGTATTTATAGAATCACGCTGCAAGAAAATATTTACTTATACAAAGCTTCAGTCACCAATATGCTGAACATGGGACTTCTATTAATCACTGCGATAAAAACTACCTTGTGGTCGAAATTGGGCCCATATTGAAATCGTGACGTTAAAATATTCCATATGAACAGGTGGACATAATCTCCAACCGCGACGGCGATGATGGTGAAGAGAAGGCGATATTCGGCATCTTCATCAAGAACGTGGTAGCAGGCAGTCCTGCGGGGAACTGTGGGGAGTTACAGGTACGTCCAGTTTAACTGAGAAGTTCTTTTGTGTACTAATTCTATGGTTACCTATAGAAAAAAGGCATAAGGGTTCATTTCTCGTTGCTTTTTGGTTGGCATTTGTCTGCCAGTAAACCCAAAGTGACATAATCCTATTAATATTATAAATGTGAAAGTTTGTGAGGATGGATGGATGGATATTTGTTACTCAATAACACCAGAACGGCTGAACGGATCTGGATGAAATTTGGCACAGAGATAGATTATAGTCTGGAATAGCACATAGGCTACTTTTTAACCCAGAAAAATGTACACGTTCGTAAACAGGCGGACAAAGCCGCGGGCGGAAGCCAGTGAATACTAAAATAAAAAATTAAATTTGGATTCTCCATGATATCCCACGCAAAAACTTGGAACAGTTCCTACATCTTTTGTTTCTCCCACAGACAGGTGACCGGATCCTAGAAGTGGACGGCGCATGCGTGCGGTCAGCACAGCATGAACGAGCTGTGCAGCTGATCAAGGCAGCGGGGGACACTGTCACACTCACTGTGCAGAGTCTACTAGCATGGGTAAGTGGGATTTTATGGAAGAAGAAGAGTGGTACGGCCTCAACCCTGTGTTTTGAAAAGTATAGCCTTATCTTACCGTAGGCAGACTGTCGCAAATATATAGTCTAAGTAATATAAGTAGATTATTATCCAAGAGTTAACAACTTTATACGAGAAACTTTGATGACCGAGCTTACCGATATCATTCTTGCCCGAAATTATCACTCGCGGTTTATTTAAATATGTGGGGAATATAAAACTGAATGTTTACTACATTCAGTTTTATATTAAAAGTTATAAATCATGGGTTTCCACACCCGTCGCATACGACTGAGGATTCACCGATTCAAAAAAATAATTCATCAATAGCGAAAGTGTTTAAAACAATTTGAAATCTTAGTTCTATATTCAAAATAAGGCCACATTCAAGAATAGGCGTAGATTAATTTAAAATCGTAGTTCGATTTTTAAACTGCTTTTCCTACCTTGTAATGTAACATTTTCAGTGTCACAGTCATGTCTGTGATTTTTTTTTATTCAAAATTATTATAAAATTAACGATAACAATATATCGTATTATCTCTGCAATAAATGGACACGAAAAAAACATTCACACAATTGGCTGAATGTCGTAGACAACCATTGCTTAACGAAAAAAAAGTAAGCGTCGCGAATGACAGAGTTAATAAAAAAGAGCGGGTATAATAAATCAGATAATTTGTGAAAACTTAAAACAGATTTCTACTAAAGTGTATCATAGATGCAAAATTAATAGTGAAATATAAAATATAGTTGGTCAGGGGCGCGATCGATCTTAAATAATATTGGGAAAAGAAAATTAGGTAGAAGAATTTAAAGTCAGTGAACATAATGTGGTGCAAGCGACGCCATTGGTAAGTTTTACAAGGTAAATTTTACTTAAGTGACTGATCTCGCTGAATACTAGCTGAATTACGACTGATTGTACAAGTTATCATCTAATTACTTCGTCAAGTTTCAAAATGTAGGCTTTAGTATTGTTTTCGTCTATAGGTGTTCACTCATTAGCTATAGGATTATAAAAATTGGTTATCTTCTTAAGCTCAGTATTTTGGTTTTCCTGGACAGCGGCCATAATAAATGATAAGCCAAAAATGTATGAAAAAATTGTGCGCGCGCATTTGAATAAAGTTTTATCGTGAAAACGCGCGCACATTGTTTTACTTATATTTTTGGCTTGACGTGATCGAGGTTGAGACTAATGGAAAACAGAAGAAGGTGGAAGAAGGTACATTTGTTGATATTTAACGACATGATACCCACCAAATGTTCGTCCTCATCGAAATCACGAAATAATAATTTCAAGAGTAAATTCAAAATTCAAAAAAAGTCTCAATATGGAGTTCCACGATAACTACAAAAAGAAAGATTGATCTGAGCAGATTCTTAATCTATATACATATGTATAGTAAAATTATAACAGGCCGATGTCTTTACATTATAGATATTAGAGAAAACTAATATGGGGGGTCTTTATTAGAGCAAAAGAAGCCAAAACAACAGTTTTTGGAATTCTTGTCTGTCTGTCTGTCTGTATTTGTACACGCATCAAGCAAAAACTACTCATGCATGCATGGAATCGTATGCAGTTTTCACCGATGTATTGATAGAGGTCTAACTTAAAATATAGGCTCCAGTTTTCCGCTCGAATATATCAGATTCTAAATTCCACGCGTACAAAGTCGTGGGCAAAAGCTAGTACCTCATAAAATTTGCTTCATGCCCGTATCCACTGAAGGGTTAGGCAGAGATTTAGGTATTTGTGTCTACTGTTGTATACCCACATTTTATCCTCGAAGCTGTTACTAATTTCCATGTAATAGGCGAGCCTATTGCCATCTACCAATCTGAATTCCAAACTCATGTTTGCTATCGATAATTTTCTCTGCCTCAAGAACAGTTGTTTGATCTATACTCATTATTGCAGAACACAGACTCTTCGGACGTGGAGGCATCCTCGCCCCCCGCGTCCCCAACACCGTCAGCCAGAAAGTCGCCTGCACCGCCGCCCTTGGAGAAAACCCCACAGCATGAGATAAAGGTAATTAGTAGGGCATAACATAGCATCACGCCTGGATTCACCTAGGGTTAAGCAGTGTACCTACCGTTGTACATACAATGACATTTCACTGATGTCAATTTTTACCCATTATGGGGGAACAAGGTATGGGGTTTCTCCATTGAAAAGGGAGGATCCTTCGACCAGGTAAGGTGGTTATCCTGGCGGGCCGAAGCCCGAAGATTAATGTCGTACATTCGTATATGTGTAAAAATCGTTATAAATTCTCATAGTGCGATTCAGGGTTTGTTGTTGTAGCTTCACTCCGATAGATGGCGGTTTACTTTTTGCAATGTTGCGAGTAGCAGTCGCTACACCTATGAAATAGGAGGCGAGCGAAAACGTTTTCTACTGAGAATTCAAAAATAATTTCTTCGTCCCAGGTTATAAACCCAGGATCAATAAAAGTTGAATGAAGGACATGATTTTTAAAGTTTACGATTTTCAAAGTTATTAGGGGTAGGCGTAATTTATTTCTGGCAGCATACCATTGTACATATGAATGAGCAGATAAATCATAAAATACAGTCAAACAACAGTCAGAACATACAAATATTTAAAATTAATGATCTTTACTGAAACAGACAGAATTTTTTCATTTATTTTTTAGAATAATACATCACCGCTTCGCGCCTGTATTTCACGGACGCTTATGCAAATTTTACCGATGCTGTTATTAAGTCTCATGTATTATTATACATTATTATACTTAGCCCTGAGTGTCCCATTGTTGGGCAAAGGCCTCCCCTTGAGTCATCCACTGATCTCTACTGTTAGCCGCTTGTTGTCACTATACGTTTAAGGCATCAAGATCGTCTCGCCATCTTCTCTGTGTCGTTTTCCACTTGTTGGACTATTCTGTGAGTAGTTTGGCTCATGTATTATGAGGACAGCCAGCAGCTGAATTCCAAACTCCGGCTTAGAATTTAAAAGTATCTCAATTTGCTCTTTGCTTGACCTGAGAATCGAAGCAAAGACCTCACTTACTTATTTCAACTGCAAAATGAAAATATGTATTCCCTTACTACCCATAATACGATATGAAAGGTGAAATAGTCAGGGAAATTACAAGCACAGAGACATACGTCAGACAATCATCATTCTGCAACAAAAATTTTTAAGTTTTATTATAAACCGGCAAAGCGTAATTGGGTTTTTCTGCATAGGAATTCTCATTAGCAGCACGGAGTCTGGAACTGTGCCCGGTAGATGGCAATAGGCTCGTCCATATAACGCATCGGTGAAATGTGGGTGTAGAATAGTACACTTCTCTCTAACCCTTCGGGGAATACAGACGTGATGCTATGTTATGTTATGATAAATAAGCAATACTGTATTAACCAGAAGGGCCTTGCACATGAAAAGAGCTCCCAGTACTAAAATCCACATATATTTCCAGATAACGGTCACGTCAGAAAATGACGTAGAAAAAGAAGCAGATGGTGCTCCAGAGAAGCCAGGGGATGAAGAGGCGCCAGACGAGCCTGCTAAGCCGGTGTACTCCGACTCCGAGAGCAGCGATGAGGAAGATGAGAGGGAACTGCAGGGCAGGACTTACTCCGACAAGGGAGTCGAGGTGAGTGTAATTGATGACGATGAACAAAAATTTAGTTGTCAATTGTTCAACGGAATGATTTGCAAAGCATACTGCGCAATGTATATTGTTGAACTGCAAAAATTGAATCGATTACCACCCGGTATCGTAATTAACTGGCAGTTCTTTTTATTAGTCACTGAATGTCACTCCAACAGATCCAGCAAGTCCTCTCTTGTCTGCCCCCCAGCAACGCCCTAAGCCGAGGTTCAAGTCCCACTATGGGACACCCTTAGCAGTGTTGCGTAGTATTATTTAATTTGCTCGGCTGGAGGCCCTTCTGGTTTCATTATCAGCCTGGTTAAGCAGTAAAAGCTCCGTGAGCTAACTGCAAGGCACATTTATGAAAAAAACTTTGTCATGTTAGTAGCCAGTAACTTCTGATAGCATACTTTTTTATTTATATAAAGGGAAGAAAGGGTTGGCCCAGTAAGTCAAACAGTTGAAAATAAGCAATTTAATGAACCTATGTTCTTTTTTTTCTCCTCTAGATCGATCGCGCGTCAGCCGGAGCAGTGAAACGCACCAAAGAAGAGAAGGAGGCGGACCCAGAAGAAGAAGATGACTTCGGATACACAACAAGTGAGTGGAAAGATACATTGTTCACGCTAATCAACTTCTCTTTTTATTTAGTTCACGTGTACTTCTATGCGTGTCTCATTGAACATAATAGATGAAACTATGTAGAATTTGAAAATTTTTTCAGGGAATTATTGTAGAACAATTTTATGTATATTTTTTCGTTTTACGGATCGTAAAAATATCGGACCAATTGTGTAAACGGGCTGTGAGAATAATGGAACGTTATTCGTATTCGGGCTGCAATGATTGTTAGATTTTTCAACCATTTCAGATCAACAATTTAAAAAAAACTAATCAAAAAGATTAACAAATCTATCTTTTTTATGTTGTTAACTTTATAAGAACTTTATCCAAATTGAATATGTGTAGTATATTATGTATACATTAGGTGCTATAGGATCCGGGAATGAAACTGCTATTATAATATTAATCTCTGTATTGTTCGCAACGAACGAACCCAACGAAAATCCCAAATACAATTGAATTAATCAAGATCGATCACTGAATGATGTCACACATTGACATCCGTTCAAATACTGGTCCTTTTGAAACGTTTTTTAAACGGAAAAAACGTAATAGCAACGTCAATAATACTGAGTTAACTCATCTTCATTATTCGCGTAACCTTTCTGATTGTATGTGACATGGTCATGTGATCAATAAATGCCATTTTCATACATAATTCCCGTTTCTATTTTTTAGGAATCGAAGATTGTCATGTAGTCATCTATCAGTTGACAGATGTCAGTATTTTAATATAATCCTTAACAGGCGATACATTTAGTATGTATCATAAGACCAATGTCGTTTTATCAATCATATCTGTTGGATTTTCCAAATCCAATTCATTAAACTGTAACTATTATTAGGTTTACCAAAATTGCATTGTTGTCGAGCAACCACAAACTGCCTAGGAAACTAAATTAACCGGCAACTACGACGTAAATACCATAAATATTGTAACAGACGGAAGTGTGGTGTTTATATTGGTAGTTCAAGGTTGTTCACCGTGTATATACAGGGTTTACCAAATAATTTTACAGTGTGATGGTCGCTGAAACGCACCTTAATTGCTCTTGGAATCATAGAAGTTTTCTTGGTTTTACGCAATATTTACGAAAATAATCAAATCATTTATTTATCTAACTGAGAACACATTAAGTAGCTACTCTTTTACCCGCTCCTGCCTGCTTCAAAGGCCTTTTGTTTGGTGAGAAGAAACAGCCCAATATACTCCTCAGCAACACTCTCTTGTCTGTCATCTGTCGATCATGTAGTGACAGTAACAAATTATACTGACACATTAATTTACAATGTTCATCAAATAAATGAAAGTATTTTATATAGTTGCCATTATTTAGCTTAAGTAATACATAAAGAAATATACAAAAGCAAAATAGCAAAATTCTTTTAACACGTCAATTCCTAAAGTCGTTCGCATAAAAGCCAAGTTCGCTCCAACCAACTTAGTAAAGCCAACACACATATTCACAGCTTGCCAACTTTCATGAAAATATTAACTATAAGCCTGTTGGAACATTTTTGTTTAGCGCTGTAGTTTCTGACAACTTGGGGCTTTATGATGCAGATACTTCTTATGATTGATTTTATTCTACTAAATAACGGCTCATATATTTAGTAAGTTTAATGCATAAAAATATACCCAACTCTGTCTTTAAATCGCTACAGTACAAGTGTGCATTATAAATGGCTATTATGTTAGTTCACCACGCGCTATTTAGAAAAGTGTGAAGACGAACACTCTAAATAAATCACAATTACAGCACCATAACTCGCGTCTATCCTTAAAACTAAAGGATCATTGTGTATTGAACAAACTATAATACATTACTGTTTAGAGTCATGCCTTAATCGTCTCGTTGGTTGGTGGTCGTACCATGTAGAATAATAAGGTAGAGATGTATAAGTAAAAAATAATCTTAGTGACAAGAAAAGACAATGATGTTCAGTGATGAACAATGATATAATCGATTATTAATCTTCACGGTTGACATGCCGCTCAAAGGATTAAAACTGGATATCTTAAAGTTAAGTATGGTCCGTGCCTTACCATAGTAAACGATCGAAAATAGTCGTAGAGTTGTAATGTACCTACACTACAAGTCAAGGACCAGAAACACGTTAGAAGGGAAATACTTTATTTTCTAACGCAAAAAAAAAGATTTAACTTACCAAAAATTGTGTTAAACCTCAGTGAGGTAAAACTTTTAAATCGGACCCCAAAAAAATAAATGGGAAAAGTTAACTCTTACTTTCGTGGGTAAACCCGATGAAATACTTGTGCACCTGTTAGGGATCGAGTTAAAACTCCAAGGTCTTGTGGTGTCAAGGTTGGCTCCAGAACGACCTGAACACTGTTTAACGATGCTCATTATTTTAGTTTGACTTATTTCCATACCCATCTTGTCCTCATTTAAATACAAAGGCGCTAAACGGAGTAGTTAAACAAAGTATTCAGGTATTAGGTTTTTAAGTAGTAGCAGTTTGGAATTGTGCCTGTTTTTTTGGAATTGTGTGTTGATAGATAGTAATAATCTTGTTCGATAGTACATATTACGCGAGTCAATAACGGAATCGGTAAAATGTGGATGAACAACAATACACCTCTGCCTAACCCGAGAAATATAGGCGTGGGTAGGCTTGGTAACAATAAATTGTTTTGTGAAACAGATTGTTAATATATTTTTTGCCGTAATCATTACGCTTTATATCTTGTAATCATGGCATTTGGAATTTAGCACAAATGAGGATGCTGCCCATCCTCTTTACATTATCCTTAGTGGCTACAATACGTGATAAGGAAGTGGCCTTTATTTTGGAAACCGAGCGATGCTCGTGTCCTTAGTATCATTTAACTATGATTCAGTGATTTCGGCTCGAAGGTCCAAAATTTTAATTAAGTTTGACTATGCGTATTTTTAAACTTTGCCCCACTCTACGATTTCTTCTAAATCCCCACGATACAGAAGAAGAATCCAACCCATAGCATATTGTCAATATGTTATTCACAGTGCCAAACGTGCCTTTAATTCATTCTATAGAGCCTGTTCTATACTAGTTTGCTTTCTAGACGGTCTTGCTTTAGAGTCTTGAAAGAATTTGAAATTTGTATTATATTGAATTAACTACTAAATTGAATTGACTACTGAAACTGGATAAAAACGTACAATTAACAATTAATTTTTTTAATCGAATATGGATATCGGTATAAAAAAAATTTAAGAGATCGCATTGAAATTCAAACTGGCTCTAGAAAATATTTTACTGCAGTAGTGTTCGGTAGTTTGAAATAATTTCCATTTATTTAAATGATGTATCTTTTCACTGCTTGTTTTATTTGTTTGTAAATATTTGTTGGTCTCGTAAATATACATGTATGTTTGTTACAGAATTTTATTTTTTCACACTCCTGCTATGAACTAGTTGAAAAGTATTTCTCATTTAATTTTCTAGTATACGGCTTCATTATAGATTTCGCTCCGACTGAGCGTCTTCAAGCTTTCATAGCTTGAAGATGAAGCGATATTAGCACAAATTGGTATTGAAATAAAGCACCGTATTTTCGTTTGATATGTCGCCAATATAGTGCGTAGTGTTAACTTATCCTATTATTTTGTTAGGGCATAATTTATCAGTTCTGATTACGGATATTCTTATCAGATAATATTCTTGTTCAATATTGTGTTCAATACTGTATAGGATAGGAAATTTCCTGGTTCCATGGGTGAAAACATGGAAGTTACACAATCAGAAGTTCGTTTTTATTTCGTGAATATTAAACTGGAAAATGTGTTGTAGTGTCATATACAAAAATCTCGCTTCTAACTTCTTCATAAAGAAAGATGATAGCCATTCCGTAAAGAAAGAAAGTTTCCCGATAAAAATGTACAGTGACTCACTATTCCTAAAGAGAAGTTTCAAACTTCATGATGTAATTCCTGGAAATGTTATATGCATAATTATTATACACACATACTAATTTCGTGATCGAAATAGTACAATATTAGTACGGAAAATAATATCTTCCATTCATTCTATGATAGTTTCATCACTTAGTCACCATTTACAAGAATTTACACCCCAAACCGGATCCACACACTAAAAACATCCACGAATTCGCAAAAAAATATTCAATGGAAAATGTGTAGAACATATAATTACGAACAAACGCGCACCGTACCGCGCACACCTGTTCACCATATTGTTTACTGAAAGCGACCTTCAGTTGTCAAAAATAGATGCTTACACGCAACATTAAGTTATCGCCCAGAAGGACCAGACTTCACAACTTGCTATCTAACATCGAAAGTCATAAATTTGACTAAGACGTCGATAAATCGATTAGTCTAGCGTGATAGTTGTGGCAATATTCTACGATTACGTCCGATCATGTAGCAATCTCTGAGGACCAACTTGCTGGCTTAAACAACGCAGGCAAGTCTTCTTTTGTCGAGTCGGCAGGAGATATCAAATGGGCATCACATACCGTTGTGAAAAGATTAGCTAGTCAGCAATGGTGATATCGCTGACGGACTGCTGCCGCCGGTGCCCCAAAAAGTCTCATTATGTCACTATTGGAGCCGCAGGCAAATGAGCGGCAGCTACACCGAGTTGCTCAGCACTCGCTCAACGCAGAGCTTAGGGACAGTACCACTAGTTTGAAGAAAGCCTATGTCTAGCAGTGGACTTCTCATATGAGAACTGGGCATGGTGGGCAAGATCGTACCTTGTCGTAACGTGGCTTAGACATCGTTAAAGTATTTTTCCACCGTTCCAAATCAACTTTAGCCATTATAAAGAGAGGAAGATGCATGCAAAAGATTTCTACCAGTCTATCAGTTACATCATAGGCAATGGAGAAATGTCTTTTATGCACGCAATAGGTACATAGATAAGACAACAATGGTATCATCTTTAATGTATTATTTAGTGATCCTTCTGCCCTAATCTTTTTTGTGTATAAAACCCACACACGTACAACAATCGATTCCGTTCGATATCAGTATGAAAGTTTCATAAGATCGAAAGTCGGAAGGATTAGGAACATGGGCTTATGTTTGCGTGAAAACTCTTATACTTTTGTTGATGTAGGGTTAAAGGAAAAAAGTATATTTATCAACTGGTTATTATGGAAGAGGGAAAGTATCATACATATTTATATAGCGTTATTGTGTAACGGAATATAGGTAGGCAGAAACGTTCTTTAAGACATAGCGCGATCACAAATTCTTGTGTCAATCGACGTCTGCTTCTGTAGCTCTTACACTTGAATTTCTCATGTTCTGCTGGAAGGATTAGCCAGTCACCAGCCACTACCAGGCTAGTATGATGTTCTTAGGTATCGTCACTCGGGTTGATATTTTCCATGCACCGAAATGTGCCAGTCGTTCATTGTAGCGATCATTAAGAAGGTAAAATAATAGTTTTAGTACATAACATAATATAGCATCACACCTGTATTCCTCTAAGGGTTAGGCAAAGGTGAAGTATTGCATACTCACATTTCACCAATTACCATCTACCGGGCACAGTTCTTAGCACCGTGCTTTGTCTGAGAATTTCCATACAGAAAAACCTAATAACACTGCCCGATCCGGAATAAAACCCAGGACCTCATGTTCAGAAATGGTGCGCGATCAATGATGATGTGATAATAATATTTATACATCTATGTATATGTGTGGAATGTAGGATTATAAATAGCAATCCAATAATAAATACAATAATGATTCGCATATTAGTTCTCATTGAAGCGAACACTCAAACATCCGGTGGTAAAGAGAAGAATTGAGGCCAATGTTCACCAGTTATACATATAATAAGTATTTTAAAGAACCGCTTGTAGTAGAACTATGTAGTGATTTCATATAAGCCTTTAGGGTCATTACTGATTGCATGTATTTTCAGCGTGTTTTTGCTTGCTCGTATATGCACGCAAAGGTAACACAATATGCCAGTGTCAGTCTTGAACAAACGGAAACTTAAGATCGTATACGCGCGTTCTTTTGTGATTAAACGCCACATTATGTGCGTAGACGTGCTTATACGCGCCAAAAAGACGCCCTATCTATGCTGACACTTATTAGAATATAGACTTGCAGTTAATTCAGATGAGACTGAGATTTTGTGCTATTTGACCTATGATCCTGTTTTATTAATAGCCTAATGTGACGATACGGTTAGCGCAGTGGCTAAGTCATTAGCTTTCTGCGCTGCGTGTCGCGGATTCGATTCTCCCACGGAACAAATATTTGTATGATCTACAAATAGTTGTTTCAGGTCCGGGCGTATGTGCATGTGACATGTATGTTTGTAAAACTGTACCCACGATACAGGAGAAATCATAGAGAGGGACAGCGCTTTATTAAAAAACATATCGGCTGCCATGACTTTGACATGTTTCTCAACATCATACATTCTACATCATTATTACACCAGACAATTTTGATTCAGACGTTTACTTTATAAAATAGTTTACTACCGGAAATTTGAACCATGAAAACATACATTTACGATTCATATATGATTGAAATTAATTCGTCAGAGTATGTCTGTCCGAGGACTGATGTTGTGATGTATAGAGTCGGTATAAAGATATTTTATTGTGTCGTAAAAATGTAACTATGTGTGTACTCGAATGATTTCTATTTTTGCTCTGTAGTATACTGACGTTCTAAGCAACGAGCAAGTTTTAGAACATTGTTGGGTCGAGCCTTTGAAGCCTAAATGATTTTTCATGTTATTTTCATTGTTTTGTGAAAATAGATCCTTAATCCGAATATATAAGCGAATTACATACCTTCTCCTTATTGAAGGTTCAGAAATCAACCCTTCGTATATTGCGCTATGTAGGCCTCTGAATTGATACGTCGATGGTAGACCCAGACCGCCCACATCGTATCTTCTGAAAAATATTTTATGTCCTAATCCACAACACAGACCATTTTTTTTTGCTTCATTTCATACGAATTGCCACAGCAGTTAGCCGCATAACTGAATTACAATCTAAATATCTAAACATCTGCAGCGATTACATTTTTTGGTCCTTTTATTCGCAGTCTGTTAGTTACACTATAAGATATTGATACTTAGCACAAAATAGCGATCGTTCAAAACGCCTCCAGTATTTATATTCACCATTCTTCCGTTCCGTGTGGTACAACGCGGTACGCTGAACTAGCATCTGAATGCATTCAAATGGGAACGTTCGCGAATTTTTGTACCGTCTTATTTTATATGCTTTTCGTATGATTTTTTTAGAATTATATTCGACTATCTAGGAAGCAATGGCTGCAAATTCGGTTCGGAGTAGGATTGCTAAGATGTAAAAATCTAAATATTATGTTGATACAAGTGATTAAAGCATGTCACTATATCAATATATGCAACACAAGAAAACACTTAAGCGCGCGTGTAAAAATGTGACGCTTTGAAGTTTAATGACGAAGTGGCCCCTTGATAAAATATACATATCATCATCATCAGCCATAAGACATCCACTGCTGAACGAAGGCCTCCCTCAAGGGGGGGTTGGCCATAATCCCCACGCTTGGCAGGCGGCTTGGGGATCGCAGTAGCTCACCGATTAGTGAGAGGACGCTGCTGCCCGTCCTCCGGTGTCTGGCCGCAGTTTTAAGACGTACCCGGGTCAAAATATACATATGTATAATAGTAAATAGCATGTGTATTGACTTATTATTTAGACATCTGTGATTTTGGGTCACTAAAATCGTAGAAGGAAATCAGTCAAAAACCGTAGAGAACGTATTTGGGATTATAAAAATAGGCGTTCTGTAATAACAGTTCTGTGATATTGTTTTTCTTGATGAAACGAGGCCGTAGCCACGAGTCATAATGGAAATGTCATTGCAATCATTTCATTCGCATCATCTTGTCTAGGCAAAATCGAACCTAAAATCCATAAACTCATAGCTTAACATACTACCGATACACCAAAGCCGATTTATAACCGTATTACCACCCGTTTCACTTATAACCGTGTTTACATTTGCGCGAACTGCGGTGAGTTTAATCGAACTATAACAGTTAAACTTTGGCAACTGAGCTCTATACATTACTGTAGTTACTGCTCTATGAATCACTAGGAAACCATGCCAATTGAAAAGCAGGAGCATAGAAACGAGACGATTGGCTTTCAGCGCTATCTGTAGCACCTTTGATTTCCGCACAGAACAAAATACGATACAAGAGAAATTCTTTGCGGCGTTTCTCTCCCTTCGTGACTGTCGTAATGGTGAAGTCAAGGAGATATGGGGTGCCCTTCTGTGACATAAGAACAATCATCGATCCATCTGCTGAACATCCACTATAATGACCCATGTTTAATAGTTAATTTACGCCCGTAGCGTTTCATTGCTGGGCACTGATCTGATGATCACCACACATAGTAAACTATAAATAATACGAAGATACCTGCTGCCTCTTGACAAATAAACAAATAGCTTAGTTATTTTCCCGACACCCATAAGATCTCCTATCTTATGGGTGTCGGTGTGTATCTTGTTGTAACCTATCATTGTGTGAGTGACACAACTTGTCTATTCCGGGGGCCTTTGACAATCGGACCGATTCAAACTTAATTGGGATCTATCCGACGGATCCCATATTATTTTGCAGCGAATTCGGTCGCAAATAAATAATTCGACGTAGAAATACCAGCGTTCATGAATATTTCGCAGATCATTAGCTACATAATGTTGTATCATATTACAAAGTTTTATTTACCGTTATACAAATTTATTTCTCAATCTGCTATTCAAATTTCGACTTACGACCTTCATAATAAAACTGTTTAGGTTTACATACTCGAAAGTCCGACCACACTTAAAAAGCTCGCGTTAACGAGCGAAAACTTCCGACCGGTGACGAATTTTCACGAGTTTTCAACTTTTCCATATTTGAAAACTACTTGAGGGTTACTTGCCAATTCAGAATACACCCTATTCATATTAAAATATGGTTTGATGTCGAATACATGTTTTTATTCATGCTTCTATTTTCTCCAGCTGAAAGTAAGAATGTCGTTTTAGAAATTGGACTTTATAATTGGGGACGTAAGGTTTAATGTCGTGTGTTTGTCATGAAATAAGGAACCACGTGTTAAGTTTTCCTTCAGTCGCGCGTCAGCTATGGTCGAGGTCAGACGTGTTCTGTGACGGTTTTCGCGCGTTTTCCTTTTCACGCCGTATTTTTTTGCAATTTACTTTCGCGAGTTTTTTCAATGTTTCAGTAGTGAATTAATGATGTTGGTTTGAAGTGTTTGTGTTTAAAATAATGTTTTTGTAAATATGTAAATAATTAATTGTGAAAAAAGTTACTTAATATTAATTTTTGACGGGTTTTCAGTAAACGGTATAGTAACAGTATATAATTTACATCATCAATCATATTTTTTTTTTAGTATGCGGGTTTTTACAATAATTTCCTTTGCTTTGACAGAACACGATTTGATATATTGAAGACACAATAGTAATGACTGTCACACCCTAATACCAGCACGTAATACTATAAGAAAAATAAATCAGCCATCGTGGCCTAGAGCGTATCAGTGTTATTATCCCGGGTCGAGCCAAGCATTATTGAGTTTTGTTGTTATAAAATTGTTGTATTGATACCGAGGTGGTTTTTGCTCATGATAAGCCCAAAGGCTGGTGAAAAATTTTTTTTAAGCCTTTAAAAGTAATGTCATAACCACTAAGCTTACCAGTCTATGGGTAGGTATCGTAATAGATTAGGGTCTCGTAAAAATGATGGGCAGTGACATCCTTCTGTGTGCCAAAACCAACGTACTGTGATTAGTGTAATAACAGGAACAATTTACAAACATATATGTCACATACACACACAAGGAGACCCTGTATCTAACAGTAGGCCATACGAATATTTGTTCTAAGCGAGAATCAAATCCACTACATGTAGCGCAGAAAGCTAACTATTAAGCCACTGCACCGTGCCATTAAAATTTTGGTAACTATTATATGTACTTGCTTTGGGACATCCTATCAATCAATCAATTTTAAACGGGCCTATAATTTCATGCTTGTTGACCATAAATTACCTGTAATTGGTCTAAATAGTAGTGTAAGGGACATTTGGTGCTATGTGGAGGACCGCTATGGACTTTATTAAATATACTTCTGCAGTATATCAGTCACGCCAAATGATGTTGTACACACGTTGTTATGTTTTATGGAACAGTAAACACCTCTTACCCGACTGAAAATACAGCATGCGAAGCTTCCAATCTTGTGTTCTTTGTGCCCTGCCACCAGCACAAGGGACGATCTCAACAAAAGCATGGGTAATTTTGTAGAAATTGCAAAATTTTATGTCGATAAAATCTGAACCGTTGACACGCAAGGAGCGTCATGTTTTATTTTTCTTCTATTGTTTTCTTCTGACTGGAAAATAACTCATGTCATGGTACTAGCCTGTCAGGAAACTTCGTAACGGGACTAACTGCTCCGGTCTAACACATAATCAACACTCGGGGAGGATCTTTCAGTGTTCCCATTCTTGTGTATTTTAGAGCGATGTAAGATATTCATCAAAGTTCAGCGAAGTAACCTCAATATAACTCTTAATGTCGTCAAAGTAATTGTCATTCTCGCTAGAACTTCTGTTCAGGGTAATTTAAATTTAGTCGGCGTATTATTATTATTATGTATGTGTATGAGAGACAAAGTATGTAAGATTAGATGTTACAATATCCTCTTTTAATTTCAACTTTTATTCAATAATTGGTCCTTGTTCGCACTTGTCGGAGTCTTCTTATATTACGGATGACAAGACCCCTAACAGTGGCAACGGCGGTCGCTCCTATCGTATTAAGCAATTTTTCTTCTAATACTATAATTGGATTGTAAAATAGTTTTAATCCAATTCCAATGTATTTTAGTTCAATAAATATCCGCTAATCCTCTCAAACGGTAACAAATGTGACACTTGAAAAAAATCCGATGGTTGAATTTAATATAGAAACGGTTTGAAAGAAAGACGTCTACAGAGTAAATCGTCTGTAAGCTATTGTCTTAAGACTATTGACGTTCATTTATACCCAAAAAATTTCAACTTAATAGACAGTTAAACATTTTCCCCGTAGTCTCCTTCGTGTCGTTCCGTCAACTTTTTTGGTCCTAAACCGGAACCAAAGGATAGATAACATAATTTTAGGAACACCAACTAAGATAACAAACTTTCATGAATGAATCATTTCTCATCATCATCATTTCTTGAATGAAACTATATTACGAAATGTCTATAAAACATTATGGTTGTATATCTAGAAATTATAAAATATATGATTAATTGTGTTATCGTATAACAATATACCTTTACCTTCCTACAGACATCCATCAGTCGAAAAAAGATTCTTAGATTACTTACTCGATTTCCTAAATTAACATATGTTTTGAAAGATTGCAGTTTCATTTATATGGCGGCAGAGACATTAGACATAACATACATTACAAAAAACCTTTTCACAAATCCACTTCTGTTAACATACTTCCAACAAAAAACTACAACCAATCGATAATGTTTGCATACACAACAAGTTCGCAAAGTATGTCCGATATGATATTGATCCCCATAGATTTCCCCATTGAACTAAGTGCTATGGGAAACCCTGGAGGGAGGCAATCATTTATTAAAACACTTTTATTGTTTACGTCTAAGTAGTTTTCTGGAGGTCAGGTGTAACTCCGTATTGTTCAGTCGTACTTGGTTAGACTGGCAGCCGATAGTAACTGAATACTTGAGATATAAAAAAAAAAAAATTCGGTATGTTCTTCGGAACGTTTTCGTTTTAATTGATACGTTTCAATAATTACTCTATAGACTGAATGGAATTATTTGCTATAATCGAAAATAGTAAATTATGTTTTTTTCTTAAGAAAATATGCATGTCACGTGCACACAAACCCAGAACCAAAACAACTGTCTGTAGATCATACAAACAAATATTATAGTTGATCCGTGATCCAAGTTCAAGTCGGACCCACGACACATGGTGCAGAAAACTCATATTCATATATTTATTTGCGTTCCACAATGTTTCAAAGGTGTTACAAAGGCAAACTCATCGCCTAGCCACTGCGACAACCATGTCGTAATTAATAGATTAGCTGAAAAATATTTATTCAAACCCTATTTGGAAAATCAAATAAATCAACAAAAGAAATAAAGCCTGAATACTTATTGCTTTGCTAAAATGTACGAAATTAAATATTTATTGCTGAAGGATAATATCAATTACGTGACAGTTGATATTTAAAATAATTGATATAACAGAATTGTACCGGCAGCACATCGTCCATGTTGGTATGACTAATATTGATACTGAACTGATATTATTATAAGAATAACAGTGCCTAATTCATTAAATAATTAGTTTTGATATAATGTATAGTAGGGAGCCATGTTTCAACGTGCTATGGTTTTTGTTACAATGTGTTAAAAGGGGGCGCAAGGGGTTTCTGTTGTACTTAACAATTATTATTGCACTCTAATTTGCACTTCTCAAAAAATGCACTTCTCAAATTCAAATTTCAAGGTAATTTTTATCTCTGAAGAAAAACAGAGCAGTAACATTTAGATTACCAGATGACCAGTCGTGCCAACATAGCAATTAAACAAGACTACTTATGTGAATACTATGCCTTGATTTAATAGAAGCACTGATAGCTATTACAGCAGGTAATGGCGATCTCCACTAATTACGTATAGAATAAAGGGTCTGGTTATGTGTGCATGTGACATGTTTGTTAATAAAACTGTACCCACGATACAGGAGAAATCCTAGCGCGGAGCAATGTTACTTTAACAAAAAAAAAATACCTTTGTTGGATTTTATTTGAGGAATAGATACTATTACTGTTAGCCTGCATCATCCCACTGCTGGACTGGCCTCCCCCATGCTAGGGACAATGGTGATTTAATAATGAATTCCGGTTTGGTAAAAGATTCGCTTGGTCACTTAGATTTTTAAACTAATACTTTTATTCCGTAGCGATAGAAAAGTGTGGATAAATTAAAGCATAAAAAACGTTTTTAAATTGATGACACGGTTTGCACAGTGGTTGAGTGATAGACTGCTGCACTTCGTGTCGTGGGTTACATTCCCGCACGTAACAAATATTTGTACAATGTACAGATAGCGGTTCCAGGTCTGGGTGTTTGTTTAATGTGAAAAATTGTGTTTGTAAACGCACCCACGATATAGGAAGACTAGGGTGGGACAAAATTAAAAAAATTAGACATATCTAGCCTGTCAGCTGATCCCCTATCTATACAAATTAATTAAACAACAGCGATATTTCAATACGACGCCGCTGTCAATTGACCCCAATTAATTTAATACCGCTAATCGTTTGCGAGAACGGATCTACAGTGAAGGATTAGATCAATCTATCACACAGCTAGCATGCTATCAGCTGCTTATATACTTACATATATGTACGTATTTATTGCATTCCACGATATAAATTTAGATGTTAAACTTGTATTTCTGATATCATTATGGACCCGTCGGGCACAGCAAAATAAGTAAGATAGAGGAATAGTTGTCTTAAGCTAATAATTGTAGGGAAGACGGTGTGTGACACGGTTGGCGCAGTGGTTGAGTTATCGACTGATGCTCTGCGTGTCGTTGGTTCGTTTCCCGCACGGATAAAACACCGGTCTGTGTGTGTGATTGATTGATTGATGATTGGGTTGGATTGATACTATCAAAATAGTGATATTAAATATTGTAGACCGGTGACAAGCAGAACCAACGCAACGTTAGACGCATATATGCTTTAAATAGACTAATATGATACTTGGTAGGTTCTGAGTTCCCGAAACTAGTTCCATGATCAATGCTTCAGCGAGTCAGAAAAAAAAGTTAATGTGTTCAAAATATTACGAAACAATCAACAGAAATTAATTTTAAACTAGGTTAAAAGCAACCGTTAAAGGTATAACTTTGGGGTCTGTGTGGCATAAACAGGTCATGATGCGATCTACTTTAGATTTTAACTGCTGCGTTTGTTTTTATCTGATCGGATAGGAAATGGAGGAAAGCAGGGTGTTGTTTTTCTTGTGCCAGATAAGCATCTCGGTTGTAAGAAAAATAGGTCACTGATATATGCCATTAGGTTTGACAAGAAAGGGATTATTAATCTGTACATAGCAAGCAAACTTTCTTATACATACACTGAAAATTAATTATCATACTGTAGCCATGAAATATAGGGGGCAGCCTATTTCATCTACAGGGGAACAATTTCTAACTCCAGGGGCTGCTGAGAATTTTTTAACAGATAAATTCAGTAACACTTTGTTTGACCCGAGTATTGAACGCAGGACTTGAAAACAGGTCTAGAGATAGTACGTGTAAAATTAAGACAATTTTAATAATTACCTGCGGCTAAACTGATTTGAAACAGAACGTGATAACAAATACGCGGTATCATTTCAGTGTCGTAACGCCGCCACCCTGTATATCTTCATTGATTATAAGCGTAAGGTTTGTCAGTTTTCTAATTAGTATCCTGCTCATACTAGAGATAATAAAGACTTAAAATTTAGTCAAAATATTCACAAAAGATAAAATCCTTGAAGGTATGTGAACAAATATAGGCCGTTTTACACAATATACATACTTATATATTATGTATGTATGTGATGTCATGTAAGTGAAAAAGATAATGTCGGAAATTTAAAATAACGCGCGTATGTTAGAAAAATATTCTGTATAATGTGATACTCAATTTATACGGCCTTTTTACCAAAGGGGGATTTTTTCCATTCGTTCCTATGGCATGATGCTGTTGGCGTATATCCTCTTTTCAAGAGCTTGAACATGTTTTATGCAAATTTTCAAATTACATTTGGTTAAACGCTATTCTACAAGTACTAGCGGAATTCTGTTTCGATGTATTTTTTTAATTTTATTTTGTCAAATACTTTATTCGGCCCATAGCACCCACATCGTGGACGTTAAAAATAATTAATTCACATAAAAATAATATTTAATCAATCGAATTATCATATTGTAAATCGAAGTCACTGAATCCTGAATAAAATTAATTTCGGACAAAAGGGAAAGGATTTCCTAACTTCCGATTCTGAATTTGCATTCTATCAAATAATTAATGCAAGAACTTGAGTAACATTTGATAACTTACCAACAAATCTTTAAGTCGGGGTCTCAGAATAAATAGCTATTTAATTCTAAACTTGCTGTGACTTTGTACGAAAATAAAAACTTTGACTCGTGCTGAAAATAATTCCAAGATTGAATATATAATTAGAAAAGAAAAATTAGAACTTTATTACTACTTATATTAGAACACAAAGAAAGGAAAAGAGGAGGATGGCGAAATAGCGAGTGTAGTAACAGGACATTTATTTGACATTTTATTCGGACACGTTAAGAATGTATCTTCTCTATCTGGTTGGTTGTCATACAGCGCTATTTCTCTCTGTCAGCCCCCAAATATGATAATACCTAATTTGAGAACTATAATTGACTTTAACAGATTGCCATCAAGCCTATGCTATAGTTAGATAGAGTTAGGAAGAGATAGTCGACAACTTGATTTGTAAATGAAACGGCGTACAGATAAAGATATTCTTGCAGTTTTATTGCAGATACATTAAGTACTGCAGTAAATATGCCATCGTTGTAAAACATCACGTACGAAAGCTATTACATGTGTTGTGTGAGCTTGTATTGCCTGTTATTTACCTCAATTATACGATGGCTGTAGGTAAGCAAGACATCTACCACATTATAGTCCTCATCAACAAACTCAATATTAGAACAGAATTATGTATTCAATTTTCAGTGTTTATAAACACATTTTCAGATACAATGTTCATGTTAGATATAAATCATATCAATATCACCAAAGAGCATTAGATAGTTTTGTAATGACGGTCGGAATTTTGCAAAATCAGTGTTAGTTTTTTTTTTAACTTTTAATGATGTTAGTATATTTTATCTTCATGAAAGCTACCACGATAAGATTTTTTTTATACGTACCCCTTCACTAGGATTTCTTCTGTATCGTTGCTACAGTTTATAAACATACATGTTATACACACAAACAGATCTGAAACAACTAGGTACAATGGGCGACATTGGCGGTAGTACACTTTGCTAACAAAATTCTTTGCACGGTTCGCGATGAACTAACCACGCCTATATTTTGCTTTCGCCAATGAGAGCAGATATAAGTATACCTGTGATAAGAGCGGCAACAGCGGCAACAGCGCAGGTGTCATATTACGACAAGATCTTTTGGCGCAATTAATGCTGAATAAAAACGATCACACCACATACAGTCACAGTCGCCCTCGCATAATTATTTATCAAATTATTAATCACAATCACTCTATTTAATGTATCACTCTATTTAATGTATTCTAACGTCCAATGTAAACGTCCAATTTCGCACAATTCACTTAACTGTTCACTAATTCTACGTTATCTGTCCTGCCCCTATAAAAATAAAGCGTCAAATTTCGCAAAATCACAGTAAAGGCGGTGAAACTCCTGCGCTTCCGAAATTGTAAAATAATGACGCTTGCGACGTCACAGGACCGCGGCGACACACTGACCTACATATGTAGGCTTAACGGCAGGCGCAGGTATTCGAAAAGAAAGTGAAATAGAAACAAACAAACTTAAATTTGTTTCTTTCGCACATACTTAATCTTTCATTGACATAAGAGTACGTAATATGAAGTAATAACTTCCGCATGCATTATTTATTTTCGTATCTAATTCTGATGACACGCTTTGACTTTTATGGCTCAAGCATAAAGTATATCTGACAAATGACTATATGTATCACTGTTTTCCCTTACATATATTACTATTTTAAAATAGGCATGTCAATTAATAAAGATTTTAACAACAAAAATAAATATAAATAAATAAAACAATTTTTTATATTAATATCAGACTGAGCCACAGCGAAGTCAGGCAAGATTTAGCTAGTATTATTATAATCCAAATTATTTAAAAATAATCGCAAACGAAACCGTCGCAGTATATAAATTTTTTACCGCTGTAAGTAAAATATTTGTTTGAAATATTATACTTACGAGTATATCATTTGAGTAGATTCATCGAGACAAATTAATCGAACAGTAATATTTATTTTTACATGTATAATATGTTTAAGGAATGGTATAATGCATTTTAGAAGGTTAGAAGCCTAATCAGTCGATGTCGATTTATATAAGTGAAACATGTTATTGAATTTTTTGTAATATATAATTTATATAGTTTTATCAACACAAAGTACTAAGTCGATTTTTATTGTTTTGTTTCTAAAATACATTCTCAACTTCTCAATTATCAAATCTAAAATTCTCAAATTCTCAAATCTAAAATTCTCAAATTCTCAAATCTAAAATTCTCAAATTCTCAAATCTAAAATTCTCAAGTCTAAAATTCTCAAATTCTCAAGTTACAAATTCTCAAATTTTAACTTCTCAAATCTCAAATTCTCAATTTCTCAAATCACAAATTCTCAAATTCTCAAATCTCAAATTCTCAAATTCTCAAATTCTCAAATTCTCAAATTCTCAAATTCTCAAATTCTCAAATTCTCAAATTCTCAAATCTCAAAATCTCAAATCACAAATTCTCAAACTCAAATATCAAGCTCTCAAATTTCAACTTCTCAAAACTCAAATCACAAATTCTTAAACTCAAATATCTCAAATTTCAACTTCTCAAATCTCACATTCTCAAGCTCTCAAATATCAAATTCTCAAATCTCAAATCACAATTTCTCAAATTCTCAAACTCAAATATCTCAAATTCTCAATACACAAATTGTCGAATCTCAAATTCTAAAGCTCTTAAATATCAAACTCTCAAATCTCAAAACTCAAATTCTCAAATCTCAAATCACAAATTGTCAAACTCAAATGTCTCAAGTTTCAACCCCTCAAATCACAAATTCTCAAATCTCAAATCACAAATTCTCAAACTCAAATATCTCAAGTTTCAACTCCTCAAATCACAAATTCTCAAATCTCAAATTATCAACCTCTAAAATCTCAACTTCTAAATTCTCAAATCACAAATTCTCAAATCTCAAATCAGAAATTCTCTAATTCTCAAACTCAAATATCTCAAATCCTCGAATCTCCAATTCTCAAGCTCTCAAATATCAAACGTAAAAATTCTCAAAATCTTAAGTCACAAATCTCAAATCACAATTCTCAAATCACAAATTCTCAAACTCAAATATCTCAAATTTCAACTTCTCAAAACTCAAATTCTCAAATCACAAATTCTCAAACTCAAATATCTCAAATTCTCAAATCACAAATTCTCGAATCTCAAATTCTCAAATATCAAACTCTCAAATCTCAACTTCTCAAATGAAATGTAAAATTCTCAAAATCTTAAGTCACAAATTCTCAAACTCAAATATCTCTAATTTCAACTTCTCAAAACTCAAATTCTCAAATCTCAAATCACAAATTCTCAAATATCAAATCACAATTTCTTAATTTCTCAACCCTCATCATGAATAATTTCAATGTAAAGGCGATTCAATTACTATTCGCCATTCACCTTTGAACGCAGACTTTAGATGCGTTCAAGAGCTTAGTTTAACAACATTGATAGCGTCATACGTTAAAAACGGAGATCCATTCAAATAACATTCGCGGTACATTTACATAGGATGAATCCCACGCGTTGTATCTTGAGAACATTGTTGGGTGCTATTGATCGATTGCATCGGTCTTACGAGACAGGGATGGCCAACTATTGAAAATCATGTGCCAATAAGCACTAGGTATTTAAGGCATGTAACCATAATTTGACGAGAACAAAATCCAAGGAAACAATTCTTTTTCTCGTCTTAGGTGTGCAGGTTTTCTCAGGATATTTTAAATGACGGTCAAATTTTGTTTCGCACATGAATTGAATTCGAAAAGTCAGATTTCTAGGCTAGTTTCCTGACTTCAACCCTCCTGCCTGAAAGGAACCGTTTAATTGCTAGGCTTTCATTACTTTTTCAAGCAGCTTCTGGGGCTCAAACTAAGTCTACCTATGTGATTGACGTTTAGCCAAAAGGATACCATTCTTCGTACAAAAATATTTTTACAATAACGAGGTACACCATCTTCTTTACGCGTGCCATGGGTTACCCAACTCTGTAGTGAGCAGCTATGAGCGTAAATTTAAGCAGTGCACTTACCGTTGATGCGATGCAACGCGCTAAAATTGGCACGTTCCACTGTAGTTACATATTGGTTTTAGAATACTATTGATATTTCAATCGTTCAATTTGGGAGGAATTTCGACGTAGTACATAGACGTTTACGACCTTGTAGCTAAATGGATACGTAGATTGGTCAATCTGAGGAGATAAGCGCCGCTAGCCGCGGTCAGTACTTGGATGGGTAACAATTCTCCACACATAAAGACTACTCCACCTCGGAAAGCTTGTAGGCACGTGCCCGTTAAACATACGAATTCAACAATCTAAACAGTCTGAGAACCAGTCTAATCTTCGGTGTATCCCAGTTGTATCCCTCCGTGTAAAATACAGATTTTCCCAAATCTGGTTAGGCTAGCTAGCCAGATGAAAAGACAGATATAGAGCAAAGTCTGTGCATAGTAGAGATCTGATATTTCATTTGCGTGAAGGGAATTGAACTGGAAAAGGTTTAAACATTATCCGCGTTCGTCTACATTTCTTGAAGATTTACGCTTACATTCTGCAGCTGTACACTTTTACAGCCAAGTAGTGCAAAGAATATAAGACAAACGGCCATTGACGGATAATCCTAGGTATAACACTATGTCTGTCACTGTCATGTATTTGAAATCGAAAAAGGACAGAGAACCAAGCTGTCATTTAAATCTGAGTTACAAATTTTATTAATGATATGTATATTATATGTATCTTATAGGGGTTTTGATTCCTGTTTATATATGGATGGCCTTATTGGGTTAGAAATCGCGCTTGCGACTGCTGAGCGTGAGGTCTTCGGTTCGATTCCCGGGTCGGGCAAAATATTATTGGATTTTTCTGTATCTTAATTCTCAGAAGCAGCACGGAGTTTGGAACTGTGACCGGTCGGTGGCAATAGGTTCACCCTCTATTATGAGGGACTTGGTAACAGCCTCGATAAATACACCTGCGTAAGCCTTCAGGGAATACAGGCGGGTCATAATAATAATATATATTATTATTATGACCTCATTCAAACTTGCACAAGAAAACCTTTTTACTCCCATCTATATTTATACCCCAGATAAAAATGAGATCAACACTAAAATTAAAAACCGCAATTTTACAACTATTTTGATGACCCGTAAAATGTTTAGTTTTACAATTTTTCAATTAACCCAATATTTTTAATGTTGTTAGTAAATTTTTACGAGGGTAGGCGGCGCGGTATCGCAACACTGTTGTTTTAGTTTTATTGCAAGATGGCCGTGTTAACTGTCCTTTTATTATTGTTTATGTGTCATAGCGATGTGTGTCTAATTACTTTTCATCATTTTGTATTTGGACTTGTGGCTAAAACGAATACTAATTAAACATAATACAATTGTTATTTTGCTTAAGTTTTTGAATCACTTGTTGTTCTTTCCAAAATCATAAACGAACACACTATCATACTGTATCTTCTGTTTTTCTTCCATCTCTTTCTAATATAGGTATAAAAATCCGTGTTTGTTAGTTCGTATTTTATGCGCTGCCATACCGTTCATCTGATTGCGATAAAAATTAGTCAACTTATTTCTTGCACTTGCGCTAAGGTTATAGGCATAGTACGATTAAGTTACAGTAGGTGGCGCGCGTGTCGTACCGGCAAATTATTGAACTGTATTGAAATTGTATTTGAACGAGCATTTTTATTTCTTCTACAGCAGCAACGTGCTAGTACCAGCTAGTATTATATAATAGTGACACAACAGAAGATTTCGCTTCTCTACAAAATATAGAAAGGAATGAGTCGAATGGACAGAGAAATCAAATGGATCCTGATTTTAATATTGTCTCAAATCGCGCGAGAATCGGCCCCCTTGATTTTAACATTATCTCAAATCGAACGAGAATCGGTCCCCTTGATTTTAACATTGTCTCAAATCGTACGAGAATCGGCCCCCTTGATCTTAACATTGTCTCAAATCGAACGAGAATCGGTCCCCTTGATTTTAACATTATCTCAAATCGAGCGAGAATCGGCCCCCTCGATTTTAACATTGTCTCAAATTGCGCGAGAATCTACCCCCTTTTCGAATCCGACACTTATATCAAAGATAAGGTGGCTTATTCTGTCCCAAACACAAAACATAAACTCAATTAACCACATATTCAGTTTCATACCTTCGTAAAGGTACATTTCACCGAAACTCTTGGCACAGATCTTCATTAGTAAAGCATAATATACGGCCAGACGTGGGAGCTACTAGGCTTATGAAGGTCCTTCGGCTACGTGTGGTTGAGTAAAATGTACTGCTCATACAATTAGCTGTTTTGTGACATGGTCGTTTAGTGCATGACAATCTGTTTCTCTGTCATGTGATTCTGTTCTACAATTACTGTCAAATGTGGTAGCTATAACCTCGATATGATTTACTTCGTACGTGACTTGATATTATTTTTCGTTTGCCTAGATTCTATATTGTTAGATAGTTTTTTTTTTTTTAATTAATGACTAGCTCACGTTTCGCCACTAGTTGTGCTCAAAAGACCTGGCTCTGTATTTTTATCTATTACAAGAGATTTAATTTGTGGACAATATTTTTCCATAGTTATGTTTTTCATGCCTCATTAATCTAGTGGCCGCAAGCGCAAATGCTAAGCGTGAGGTCCTGGGTTTGATTCCCGGGTCGGGCAAAGTCTGATTGGGTTTTTCTGTATACAAATTTTCAGTGGCAACATGAAGTCTGGAATAGTACCCGGTAGATGGCAATAGGCTTGCCGCCTATTACATAGGACTCAGTAACAGCATCGGCGAAATGTGGGTGTACAATAGTACACCTCTGCCTAACCCTTCGGGGAATAAGGACGTGATGCTATGTTATGTTATGTTCTTCAAGCATAAGCATTTTTATATTATAAAACAGTGTCGTAATTAACTGACATCATACAGCCTACACCACAGCACATATAATTTTGAGCATGTATTCCTCAGAAGTTATAATGAAAGGTACATGAGTTCCTTGGAATGTGTAGACGATCATTATTAAAGGTTTTTCTAAGTGCATCCTCTAGTTTTATGTTTAAAAAGTAGAATTTGTTAGAGTCTTGTACACTATAGTGCAGGTTAGTTGAAATTTTACGTCTTCATTCGGACCTATAATTTATATACATACATTAATTCATGTTCATAATCATTTACATATTAGGTGTATACTTGTTTGAAGAACAAGACGCGTAACACATGAATTACGAAATAGAATAACAATTTTAAATTGTCGTGTGTATTTTTCCAAGTAATTATCATACGATTGTCGCGTCAATTATTGTGTAAATTGTAGCTGTCACGTGATGACGTCATAGTTTGTTAATTCAACGTACATGACGATCGTTAGCAAAAAATACCGAAATGATTTTCAATCTCAGCTGAAACTGAAGAGAATTGAGTGCAAATTATATAACATAACATAGCATCGAGCCTGTATTCCCCAACGGGTTCTATTAGACAGAGTTGTACATCCATGCCATCTACCGGGCACTATTCCAGACTCCGTGCTGTTATTAAGAATTTCCATACAGAAAAACACCATAACACTTGGCCGACTCGGGAATTGAACCTAGGACCTCACACTCACACTTGCGATCACTAGATCATAGAGGCAGTCATAATATAAGTCATAAAATAATACAAATTACAGTCGTCACAGTATTTAAGAAAAATACTTCCTCGTACATTCTCCTGTACTTAAAGGTTACAAATATACATCCCATAATCATATACAACCAGCCCCGGAAGAACCTGTAGGCCATGATAATATTGGTTCCGTGAGGGAATGGAACCCGCGACACGTATCGCAAAAATCCAACCACCCCGTCTATTAAAACTTGACCGAGGAGGGAACATCTAAAAAGCTTTATAGTTAACTTTTCCTCATTTCAACAATCAAATATTTGAATAAAACAATACTATTATACCAAATTCAAACTTAGCTATTAGTTAGTTTTATTTTGTGTACAATTGTAGGTTGTAAAATTTCGTTTTATTTTAGCCATTAATTCAAACTTTTAATTAAAACTGTAACGTTAATCATTTAAAATACAAGCAAAACCGCAATTACATCAACCACGTCATTAAAAGCCTCGAACTCAAATTAGTGCACTACCCAAAAAAGTGCAGTGTCCAATAAGTGTACACCTAGTGTAGTGCAACAAATGTGATGTGCAGTGCAGTGACTTCACCGTGAAGTTGGACAACAGCCAAGTTGTTGCTGACCACGTGCGGCGAGTGCGCGCGGCGTGCAGGACGCGCGCGGTGCACGCTCGCGCGCGAAATCGAGCCATGCGCTGACCGGGTCATGGAGACTATCTCCGAAGATGCTGAGGCTGAATTGGAACTTGGTAATTTATGTTGAATGTATTTTTTACGATCTACAGATGTCACCCGATGATAGCAAACAGTAAAATATAGTTTTATGGACTGCTAGATAAAGGCTTCTTCCTATAACCAGCAGTTAACTGCTGAGACAGAGTCAAAGATTGGTGATTTTTAAGTGTTATGGCGTTTTTCAGCAAGTCCTACTTTAAATTGATGATAAATAATAATTTTGGTTCATACAGACTGGTCCTTTCATCCGGATTGATTACATATGAAATGAATGGCTTAGGTTGTCACTTTTTATTAAGCAGATATTCTGTGGTAAGAACTTATAAAAATGAATGGAATTGTGGGTTTTGGTGTTGATGAATTTTTTTTATTTATACATAAACATATAAAACCAAAAACTCAAGCATAGCATATATTTATTTTTCTTATAAGATTAGCCGTATTACAGAAGTTAAAACAATTCTAACTATGTTAATTTACGTATTAAAATGGCGTGTTGGAAAAATTATGTCTGTATTAATTCGAAGTTTAAACGCATTTTCAGCTTAAGGTGCTCAGAAACTTTTCTTTCTCTGACAAATTACATGTCAATCATCTCCTGAGGTATATTATGAACTCGAGTCTTTTCAAGTCTAACAATTTTCAAAAGTACACTTTGATACATAAGTAGTAAGAATGGTATTTTAGCAGACACATCGAGGTTCTTAGTATTTTACCCTTTTATTCATAATCGTGTTATAAACCTCATATAATAGTTTTGTAATCTGAAATTTATATGAAAGTAACAAAAAGAGGTATAATTCATGAAGCGTTTATAGAATGACAGTTATTGTGGATATGAGGTTAGTGTATCTTTCTTTACTTCTTTCTCTATTGTCAGATTCTTTTTCTGATTCTAATGATATTTATATAAATTAATATCGACCATATTGTCGCTTGGTAAATTTTTCTTTTCAACGTCGTCTTTGTGTGCGAGTCAAGAATATCGGAGTGGATAAAGTATTTAGTCCGCAGGGCTCGTAACGAATTATGCCCAGAGTGTGGCGGACGCATTTAGGTATAGTCACTCGAGGAGGCTCTTTCTACGCACCCCACATTGACCGCAGGAATACACCCAAAGTTATTTGTATGTAAATCGCTAGGATTATCATAATATTGTCAATTTACCATTCAAACCACGAGCGGAACGAATTAGCCTTGTCGATTTGTTGGTACCCTGTAGCCCTCTGAGGGCTTATGACATTTGATTGCGCAGTAGCGCCACCTGTGCTCCGTTAATATAATTATGGGAATCCCTAGTTTCCAGTGAACCATCAACTTGCTAGCGAGTACAAAACATACTGTTTCAAATCGTAATCGAATCTTAACATCAGTACCACTATCACGAGTTTTCTAACTATTTACTATCATAGTAAAGTAAATTTTCATGATAGCGATTTTAGTTCTTAACTTGGTTACATTAGGGATTAGAGTCGCTTATGTGACATATGTGTCATAGTTAAGTTTTGATTTACTATTTACTATATTATAGAGATGTCATGTTAGCGGCTCTAATCCCTAATGTAACCAAGTTAAGAACTAAAATCGCTTGCATGAAAATTTACATTTACTATGAAAGTAAATAGTAAAAAACTCGTAATAGAGGTACAGATTTTCTGTATACTTCTTTTCGTTTTACTGTACAGAAGGAAAAAATTATAAAAAAGAAAACAATTGACAAGTATTTGTTTCGTGCGTGAATCGCAACCGCGACAGTAATTCGCAAACAAAAATACAATTTCTTAAAAATATTTCTTTATAACTTCACAATTAAATTAAATTCTCTAGTTCAGTACCTAACTAAACTACCTATAATTACCTATGTACAATACTTTTTTCTTTGACATTTTTATCTCCATTCCCATGAAGGAAAAGCTAGGTTTCCGTGGAGGTTGTTTCACCCGATCACATCAGTATAGTTAGCAGAACTCTTCCTGCTATAAAAACAACAGTATCATAATAAATACACAAACAAAGTCAGTAGGAATGACCTTACTCCCTTTCCTATTTAGCTAACATCGAAAAAATCTAAATATAGTCCATCGATCGGCCTCTATCAATACAATAGTCGGAACATTGACCGCTTCTCTAATTAATGTCTATTTCGGGCCCATGTGTACTTCGCCTAATACCTCCTTCCTTAAAGGGGCAGGCAGGAGGTAGGTTTAATAGTAGAGCTTAATGTCAAGGGCTCAGGGGGGTAATTCTCGAGTCATTAGAGATCATGCAGAAATCGATATCGAAAAACCATCGCGGATATCGCTCAGCTCCATCTCTGCTTATCCTTTCAGTGAATATAGGCGTGATGCTATATGTAGGCAGGAGTCGAAGTCACGTTGTCAGAGTTAAAGGTTATGAAAGATTGTTGTCACGTGTATCGGTATAAGGGGGTTGATTGTTGAAATAGGAAGGGTTCAGTTGGGCAACAGATTTTTCCCCTTCGCAATTTGTATTGTAATATTTATTGTCATGTAAGCTCGTTGCGAAATCAAGGCTTAGCTACTTCAACAATGAATGGTCGTGAGGAACTATAGAAATACCATTCTGTCAATAAATCTCGGGAATTATACAGCTGCAAACTTGAAATTTGGCAAATAGGTTCTTTTTAAGGTGTAGGCATCCATCAAGAAGGAATTTTCCAGAATTAAACCACTAAGGAGAAAAAATGAGTGTTCAAAACTTGTATGAAAAATCTCTGTATACGGATGGAAGGAACAGCTAGTATTGCTATAAATACTACAGTTATCGAACGGGTTCGCGATTACAGTATAATAGAGCAATTGGTCCTTATGTCCATTGTCATGGCATTAGGAGATTAGTAATAACAACAGTCACTTAAACGTAACTCTTCATCTTATTCACTGTGGTTGCATTGATCTTTAAATATTTTATATATTAAGAAACATTCGAGTCTATTCACGCATGAATGGTTCATTAATCCTTCCATCCAATCCTTGATGTCGAAGAACAGATTTTGGTGGAAGACCAACCATTCCATTCCGCGTCTACTAATATCATATTTGCCATCAATGGATAGAGAACAGCCCGTGAACGATCAAATCTAAACGATACCTTGTTATCTTGTGAGTAGTCGAACATCTCTTACAGTAAGTAATAGTCACTTCAATTCCAAGACCACAGTAAATAGAGAAACTCGATCCTGTTATTCTTTAATTCGGTCCGCATATAACTCTGTGATCAAACGGTTTACTTATTTTATTCGCCGGCCAGGTGCCCAGGTGCGGCCGATTGTAAGCTATTTATACACGCCAGATTGCTCGCGAATTTTGGATGAAATAATCTGGTTCATAAATGAACAAGATCTTGCTTAATAGTGTAACAAGAATACTGGTCGCCTGGAGAGTTTGCATGACAAAGTGGACAATCATTTATTATTTATTATTTTGATTTAATATTTTTTATTATTTTAAGATTTTGACACACGACAGGTCCCCTAAATTTATCTAATAACAAGTTAAAATATGTTCAGACACCTAGTGATTGATTACAATTTTACATTTTCAAAGAAATGTTGAACAGTCTCTGAACACAAAGGCGCATTGTTGAAAAAGTTTACTCAATTGGTAAAGTCACGTTTTGCATATTGGCTCGTCACACCATTGGCTGTTAGTCACTTTATTCAAAAACGTTTACACCATTAAATATGTATATGAACTTCATACATTTATTTGTGAATAAATATTCGAAGGACCAAAACATGAATTCCTAATATATAAGTTACAGTATATAATTTAAGTTAATTTCATAATATAAGTTACAGTAATATAATGAGGGCCCAAAAGACCAATTTTGAATGTCGTAAGTCGTCCTTGACAACGCCAACAGTAACTTACAACACAGGCCTATTACTTGGGTAATTAATCTTATTCTTTCTCCCTATCCATTTTGGGCGAAGGAAATATGGGTATATTCCTTTTTTCCATTTATCTCTTCTTGTACAAGTACATTTTAGGCCCGTGTTAGGAGTAAATTAAAATGTTCTAATAAATAACCCCATTTGAGAATTCGGTTTCAAGATTGGAGAGAAGTACCTACTTTTCTCCAATCTTGAAACCGAAGAAGTGGTTTTTAACCACTGAGTCAGACCTTTCGTATCAATAGCGTCTCCCGTTCTGGGTGTGTTTAAACACTGTAGGACCAGAAGTGACATTTTAGTAGTAAGAGCTTTAGGCTAAGGCCACACGAGTGGAGTTTTGTGAGTCGCGTGGTTATAAAGATGCATCTTGCCTTGTAATATGGCTCACATCAACGTAAATTACGCGACTCACAAACTTAAACCCAACAAAAACTTCAGACAAGCTACGTACACAAAAAGACATGTTGTAGAAAATACAAAATCCTCAAGAATTATTCCAAGGGTATTACCATTTAAAGATCACATCATTACAATATGCAAAACCATCCAATTATCAATTCAGCTCATGAATCCATTCCGCCGTAAGACAGTCTACATAAACACGTGAATGTGGCACAATCCTCCATTTTCTTCGTTTCACAAGATAAACGATCTATATTACAATTCTATACGTATGATAATTCTGCCGAGGCTCGCGTTTTTACTTGCTACTATTTGTTAACTTCGAATATTTTCGAATAGTGACTGTCTTGTTTTAAACGTTGTAGATGTCAAAAAGGAGTTCAGGCTACTCTTGAAAGGTACTGGTTTGGAAAACTGCCTTCAACCGATTATCTTTAAACCAATGAACATATGTCAAATATTATTGTGATACTGATTTATAACTTGTGATGCTATGAATGTGGAATGTAATCAAATCCAACAGTCTTCGCTAATTAGAGTACAAATGTCTGATAAGATAGCTAATTGTACCCGCGTCTCCGTCTGCGTGCAAAGCTTCCATACAAAATTCTTACCCATTTCATCCCCTTAGAAATTGAATTTTGGAAAGTCCTTTTCTAGTGGACGCCATTTTATAAGGAATTTACCTGCCAAATTACAACTATGTAGTCTTTAGTACTTGAGATTTCAGTGTCAGTGAGTTGGCGGCACGGTTGGCGTAGTGGCTGAATGATCGGATGTTGTGCTACGGGCGCGGTTTCGATTCCCGCACGGAACAAATATTTGTATGATCTACAGATCGTTGTTTCAGGTTTGGGTGTATGTCCGTGTGAATATTTGTGTTTGTAAAAGTACCCACGATACAGGTATTGTTCTTAATTTCGGGCAATGCTTTTTAAACAAAAAATGAGGGTATTTCGCTTTGACAGGATTTATAATGAGCTGTGAAGACATAGAAACAATCGACAAAATAATAAATCTGGCTAGAATTTCCAATTATAAACTCCACAATGCAATTCCATCGGATTCACGTAGAAGATATAAAATAAAGTAGGTTATTGTGGCATTTTCTTCGATGTTTTGTTATACTGTTTGTAATTCTGTTTTCTGTTTGAAAGTTGTTTTCGTGTGGGGGGAGAGAAAGGCAATGTATCAGCTTGACATTCGGAAGTTCGGAGAATCAATCACACGCATAGGTTGTTGATACTCGTTATACAGAGTGTTTTTTTGGTACGAATTGGAAAGATGCAGACTGTTATCGTTTATAGTTCGAATTTGTAAGAAACCATTAACACGGTTTAGCTAAGTTTCTATTATTTTCAAATAAACTTGTGATAAAATATTTTTAACTAAAAGTTTCGATTTGGTAGCATAATACTGTTTGCATTCACAAAAATACTGCTAAAGTAAGCAGTTACCAATTGCCAGATAGGATGCACCAATGAGCCAGATTCCTATTTTGCTTGGTTTACATAAATTTTAATACCAGCTTTCGAAATTCTTCGCCACGTTGTCGTCGCGTCAGCGTTATCGAACGTTTGCTTACAAGATCATGCATTTGCGTCAGGCTTAGTAAAAATGATCGAATCTTCAGAAAGAGGGTCATGTATAAGTAAAAATCACACCCCAAAAAGTATGAAACAAGAAAACCTTCTCATCTGAAATTTTTATGTACAAACTATTCAATATGTATCGTCTATTAAATAAACGACTTACACGTAATATGTTTAAATGTGTTTTAATACATATTCGTAGTGATATTTAGAGGATAGCCGTGGTCGTATGCCACATATCCTAATAAAACAATACATTCTTACAGTACTAAGCGATCATAAGCTTTAGGACAAAGTGGCATACATTATATAAATCTTGAAAGAAACAATTTGTTTCAGTCAGGTTCCTTATTACTTTGACATAGTGCGTGTCAACAAAAACGTCCGATCTCGTAAACATACAGCGTCACCGCGACGTCGGCAATTAAATAAATCGGTTCATCAATTGTACCAATGTATTTTATTTGTAATATTGATCAGTATCAACGAGTCAATCATTTTGTTTTGTGGCACTATTGATTTATTGTCAAGAGACTCTAGCTGGATTGCTATAGGTTTGTTTGATTCGTTGTAAATTTAAAGTGTCTTGGAGTCGCTGAGCGTAAGGTCCTTGGTTCAATCCCCGGGTCGGAACAAATAGTTTGTCAGTTTAAAAAATCTGGCAATAGGCTCGCCTCCTATTACATAGGACTTCAAAACGGCATCGGCGAATTGTGAATGTACATCAAAACCTACACCTCTTCTTTATCCTTTTGAGAATATAGGCGTGATAATGTTGAATAATTATATTGGTGTCACAAATATTTTTTACCGATGCGAGAATCGAACCCATGATCATGAAACGAAGAGACCATCGCCACTTAATCTTGTCTCTTAAAATTGTCCTATAAAAGTGCCAACAAACTAGTTTCGTCAATAAGTTATTGGTCCTATTAACCTAACTAATACATCTAACAGATCTTATCGCCCAACGAAAGAACCTTATAGCCCAAACTAAAGTGCCTCAGACAAAATCACGTAGAGGTCATTGACATGCCAGATCTCATAGTGACGTCAGCATAATGTAGAATGTCGAGAACTTTTGTTATTAGCTTCTGATGTTCATGTGGCCCTGGTACTCGGTAATAAAACATGAGACTGGTATGTCTAAAGAATTAGGCGTAGTTCTCGACCACATTATTATGGTCGAGAACTACACCTAATACGTCGTATGTATGAAAGAAGTCAAATATTTTCTCATGTATGAAAACGATGAAGCGACACCAAAATTGTATTTGAATCTGGTTGATAATGGTAACAAGACATCAACCCTTAGATCAGATATTAATGGCATGGTTGGTGCACTGGCTAAGCGAATTAGGTTTTTGAGCAACATACATATTTCGGTTATGGGACAATTATAAAATGGTCTAATAATATATATATATAGAAAACTAGCTGTTGCCCGTGGCTTCGCTCGCGTGGATATATTTATATGTATATTAAACTTTATATAAGAACCTTTCGGGGGTCGGACATGGATGAGACTGGCGCAGGAGCGTAGAAACTGGCACTTTCAAAGAGAGGCCTATGCCCAGCAGTGGGCGAAGTCGGGCTGTGGATGATGATGATGATGAATATTGAATTTCATGCTTCTTTCTTCAAAAGTAACGAAATTCCCATATAAACTTTCAACCTCTAATTCACCCTTTTAAGCGTAAAATTTAGAAAAACTCCGATGTATGCATACATTTATTTCTAACCAGAAGCAGGTATTTAAAATATCGTGCTTCTTACTTTGAAAATTACAGACTTCCATACAACCGTTCATCCATTATTTTACCTCCTAAAGGGTGAAATTTCCAAAAATCCTTGCTTACAACATAAAAGGCATCAACTGCCAAAATTTCAAGTTTGTTGCCCCAGCGGTTTAGACCCTCCTTTGATGAATCAGTCAGTCAGGACAAGTAATTATATATTTATAGATGATTGATCTTTTCCGTTAGATTTTATCAAACTAAATAAAATCTAACGGAAAAGAGCTATAAATCTTTGCCTTACTACCATAAGTTACTCATTTGACATAACCTGTATAAACGTCACATGTTCTGGAAAATCAATGCCATACATTTTGTTAGCGTTTCTAATGTCTGGAGTTATTGAAGATTGTATTATCTAAAGGGGGGTCGATCTGAATCGAATTTGGAATTGATTCATATCTCCAAAATTAAAAATCTTTTTAAATGTACGTTCCAGGAGTAGTTTACACGGCAAAGTATTTTTGTATTTTGTGTTATCAACAATGATCCTAAATTATTTTATTATTTTGTTTAATGTATCCGTAAGCTAGTTGCCATTGTAAGCTAATCTTTGATAATTAATTTCTTTATATACATGTATAATGTAATTTTACGCTTGTTACAGATGGCTATCCATTGTAAATGTGAGCACAGTGTAGGGGTATTCTTTTCAACCGACTTCAAAAAAAGGAGGAGGTTCTCAATTCGGCTGTATTTTTTTTTTTCTTTTTTTTTTTTTTTTTTTTTATGTTTGTTACTCGATTTCTCGAAGACGCCTGGACCGATTTCAAAAATTCTTTTTTTATTTGAAAGGGTATGCTTGTCATTTGGTCCCATTGTCATCAGGTCAGGACCTGATGGTGGAAACCCTGAGAAATCGAGGGCATCTCTTGAAAATTGTAGGCGAGCATGGGGTAAAAACTTGATATTTATGTGTATATTTGATGAGACTACAATACTATGGAGGTTTAGGGCAGATCTGATGATGGAGACGACAGAGGATCGAGGGAACTCCTCAACGGTACAGCTTAACTACCTCGTGTTTGGGCTTATTTTATTCGTGTTGACAAGATCTTTACACCGAGATGGGTAATGACTGCCACTGCAAGGTCCGTGATGCAGGTGCAGTACTGTTTAAGGAACTCCTTAATCGTTGATAGCAGCTACATAGTGTTTGGGCGATTATTCCGTCAATTACGGACCGATTTTAAAAATTCTTGTTTTTTTTGAAAGAGTATGCTTCCCATTTGGTCCCATTATCACCAAGTCAGGATCTGATGATGGGATCCTAGGGAAATCGAGGGATACCCTCAAATATTGTAAGACAAATAGCCCGTTTGAGCTTTTTTCTTAATAAGTTAGGTATTGGCGTCTGAAAATCATCATTTAATGATGCTGAGCTGATGATGGATGTCATAGTATTCCTCAACGGTAAAGAGTTAAGGGAATAAAACTTCCGAGTTTGGGATCACCCGATATATTTTGATGAGTCCCGTATAAAACATTTGGTATAGAGGGTCTGATGATGGAGCCAGGAGATAGATGGTGGAACTCTTCAGTAGCTACTTGTAAACCCCTCGAGTTTGGGCTCATTTTAAACCTCTAAAAGTCAAAACTATCACAGTATTAGTTACAATAGTCGTCTTAATATTTTCATTTCTCGTAATGCGTTTTCATCATGTGGTCAGTTAAGTAATTTATTTGTTTTTAAAATCAAATAGTGCAATACCGTCTAAGGTTTTCACTCGACTTGGGGCAACATACATTTGACCTTTGTAATGTTTTTCAAGAGAATCGTCTTTACTAGGTCTACCCATCACTCAAAATTGTAAAATAATTAAATTTTTTAACAAAAAAAAAAAAACCGACTCCAAAAAACTCAAAAACAAAACTAATAACTAAAAAGCAAAAAATAAATCTTTTAGTATACAATATAGTAGTTGAAGAATATTGAAGTCGGTGCCAAGTAAAACATAAAAGTAATATACCTTGCTGCTATAATAGCGACATTGAAACTTTTACTTTTATTTTTATTAACAGACTTTATGTTAAAGTTGCATTTAGTATTTATTTGACGAAACCTACATTGTTCTCCCATACTTTTTCCACATTATGTTCATGGTAAGATTGTTAAAAGAGACTTTAAAAGAGTATCCATGGAGTTTCTTGCCGGTTCTTCTCCATAGGACCAACTTTTTGGAACCGTGCAACTAGAGTCCTATAACGTTTCATAAGTGCCTGTATTAGGTTTATTTGAAATAAAAACAATTCTATCTATCTATCTAAAGGCTTCAAGGACAATATCTGAGTACGTAGGTCCAAAATACCCTGAGCCGTCACCCCCAAGAGTTATGACAATAGTCAACCAATGTTCTGACACTACCTCGTTGTTCTAGTGGTCGCAAGCGCAAGCGCAACAAAATGCAAGTTGGACAAAATGAAATATTTTTTTTAAATTCTCAGCTGCAGCCCTGATTTTGGAATAGTGCCCAGTAAATGGGAATGAGCTGGCTCCCTCTCACATGAGACTCAATACCTAACGGCACCACCGATTGTTATATTAAATAGTAATACAGAATTATGCTATATTGCCTACTAGCGACCCGCCTTGGCTTCGCACAGGTAGCAGAGCATATACGGCTTAATTTTTTTTCTGTCGTAGTGTCGTTACATCCTGTTACGTCGAGCATTTACTCGGCGCACGCCAGTAAAGCTCCCAGTCGGCATGATTTTTTCCGACATCCTCAACTATCTTCGTCATATTTCAGTCAATTTACACAAAACCTTAATGAATTATACATCTAAACCTTTCTTATGAATCACTCTGTCTATTGGTGAAAACCGCATGTAAATCTATTCAGTAGTTTTTGAGTTTATCGCGAACAGACAGATAAACGCGGCAGGGGACTTTGTTTTATAATATGTAGTGATGTCAACCACCATTCAGTCTTGTTAGTGGACAGAGTATATCAGACTGTCTAGATGACAGCCACTTGGCACTGTGCGTGCTCGGCATGTTGTGTGTTGTTCAGGGTGACAAGTAACAACTTTTTAATGTATTATCGTTCGTAATTTCTGTAAATTTAATACGTAGCAGAATTTGTACTGTAATAGCTTTAAATCACTTGTTTATTGAATTAATTCCCGCAGTTGGCAATCATTTTATATTACAAGTAATACATATAATGATTATGAATAAATATTAGTCATCATCATCAGCCAGAAGACGTCCACTGCTGAACGAAGGCCTTCCCCTTAAAGGGGGGAGGGGTGCCATAATCCCCACGCTTGGCAGGCGGCTTGGGGATCGCAGTGGCTCACCGATTAGTGAGAGGACGCTGCTGCCCGTCCTCCGGTGTCTGGCCGCAGTTTTAGGACGTACCCGGGTCACATAATAAATAGTAGTAAATTTAATACGTAGCTGAATTTGTACTGTAATAGCTTTAAATCACTTGTTTACTGAATTTATTCCCGCAGTTGGCAATCGTTTTATGTTCAAAGTCAAAGTCAAAGTCAAAGTTTTTTATTTCAAGTAGGCCTTTTCAGGCACTTTTAAAAAGTCGAGACTCTAGGCGCACGGTTCCAAAGGGGGTAGGTCCTATGGAGAAGAGACCGGCAAGAAACTCCATGGATACTCTTTTCAAAAACAAAAAGTTAATTTACAATTAAAATCTTAAATTAACATGCATTATATAAGAAAAAATACAAACTTAATAGAATGCTACTTACACAATGAGGCAATACAACATGAGTTAAACAATTGTTTCGAATATAAACTAAAAACGGGATAAACAGATCAAAGCGGATAAAACAGAAATAAAAAAATACAAAATATTGAAACATCATGTTACAAGTAATACATAGAAATGATTACGAATAAATATTAATATCCAATTATAATTATTCTATACTAGCTTCCGCCCACGGCTTCGCTCGCATTGATTACGAACCCTTGCATTTTTTCGGGTCACACGTAGCGCTATCCTAAACCAATTGTGATTGTCGAAAGTTATTGTTCCCTCAGGAACAGTACTTTTTTCTGGATAAAAGGTACACTATGTCCTTTTCTGTACCCCTGACAACGTATATGCAAAATTTCATGATAATCGGTTCAGTAGTTAGGCGTGAAAGGTAACAAACAAACAAACTTAGTTTCGCATTTATAATATTAGTTAGGATAGGAATATAATTTGATAAGCCTTTCTGTGTTTCGTATCGCGTGTTTGATTCCCGCACGGAACATATATTTGTATGATCTACTGATAATTATTTCGGGTCTGGTTGTGTGTACACGATATAGGAGAAATCGTAGGATGGAGCAATATTTTCAAAAAAGAAAACAAGTGACTGCCATTGCTCTATTGGTTACATGTGCCACTGCTGAGTGTGAGATTCTCGGTTCGATTCCCAAGTCGGGCAAAGTTTTATTGTGAATATCTGAAATTCATAATAACAGACCGGAGTTTGGAACTGTGCCCGGTAAATGGCAATAGACTCACCCCTATTATTACATGGGAGTTAATAACAGCATCAGCGAAATATGGGTGTACAATATAGTGCGCCTCTGCCTTATCCTCTGAGAAATACAGGCGTGATGCTATGTTATGTTAAATAATTATTTTTAAATATAAAAATAATTGTGCTTATTTATAAACGAGTATCAAAGCTTCCGGCAGCCTAATTACCGATGTAGCGACAGGCGTAGATCGCGCGATAGCTTCTGTCAAATGTCATTTTTATGTCATATAATGTATTGGCTGACAGTGAGATTGCTGTCGCGTGGCTGTCGCGTCGCTGTCGCTTTTTTAGGTAATTAGGCTGCCGAAAAGCTTTAAATAACACGGTCACATACGTAGGGTAAGTACATAATAATTTAGTACAGTATAGTTGAGTCAGATGCAATTCTGAAAGGCGAGCTCATTGATGCGTTGAGTTCAGAGTGGTACTGTTGGCGACAAAAGTGTTACGCAGCAGTTTACATTTTACTAAAATTCTAAAGTTCATATGTTCGTTACGTATTTATAAAATAATAATTTCACCTCATAAACCCTCATACCAAGTGGTTTTTAGTTTCGATTTCTATTAAATTCAGAGCCTAATACCTAATACTACAGCAGTGCTAGCCTAGCGGTTGAACGCTTACCTTCCATGCAGGTGGGCCCGCGTTCAAACCCGGCCCGCACCTTTGACTTTTCGGAATCATGTGGGGATCAGAATTTGATTATCACTTGCATTTACGGTGAAGGAAAAACATCGTGAGGAGACCTGCACACCTGAGAGGGCTCCATAAAGTTCTCGACGGTGTGTGTAGTCCGCTAACCCGCACCGGGCCAGCGTGGTGGACTAAGGCCTACCCCTTCTCATTCTGAGAAGAGACCCTTGCCTAGCAGTGGGACAGTAATGGGTTGAATTTTATAATACCCAACTTAATATCGATTAACCTATAATCGATATACAATTGGGTATGGCTCTGATTTCATAAAACAAAGTTTTAAGTCCTTGAAAAGTGCTTCAACAATATAGAAGAGGTATCTTCTTTCTCCTCGCCTAGAAAAAATTGCTAGCAATAGCTATAGTGGAGGAAGCTCCTGCCCGTCCTCTGAACTACTATAAGTCAATATTTGCATGAATAGTATTTTTTTTTTATCAGATCCAATTCTGTATGAAAGGTGAGCTCATTGATGCGTTGAGTTCAGAGTACTGTCGTGAACAAAAGTCTTATTATGTATTATATTTTTAATTACATTTTGTTTTGACTAGTGACTGGGTTGCTTTTGTTTTACGAAAAATAGGCCCTTTATTTTTATTTCTACAATATTGATTAAATTAAAGGCAGACCCCACTCCCTTTGGGAGTGTATTATTAGTTTGACTTTGATGTCAAGGTAACGTCACTGTGAGAGGTATCATGTTAAGTGATGGCCATTTACGAGATGTTAAGACATTGATAAGTGTCAAACACATAATACAATTACTGACGCAGGATGTGTTGATTATGATGACCCTTAATAGCGTACAGGATATATTACCCAATTTGACGACATTAAACAGAGTTGTAACCTATTTACAACTCATTATCTTGTAAGGTTTCGAACGTTTTTAATTCAATGAAACTTTTATTGTTTTATTTTCGTACTAGCTTCCACCCGCGGCTTCGCCCGCGTGGTTTACTAGCCCTGGGATAAAAAGTAGCCTATGTGCTATTCCAGACTATAATCCATCTCTGTGCCAGATTTCATCCACATCCGTTCAGCCGTTCTGGCGTGATTGAATAATAAATATCCATCGATCCATCCATCCTCACAAACTTTCACATTTATAATATTAAAGTAGGATTGTAAGCGCACAAGTATGTACAATACGAAAAGATGTGGGAACTATTTTTGCCCAAGAAAATCATAAAAGAGAAAAAAGTATCTGCCACCAATTTTGATCAATGTTTTACACGTGTATTTCTGTTGCTTACGATACTAATAATAATTCACCATAACAGGAAGAAAACCACAAAAACATCCACGTTCTATCTGTATTTGTTGACATTATTGGGCAACTTAACGAATAAAAGGTCACAGCTGAAAAACAAAAAGTACTCAAGCTACTATTCATATAATATACAAACATTTTTACGTCTCGAATAACATAACATAGCTTCACGCCTGTATTCCCCGAAAGGTTAAACAGAGGTGTACTATTATACACCCACATTTCGCCGATGCCGTTATAAATTCCCATGTAATAGGGGCCAAGCCTATTGCCATCCACCGGGTATAGTTCCAGACTTTGTGCTGCTATTGAGAATTTCCATACATAAAAACCCAGTAACACTTTGCCCGACCCGGGAATTGAACTCAGACCCTCACGCTCAGCTGTCGCGGTTGTGACCATTAGACCATGTCTCGAATAAGAATGAATAAATAACTGGTTGTTAATTTTTTGTGATACTTATCGTTTTGAAGGACTTTTGATTAACTAGTTTCCGCTCGCGGCCTCGCCCGCGTGGTTTCCGAACCCGTACATTTTTCCGGGATAAAAAGTAGCCTATGTGCTATTCCAGACTATAATCTATCTCTGTGCCAAATTTCATCCAGATCCGTTCAGCCGTTCTGGCTTGATTGAGTAACAAATATCCATCCATCCATCCTCACAAACTTTCACATTTATAATATTAGTAGAATTAGTAGGATAGGATAGGATATGATATAAAGTGTGATAATAAAATGAAAAATACCCTTAAGACAATAGTATTAACAGTCCGATAAGCTCATAGTTTAAATAGGGTATTCAATGAACCTATGATATCAATCACTAAAGTCAGGATACCAAATAAATACCCTCCATTTTATGTTCAAGAAAAAAAAAATTACCTAAGTAAATACTTTTTAAGCCCCAAAACAAAGGAAGCAAGCAAGTTGTACAAACAGACGTAAATATTGTTCAGTGGTGGGCTACTTGCCCAAGCCCACTCGTAACGTTTGATAAAACCATTAAAACTTTATAATGAGGGTAGCCTGAGTCGTGGTAACTGATACTGTGGTGAAGATAGGGCTGTCACGTAGGGACTGGTGTTATAAGAAAATACTATACTCGGTTTGTTTAGGTACTTAAATAAAGGTAAACAATCTTGATGTGTCTTTTTAATATTTTTTGTTTAAAAACTCACGTTTAAAAATAAAACGCGACTAAAAACCAATGTAAAACAACAATAACGATTACCAAATCAATTGAACCACTAGTTTAAGCAGTAGTTTATTTGTTTAATATGTGTTTGTGTAAAAAGTCACGTCAAGATTGTTTACCTTTATTTAAGTACCTAAATAAACTAGCTATAATAAAAATATAGCTGTTCACTGGCATTTCAGTGGACCGTTTATTTTTATTATTTATTTTTAGAGTATCTTTTACAAATAATATTAAGGATATAACTTTTTGGATGTTGATGGGACAGTTAAAATGAAAAACCGTCTAGCATTGTGAAAGTAAATATCAAATTGTGAAAAAATTATAGCATCACGCCTGTATTCCCCGAAGGGTTAAGGCAGAGGTGTAAATCTTTAATTCATCGATACCGTTCTGAAGTTAAAGTGTAAAGGTGAGCTTATTGCCATCTACCGGGCACAGCTCAAACCACTGTGCTGCTACTAAGACTTTCCATACAGAAAATCCCAATAACACTTTGCCCGACCCGAACATACAGGGCCAAGTACTTCGGAAACTCAGGTACCCTCCGGGAAATAGCCAGCAACGTCAAGCGACTGCTGGCATTTCTCGAAGAACTGGGGTGGGTCGAATAAACTGACATTATTCCCACCCCGACGCAAAAAATGCGCTTAAGCGTGTATTTGCGGAAACCAGCCCGTTTATACCTTATACCTTATACCTTATACCTTGCCCGACCCGAGAATCGAAACCATGATCTTCCGTTCTGCTGTTGCAGTTGCGACACCTAGGCCAGTGAGGATTGAAAAAATCATGCTTTTTTAAATTCCCATCGTTTTTCCCATCGTGATCCATCCAAGTGCTGCCAATGACAATTAAATTAGTAGAAAAAAATATATAGTGCCGTAATATTAATTTTGAAGTTGACAACCCTGAATGTACGTGAATGTTGAACTGTACTTTCATCTTTTGTTGTCGCGTTTATTAAATTAAACAGAATTAGTGTTGCCAGGTGTAGAGCACCTTCACTGTTGGACTTTTGTTTGTTAAGGGGTAACACACAACTGGTCTTATTTCATGTCGGTCTCAAAGAGAATACGGTATCATTAAGTTTAGTGGTGGATGAAAAGATAAACCCTCTCATTATGTTAAGTGGTTGTTAGTTGAACTGTACACCATGGAGTTATGAATTTTATTTAGATGCAGTCAGATGTATTACTTTTGGATGGTACCACTTGGGGTTTAATACAGTTCTTAGTCAACAGGGGGTTGATTACCATCATATTTCTGATAACTTTTGTTCTTATCAAGTATCACACATGCCGTAGTGAATAGATGACGCAGTCAGCAATAGTGCTATAGATATTAACTGCCTTAAATGCGCCAGAGAAACTCATATTTCGAGATACGTGGAAGTTGGTAAACTAAAAAAAAATATTTGCAAATCTATCTACTTCTTCTAATATTATAAATATGAAAGTTTGTGAGGATGTATGGATGGATGGATGGATGTTTGTTACTCTTTCACGCAAAAACTACTGAAAGGATCTGAATGAAATTTGGCACAGAGATAGATTATAGTCTGGAATAGCACATAGGCTATTTTTTATCCCGGAAAAAATGCACGGTTTCGTAAATCAAGCGGGCGAAGCCGCGCGCGGATGCTAGTAGATAATAACTGCCTTTAATGCGCCAAACAAACTCATATTTCGAGATACGTGGAGGTGGGTAATCTACTTCTATCTACATCTACTAATCTTATCCTACTAATATTATAAATGTTAAAGTTTGTGAGGATGGATGGATGGATGTTTGTTACTCTTTCACGCAAAAACTACTGAAAGGATCTGAATTAAATTTAGCACAGAGATAGATTATAGTCTGGAATAGCACATAGGCTAAATTTTATCCCGAGTAAACGCGGGCAGAGTCGCGGGCAGAAGCTAATTATACATAATTCTAAACAGTTTATCGCGCCAACTTGTCTGAGCGGTGCCAACATGAGTTGCTTGTTAACATTTACATGTAAAAGCGTCTGTAATGACTAATGAGTGTATTCAAGAATTTCAATTACTCCTTTGAGACGTGTCAGTCACATGAAAAGATATGCAGAAATTTTAAACATTTATACATCTTCCTTCTATCATGGCTGGATCACTGCCAGTCATAAATTGCTTTGAAATAATCTTTAACGTTCCGCCAGTTTGGGTACAACTCGCCAACACATTAGTCTTCGAACATATCTCATCTATACAAATTGATTTACTATAATCTCTACTTTAAACACCAGCTGCAATTTAATCTACTAACATTAAATATCATAGCATCACGCCTGTTCCTTAGCTTAGGCAGATATATATGTACTAATGTACACCCACATTTCGCCGGTGTCGTTACTGAGCCCCACAGTTTAGGGAGCGAACCTATTGCCATCGACCTGGCATAGTTCCAGACTCCGTGCTGCTACATTCAATTTTTGTACAAAACACCTCAATAACACTTTTCCCGACGCGGGAATCGAACCCAGAACCCTACACTCAGCAGTCGACCACTAGACCAATGAGGCAGTAATTGTTAATTAACAGTGATTATTAATTAGTCTCATTTTAAATACCCACTAGTTGGATTGCCTGTGCTTGTATTGGTTAAGCATATAATAAATCAAAATACCTAATTTATTTGTAATACATAGGTATAAACTTACAAACTTGGTGGAATATTAGAAATAATTACGTAGCCATATGTTTCACTTGGAAAGGTATACAAATAATTGAAATTTTAATTTTTTTTAGGGTAACTGATTGACATAGCTTTTTTTTCCAAAACCTTATATTTATTACATAATAACTTACAGATAAAAATTACAAAATAAATATCTATAATAAGCTTAATTATTTAAGTTGCTACATCGAAACTAATAATAATATTTAGCCGCGTGAGATTGGAAGTTATTATAATACATCAAGATCTAGAATAATAATAAAGTATTGATAATGATGACTAAAACAACATAACATGGTAACATACTATGTGTGTTTTGAGATAAACCTTGAAAAATAGAATTTACTTTGCGTCGTCGTAGCTTTATAAAATTTTTCATAAAATTTACATAACACTTGTGTGCTGGCGTGTACCATTTTACATGTCGTAATGGAATCTCGAGAAGCGACGAGACCGCATACTATTGACTTATAGCGTGATGGCGTTACGACATCGATTGTACTTGTATTTTTAGATATAAATATTTTATGGTGAAACTTTTGAGAAGAAATTTTAATACACAGCGCCAAATAAAAAACATTTACAATAAGCGGAATTCAAACGTTTATTATAGGATTAATAATTATTGAAATCATACAATGTATTACGTATTTATAGATGTCTAAAATGTCATAATTTAAATTACAATTTGAAGCTCACTGTATGTACAAGTGATGACATATGGCACTGAGACGTGGTCGTTAACTGTTGGCCTCTTAGAGAGGCTCAGAGTCACACAGCGGGCAATGGAGAGAGCTATGCTCGGAGTCTCTTTGCGCGATAAAATCCGGAACGAGGATATTCGCCAAAGAACCAAGGTCACCGACATAGCTCTCAGGATTTGCAAGCTGAAGTGGCAATGGGCAGGCCACATCGCTCGAAGAACGGACAACCGATGGGGAAGAAAGGTTCTCGAGTGGCGACCACGAACCGGAAGACGCAGCGTAGGAAGGCCTCCTACTAGGTGGACCGACGACATTGTGAGAGTCGCGGGCAACCGATGGATGCAAGTGGCGGAATGTCGTTCGATGTGGTGGTCTAAGGGGGAGGCCTTCGTTCAGCAGTGGACGTCTTCTGGCTGATGATGATGATGATGATGTATGTACAAAAGAGGTATTTTTAGATATTGATTACAAGCCACCTAAAAGGGTTCTAATTATCTTGGAAGACAATGGAAAAGGTCGACAATTATTTGCCGGATATCACGAACATTTCTATGCCAGTTTGAATATTCAACAAAATCCATATTCACAACGACATATTAATGAAACTCATCCATAATTTCAATGCTGTCCAACTGACGAAACATTCAAAAGTAAAACCTTGATAAATCGACAATTTTATCAGCTGAATGACGTAACATCGACATTATTTGACAGTTGTCGACAGTATCGCGACCCGAAGTGGGTCAAACTGTGTTGTTTGGGCTCCCCTGGGGGTACTTGTAGACTTAGTGACGCCTGACACCGTTTGCTAACTATAGTAAATTCAAATAACCAAATGTAGCTATTTACATGATAAGCTCTCATTTAGATTAATTGAGATTGTTAATGGATAACATTAAACACAGCCTTCCCTATAGACAACTATAAATCATCCACTGCTTGATAAAGGGATGTTTCAAGAACCTTCAATAGTCACCAAATTGTGTGACACACACATCAAACAACCGACTCAACAAGAACGTCATCAACATACGCACACATTGTTGATACAATTTGATAAAAGGTTCTATGTAAATCACCAGACCCGAATTCTGCAGAAAACGAACAAATGACAAAAACATTAGACCCTCCTCGCTTGTTAAAAAAGGACAGACTATATTATACCCTTAGAATCCTAAAAACACACTCGGAAGCGCAAAATTATGCGCAAATGTAATAAAAAAGTTTTACTTACCTATATATACTTAGCGGCCTGCTTTAGGCCCCGCTTTTTCATCAAAGAATTGGTCACTCTAAGCAACATCATATGGACATGAACGACCACAAACTGCGATCACCAATCAGGGTGTCAAGCGTTGTGATAATGGCAATATTTCCTAGTGTTAAAGAAGTTGACAAACCACATATTCAGCTGAGTACATTAACGGGCTATCGACACCCTCTGGTGTTTACAGTAATAAAACTAGTAGAAAAATGCTTTGGCAAGTTTACCGCCTACAATAATTCATATCTACCAACATACTCTTTATAGTCTCGAAACCGGAAATCTTTCCTTTGCATTTCGTTCACAGCTGCCCATTCTGTTGTAGCAGTCGATAAATATTTACAAGTTCTGATCGAAATATTACCTCGACGATGCTTTGTTTAGGGACTGAAGAAAATTGGGCGAACTTTAATTAGAATGGGCTCCAGTAACACTGTTACTACACCAGTGTTGTGTGCATTCTGGATTTGTTTGTGAAGTCTGTTTGACCATCAAAGTAACGATACATGTAAATATAACTGTATTATTCAGCATTGTCATTTATAAGCCTATAGCAGGACATGACATTATTCTAAAATAGGAGGTTAATTATGGGAATTTTTCCACTTAACATGTTTAGCATAATCTGAATTATGAGTTAAGTATTTTTTTGACAATCTAAATGGTTCAGTGTTCGTTATCTGTCTCTTTGGATATATAAATATCGCGAATGTAACACTGGATCTAACACATAAAGATTTGAGACAGATTCAACTGTGACTAACATTGTTGTCCTATCTGCAGATGTTGTAACAGTTTTGGTAAAAAAGCAGTCTTTGATAATATGGTCTACTTATTTCATAGACCTATATATCATAATTTTTAACAGAAGTTTAACCTTTCTCATTTTCAGAAAAAAGTGCGGGCCTAGCAATTTTTATTAATTCGAGTTTGGATTAAAAACATACATAATGTCACGCCTTTTCCCACGGGAGTAGGTAGAAACTACGAAACACCATGTGTTACGATCCTTACATAAACCTTTATAGTTGAATATAATAATTAAATATGGGACGTATCTTTATCACCAATATGGCTTTACACCAAAGACGTAGGGCCTCAGGATTGTAAGCTGTATCTTTAATAATCTCCAATCAATTTGTTGGCAAGCATTCCAAATTTCGTTATTGAAAGTAGTTTAGGGAACGCAGGCTGGCGGCCAACTAAAAAGTGAAGTTTTGGTGGGTTGGTCTGATGTTTTGTAATCCTGTCATGTCCACAGGAAGTGCTTATTTTTTTTTTTTTTTTTTTTTGGGCAAATAAAATAAAAATATGCTGGAGGGTGATTGCTACACTTATTTTATAACTTTGATTTATCTTAATATTCCCCTTTATTATTTATCTAAATATTTACCATATATTATTAATTATATTATTTATTAAAATTTATATATTGCCTTCGTCCGTGTGTCACTGCGGGGGTGCCAACTGAAAATCAGCGCTGGGTGTCAAGCCTAGCACATGCTGAGTTGGTAACCTATTCGGTATGGGTATGCCCGACAGCGCATTTTATTTCACTAAGTGTGTAGGTATAATTTTTATTATTATTATATTTTATTTTTGTTTATTTTTAATAATGTTTGTGCTGTCGGTTACGCTGTACGGAATAAATGCTTTTTCTTTCTTTCTTTCTTTCTTTCAATCAATTATTCACCTCACAGTTTGAAAGAAAGTAACATACTATAACCATGTTACTAGTTACAATTAATTTTAACGTGGGCAGCCCATTGTTTATGGTTTCCCGTAGGCATTGGCCTAGTTCCCTCAATCCCGTTACAATTTGCTTATAATGTTTCTCTTTGATTCGTTTTTCAATGTACACAGATGATGATGAAAATAAATTGACTCTCCAATATATGTATGGTCTGATGTTGAAGGAAATCTGTGGCGTTTCGATGAAATGAAATGAAATGATTTATTTTACAATTAGGATTTTTCAATCACTTTTACACGTCTTTTTAAAACTAGATGGGGTCGGCATTTCCTATGACTATCCCTGAGAAGAAACGCCGAAACAAACTCAGGGGTCAAAGTCTATTTTAAAGTCCAGACAGATTGTGATGGTGTAAGGGTTGATGTGAAACAAATATAGGATGGAATAGCCTTTTGAAGAAAGTGCCATAACTATTTGAGCTAACCTGTCGCAATAGAGTGCAAGCATGCATCAGTTATCGTGAGAATTAATGAAATTAAGAGCGTTCAGCCTAGATCTCACTCACATTTACAATGTATAACGGTTATATATAAGAAATAATTTCAATTTAAACGACATTACAATATCAAAATAATGAAGTAAATAATATAATAATTAATGGCAAAAATTGTATATAAAAAAAAGGAAAGGCTAAAGAGCGGTTCAATCCTAAGCGTTTTTGTCATCTAAATAGTCCGAAATTTTATAGTATCCTTTTTTACAAAGTTTAGATTTAATTACAATTTTGAACTTCTTTAATGTTAAATTACGTATATCATTGGGAAGTTTATTGTAAAAGCGTATACATTGTCCCATGAACGAGTTGCTAATTCTGTGGAGGCGCGTAGCATGCACAGCAAGGTTGTGTTTATTCCTAGTATTCAAAGAATGAGTATCAGAGAGCTTGACAAAGTTAGAGATATTTTTATAAACATAAATTAAATGTTCAAATATATATTGTGACGCTACAGTTATAATATTAATTTCCTTAAATCTGTGTCTCAGCGACACCCTTGGACCAAGATTATAAATAGCTCGGACAGCCCTTTTCTGCAAGACGAATATAGTATTGATGTCTGCAGAGTTTCCCCAGAGGAGGATTGAGTTCATTATTATTTTCTAGAATATCTACTACGAACACCAGTATCAGGAAAATATTTCTCACAATCAGCTTGTTCTCACGGCCCGTAGAACATTTTTTATTCGAAGTAGATAGATATTGAAAGAATCTCATCTTCGTTACCTAGATTTCTTTCTTCCCCACACTAGGATTTCTTCTGTATCGTGGGTACATTTTTACAAACATACATGTCACATACACACACGACCAGACCCGAAACAACTATCTGTAGATCATACAAATATTTGTTCCGTGCGGGAATCGAACCCGCGACACTAAGCGCAGAAAGCTAATCGCTTAGCCACTGCGCCAACCGTGTCGTTACGACCATTAATAACATTGAAAAGTTAATAAACGCAACGTGTTCATAATTTTTACTTATCCGTTACTGTGGCGTTATTACAAGCGATAGGCGATATTATCCCTTTAGAATAACCGCAGAAATCTTCCTGCTGTTATTGTTAAGTGGTTCTCCAGTACCATTTACCACTTCAATCATCATCTGCCCAGCTTTTTTCTCAATTGTATCTATTGAGGGTGGCTCCCAGTCAATATCAGTATTTCAGCTACTGCCATCTGACCTCTACCCAATTACTGGGAGACACTGATACTGCAAGGTAACATCAATTTCCAAAACATTATTCTTATCAAGAAGTTCCTAATTGACACCGAACATTGTATACATGCACACCAGTCACAATAGTCGCAAGATGTTGAGAACATCTCAGTTACATCATTTTAACTGCCCATTAAAGTTATCGCCTCTTGCTTTCTTCGCTTCTTAGCTTTCAAGAGCTTTAATATACCACTAAAATAGATAACGACATGCAAATCGGGTTTTCTCAAACTCTCAAACAAATGTGAGCATTCCCATTTTAGTGACTTTTTGGATGTTTGGGGAAAATTGTCACATTATTTTCTAATGGAGTCCATTATTGGACATTACCCGTCTACAAATAAAACAAAAAAAAAAATAACACTCTTTTTGTTTGGCATACTGGTTTAGGTGTTACCAACGCGACAGTTGGCATATGACCAAGCGATTAGCTTTCTGCGCAGTGTCGCAGGTGCGATTCCCGTCTGTAAAAAATATTTGTATGATCTACCATGATTTCCAGGTCGGGCAAAGTTACATTCTTAGTAAAAGCCCAGAATAGCTTCAATAACGTCATCAGGAAATTGTGGGTGTACAAAAAGACACCTCTGCGTAACAGTTCGAGGAAAACAGGCATGTCAATTTTTTTTATTCGAGTTGGCCTTTACAGACTCTTTCAAAACGTTGTGATTCTAGGTGCACGGTTCTAAAGTGGGGGAAGGCCTACAAAAAAACATTATCAGTTCTTTTGAAACTATACATATATGTTGACCCGGTATCTCTTTGTCGAACTATATCACTGTTGGCACGTAACAGTACCAATAGGCAGGTTTTATCAGTAGTCTACGCTTATCCAGGTCAAAGCCTGTAATTATTAATCAGGAAAAAGCAGTGATAGCCTAGCGGTTGAACGCTTGTCTTTCATGCAGGAGGGTCTGAGTTCAAACCTGGCCCGCACCTCCGACTTTTTGGAATCATGTGCGGATCAGAATTTGATTATCACTTGCGTTTACGGTCAAGAAAAACATCGTGAGGAAATCTGCACACTTAAGAAGGCTCCATAAACTTCTTGATGGTATGTAGTCTGCTAACCCGCACCGGGCCAGCGTGATGGACTAAGGCCTAACCCTTCTCATTATGAGAAGAGACCCTTGCCCAGTAGTGAGACAGTAATGGGTTGAATTTATATTTTATTTAATGATCTATAACCCCATCAATACAAACTTGCTTAAGCTTTTAATCAACACGTCTAAAGCGGACGGTTGTAAGAGATTCATTAAAATGCAATTATTTTAGCTAACGGCCACTAGCGCGGTGACGTCACTGATTGCGGTGTAAACTATTTATTGTATGCTTTAGTTTTAGTTAAAGAGCCAGATTGCTCACTAACTAACTAAATACAGGATCACAGTCCGTAAAACTTAAGTTTTGTTTGATCGAACGTCTTTTAAGCGACACAGGAGGCGCCCGGCGGCTAGGAACAATAGATATTTGTTGTCTAGAGACTTTTCGGGATTGGTTAATTAATAGTAAATTATTTATTTTTATTATGATGAACCTTTTATGATTGACGGCACGGTTGGCGCAGTGGCTAAGTGATTAGCCTTTTACGCCAGGTATCGCGAGTTCGATTCCCGCACGGAACAAATATTTGTATGATCTATAGATAGTTGTTTCGGGTCTGGTTGTGTGTGCATGTGACATGTATGTTTGTAAACTATACCCATAATACAGGAGAAATCCTAGTGTAGGGCAATTTTTTTTTTTAAATCCTCTTTTGTGGTTTCGTGTAAAGACCTGTTTCCATTTATCCCAGTTCGTTGTTTTCTGTGGATGATCTTCTATAATATTTTAAAAGATAAAATTTGTTAGTTTATATGTAGGGGGTAATCTCCAGAACTAATGATCTGATTCTGAAAATTCTGTCACTAATAGATAGCTACATTATCCCCGAGTGTTATTCTACTAATAAGTACTAGGCCTACTAATATTATAAATGCGATAGTTTGTGAGTATGGCTGGATGGATGGATAGATGGATGGATGGATCTTTGTTACTCTTTCACGACAGAATGGCTGAACGGATCTGGATGAAATTTGGCACAAAGATAAATTATAGTCTAGAATAGCATACAGGCTACTTTTTATCTCGGGAAAATGTACGGGTTCGTAAACCACGCGGGCGAAGCCGCGGGCGGAAGTTAGTAGGCCATAAATTATATAACGCGCAGTTCCTATTAGTCACGCGGATGAAGTCGCAGGCAAAAGCTAGTCCTATACAAGAGAGTCTAGCTCATTTAGCCCCTACATTTTTTGCCTACCAGCTTTTTGGAACCCACTGCATCATAGTGTATAGTCATGCGTTTTATCTACTTAATTTTTCACGACTAGGATTTCTTCTGCATTATGAATAAAGTTCATTTTACAGTATCAATCTCCCATAATCTCAATAGGCGTTTTCATATTAACCAAGTCCATACTGCCTCATTGGTCTAGTGGAAGCGATTGCTGAGCGTGAAGTTCCGAGTTCGATTGCCGAGTCGGGCATAGTGTTACTGAGTTTTTCTGTATGACAATTTTCAGTAGCAGCACGGAGTCTAGATCTGTGCCCGGTAGATGGCAATACGCTCGCGTAGGAATCAATAACGACATCGGTGAAATATAGGTATACAATAGTACTCTGTCTAACCCTTCGGGGAATACAGGCGTGATTTTATATTACTCAAGTTCCTGGCACAGATATATCATTAATACCTACGCCATTCCCTTCCTAAGAGTTATAAACTCTCAAACACGTTGACTTTTACACTTTAAGTCAGCTAAATAGCCTCTTAGAAACCCTATAGGTACTTATAGTACCATGCGGTGCCGGTTCATGTTGTATCGCGATCTGCAACGCTACCCTATTCAAGTCGCCACTTGACCCAGAAGCCAGTGTATTGCCGAACTTGGGACCGACTTTAAACTTAGTAGCGAGTTGGGTATATATTGCTGAGAGATTTGGCCCGGTCTCACACGACAATACTTAAGATATTTTACGAAATAAATTATGGTTGAACAGTTGCTTTTCAAGTAGAAAGATTTGGGTTCGAACCTGGCCGCCCCTTTGACTTTTCGAGATCATCATAACTCGACCCTAACGCTAAAGCAAATATCGTGCACACCTGTTTCATAAATCTTTCAATGGTGTGTGTGCATTCCTAAAGATAGGCCACTCTTAAAAAGGTCTCGTAGGAACAAAATACCCCACATGCTACAATTCGTAGCAAAATTACTACGACGTAGACCGGTCTACGAACAAGGTGCAAAGCCATGGTCTTACACTAGATTATCTAAAGTATCAAAAAACTTTTAAGAATAAAATTTCAACAGATATTAAAGACGTGAATAATGCCGTCTTTTTAAATACGTGAATAATCCTTAAATCCACGACGAGCTCTTACAAGATGAATGATGCACAGAGTTTAGAAAAACATATTTGTAGAAAAATAAGTTTTATAATTTTTGTAATAGATCCAACATTCTCAATAATGTTAAAAATAGTCCTACTTTTGAATTGTATAATAATTAGAGGTTAATTTTATTTTGGAATATAAATAATTCTAGTACATTCTACTAACTACTCATCACTACATATTATAAAACAAAGTCCCCGCCGCGTCTGTCTGTCTGTTCGCGATAAACTTAAAAACTACTGAACGGATTTTCATTCGGTTTTCACCAATAGACAGAGTGATTCATAAGGAAGGTTCTGGATTTCATTAAGGTTTTGTGTAAATTGTCTGAAATATGACGATGATAGTTGAAGATGTCGGAAAATCCATGCCGACTGGGAGCTTTACTGGCGTGCGCCGAGTAAATGCTCGACTTAACAGGCTGATACGTCACAAGGACAGAAAAAAAATTAAGACGTATATGCTCTGCTACACGTGCGAAGCCGCGGCGGGTCGCTAGTTATATATATTATCTACTATATTTAGACACTAAACAAATAAATGGCAAATACTTAAAATACTATTTGAAAAATAAAATTGTTTTAAGTATATTTGATGATTCTATTGCAGATACTTCCAATATTGATAATATTCTGCCATTATTCGATATTTTATTTGTGAAATCACAATATACCATAAATATGATTATAAAGATCTTTTGGCACCGATAACTTAAAGTAGTGATAATGACAGTATAATTATGGCCCTTCATATTTCTCGTTGTATATTGTACTTGGGATCAGCGGCATGCACAGAGTTTTCAGACAGGGTAGGCAGAAAATTCTAAACGCTTAATTACTTGCTTAAAAATACCTACTGCATACTGCACGTTGGTTTTGGTTCGTCATCTTGTCGATTAAATAATGATGTATGTGATTTGCCACCTGAAATATCTTATAATAAATATTTACTTAAGTTATGTAGGGTAGGCAGTGTCTTTTTGTCTTTATGAACCGTACTCCACTGACTGGGATGCCTTAATTCAGCAGTGGTGGTTGCATTATCCAGTTTACCATCTTCGGAGTGTTTTGTTTATATAAAAATAATAAGGCTAGTTCTGACTGCAATGTTTCCAGTGTCAGCTTTGTTAGTCCACAATGGCCGGGTCAAGTGTGCTCCAGCCTTAACTTTATATGTATTTTACATTGTGAAAACAAGTTAGAAGTATTACTTTTATGTTATTGCAAAAATTTTAATTTTTTTTGTATAGATACATGATTTTGCTTTCCATCTCTGTCTGGACTTTAAAATAGACTTTTACCCCTGAGTTTGTTTCTGCGTTTCTTCTCAGGGATAGTCATAGGAAATGCCGACGCCATCTAGTTTAAAAAAGACGTGTAAAAGTGATTGAAAAATCCTAATTGCAAAATAAATAATTTCATTTCATTTCATTTCATCGTCAATAGATATGTGCTTTGATTATAAGGTTGAGATTTATAAATCCTTTCCTATTCCATTACACTGGGCTCTTTAACGCAATGAAATGAAATGAAATGATTTATTTTGCAATTAGGATTTATCAATCACTGTCACACGTCTTTTTTAAACTAGCTTCTTGCTCCATGGAGTTTCTTGCCGGTCTCTTCTCCATAGGACCCACCCACTTTTGAACCGTGCACCTAGAATTATAACGTTTTAAAAGTGCCTGCAAAGGCCCATTTGAAATAAAAAACTTTGACTTGACTTTGACTTTGAGCTGACGTCGGCATTTCCTATGACTATCCCTGAGAAGACATAACATAGTATCACGCCCGTATTCTCCAAAGGGTTACGCAGAGGTGTTCAATTGACAGCCACATTTCGCCAATAAATGGACTCTTTATTAGCTCTCCAATTCATATTCATAACAAAAACTGACAGTAACTTACTTATATTCCTAAGTGCACTATTCCCCTTATTCAGAGAAAATCTGACGTTCTTTAAGCGCTTTGTAAATTATATATTTTTTTCTTTTTAACAACTTTACTCCACACTAGGAATAATTCCTCTATCGACGGTGGGTTTACAAACACAAATATTCACATGGACATACGCGCAGACGCGAAACAACTATTTGTAGATCATACAAATATTTGTTCCGTGCGGGAATCGAACCCACGACACGTAGCGTAGCAGTCGATCGTGTCCTGAAACTGCTACTGTCACATATTTGAAAAAAAAAGCGTTATTTCAGGTTAAAGGTTTTCAGAAGTATGAATACAATATAATATAATATTTATCTTATACGAGCACTTACATATTTGATTGCTCCACAGACTTGTACTTCTGTAACTTCCTTGCATCGTGGCCACCACGTCCATGTCCCATATCTTGGAGTCGCCACAATTTAATAGCGTTTGCACTGATAACAGACCTTTACGTACTCTATATAGTAACACTGCCGTTCACTTTGATGAAGTCAAAGGAGCGCACGTGACGTATTTGAAGCAATATCTATGAGAGAAGATAATATTGAGTCAAAGCATATGGCAAATTTGATGCAATTAATAGTCTGAAAACCAGTCTAACCTTAGAGTATGAGTGTTTCCCTGTAATTGGATGGTACAGATCAGATGACAGACGATCTGTGTAAAATGCTGATATTCAGTTGCATTTGTTTAGATTTACAGCTGACTGGGAAAAAAACAATAAATTATGATATGTAGGTATATAAGACACACACACACACATGATCACCCCTGTACATGTATGATTCGGGTTTTAAACAAGCCAATCGGTAATTTTAGTAACAGGGCCGACTGCGCATGACACGTCACACTAGAGGCTCATGACTTTTTCTTGGCATAGTTAAAACATTATATTATTATTATATCCAGCAACATCAATAATAATATTTTCTTCACGAAAATATCACCCTGTAACGTTTTAGACACCTAACATAAAGTCGCTCCATCCATTATTGAATAGTCCAGCGCCTCCCCTAGAACAAATTGAGTTTATGCGCCGATAACGTCCCGATATCTCCGATATACTCGCTTGAGGGGAGACGCCAAAATGGAACCGTTTTATAGATACATACAGAAGATTTAGTCTACACTTTACATGAAAGCATCATACAAAAATATTACTTATGCGCTTGTAATCTGCGACTACTTTGAGTCAAGATTGTATAGTTTGTAGCCTTCATCTGTCGAGGGTATTTCTGCTGCCACAAGGTTTATAGTCATCAGTCATCCCTCGTTGGACAGTGATAGCGGTAAACATGACATTTATTTTACGTAGACCTCGACAAAGATATATGCGGACGGCGTGACTTGCTCGTTTTCTGACTTTGGGAATCCAAATCATTACTAAATTATTAAAGACTAGCTTCCGGTCGTGGCTTCGCCCGCATGGATTACGAATCCGTACATTTTCCCGGGATAAAGTATGTGCTATTCCAGACTATAATCTATCTCTGTGCCAAATTTCATCTCGATCCGTTCGGCCGTTCTGGCGTAAAAGAGTAACAAAGATTCATCCATCCATCCTCAAAAACTTTCACATTTATAATATTAGTAGGATTCAGATGATATAATATGTTTTTCACGGTCGAGCGTGTCCGGAGATAACACAGATTCTCAAAGCGTAAAACAAAAATTAAAACAATAAAGTGTGTTTGTAAACAAAATATCCCGTGGTGCCTAGACCTTCTGTACATTTTTGTGTTTGTGGGGACACGCGGCAACGATGTAACTATGAAGTGTCGGATTTATTGTTCTGTCGCCGAGTGAGGGCTGTGCCCTGTGCCCTGTGCGTGTTATGTTGAGATTATGTTTAGTACACAGTATTCGTTTAATGCAGAAACATTATGATGATGACTTTGGTTTCAAGTGTTCGGTATTCTTTCTTTTCGCTGCCTTTTGTAATACTGAGTTGATGTATGGAATTATTATTTTCTTGCTACTTAAAACAATATGCCGAAAGAAAACAGTTAACAAGGGCAATTGATAAACTGCATGATCAATAATGATGTCTGTTAGTGTGCGGCAATTTTATAAACAGATACAATACAAAATCTACAAGATTTAAATGTAAATGAATTAGAGAGTTTCACAGCTAGATATGTAAATGTATTTAACAGATACTTATGAAATATGTTCTTATTCTCATCCAGATAAGTTTGTACACGCGGTTGGTTTAGCAAAGGTTAAACAAGCCCTTATTCTTTTAAGTCTGATATAATCGCTTACCGCGCAAGAATAATTTAATGCTATTTGATAAGTTTTCAAAAGGCTATTCCACCCTATATTTGTCTCACATAAACCCTTACATCATTACAATATGTCTGGACTTTAAAATAGACTTTGACCCCTGAATTTTTTTCGGCGTTTCTTCTCAGGGATAGTCATAGGAAATGCCGACGCCATCTAGTTTAAAAAAGACGTGTAAAAGTGATTGAAAAATCCTAATTGCAAAATAAATAATTTCATTTCATTTCAGAATGGACAAAAAAATTATCACCTCTCTCTCGTATGAAACATTACGTAAATGGTGTGCAATAAACTATATGTATTGTATTGTATTGTAATAAACTATATGTATTATATCGTAATATGTATGTATATATTACACATTTACGAAATTTTTCATAAGACATTTAGACGACACGGTTGGCGCAGATTTGTACGATCTACAGATAGTTTTTTCGGGTCTAGTTGTATGTGTATGTGACATGTATGTTTGTAAAGAGAAACAAAAGATTAGAAAATTTAAAAAAATAAAACTAGATTATCAAATTTTTGTTCCTTCAGAAAACTTATAAAATGTTATTAGCTCGGTATTGTTATCTAAGCGACGATATGTCAATCCTGTTCATTCATAGAAGGCTATTTATTATATAAGGCTATTTATAATGTAATACTACACTAAAAGCATTATCGCTATTGGAAAAGTAAACAACAATATGGCCCCATATATAAACTCGTTTTGATTCTTAATCAATAACGGGTGACTTTCAACTTTAATGCGCAAAACGCTTCGCGCGCTTAAGTTCTAGGAAAACAGGATTTTCATTGAATCTTTTTGATACCAATTCAGTACTTTATATATTTCAGGGACTACAATGGAATGATGGTCGTTAGTGTGACTGCTGACCGTGAGGTCCTGGGTTAGATTCCCGGGTTGGGCAAAATGTTATTGGGCTTTAAAAGGCTCGGCACCTATTGGACATAATAACATCATACAATACACTTTATTGCACACCAGAAACAGAAAAAAATATACAAAATGGAAACCAACAGAGATGTACAAGGGGCGGTCTTATAGCACTTGGCGATTTCTGCCAGACAACCTTAGGATGGACAGAGTAGCAGGTAAAAAGAGAAAGGGTAGTTCGCGATGCAACATTAATATTATATAAATATAACCTACATAAATAATACATATATATGAGTGTGTATAAATAAAAATTGGACATATAATGACTCAAAATAAATACAATAAAACATACAGTAAATAATAACTGATCCTGATAAAATTACATTGACAGGAAGATATATCATCATCATCATCATCGAAATATGGGTATACAATTGTTCACCTCTGCCTAACTCTTATGGAAACCGGCGTGATGCTGAGTTACAATGAATAGAATAACCTGTATTCCACAAAAATAACACCGAATAAACCCATTTACGTAAATACCAAATCTCAGCAATTTAAAGCTCCTTTTATACGTGACTCTCAGAGAAAGAGAGACGTCTTACATTGTCAAACGAGTTGGTACTTTGTGACGATAAAATGTCGCTCAACATTAACTCGTCAGAGGATTTTAAAAGTAAATTGACGTCGAAAATGTAGCTTCGTCTTGTAAGAATAAGGTGGAGTGCATACGACAGACAATCGGTGGCCAATAGACATATTATATTTATATTTTAAACTACCTTAAAATATATAATCGGTAACCCATTTTACTATAGAATGCCTCATTGGTCCAGTGGTTGCATGCACGACTGCTGAGCGTGAGGTTGTGTGTTCGATTCCCAGGACGGGCAAAGTGTTATTGGGTTTTTCCGAATGGTAATTCTAAGTAGCAGCACGAAATTTGGAAGTGTGCCCGATTGATGGCAATAGAGTCGCCCCCTATTACATGCTCAATAACGGCATCGATGAAATGTGGGTGTACAATAGTACACCTCTGCCTAACACAGGCGATGCTATATGATGCCAGATTGTAATATTGCAAAAAAAAAAACTTGTGTACGTTTTACACGCACCCAAAACCTATACAAATGTTTGTTCGGTGTCAGAATTGAAGTGGCAACACGTAGCAGAGAATGCCTATCGTTTAGCCACTGATCCAATCATACCACCAATTCAGTTCTCCATCAGTCAGTTTTTCGGCCAACTAACAGCTGCCTGATCTGCCGGTGACATTAAAATAGAAAGAGATAGAACCCAAATTGAACTTGTGGCTGATTATTTTACACTAGCCTGCGCCCGCGGCTTCGCCATCGTGGATAACGAACCCGTGCATTTTTTCGGGATGATAGGCAACTCATAGCGGCGCGGCATGCATTGGCGCATTTTAGCGGCGCGCTTGAACATCTCATCGTTGTAACTGTTAAATCGTTGTAATATTAAAACTATTTGTCCAAATCACGTAAACCACAAAGTTTATCTATGTAGTTTAAATACCTACCAAAAGCGATAAAAATATTTATTTTGATAAGAATTAATTTAATACTATAAAATATGCGCTGCAAATACAGTATCGAAATAATATTGTATTGTTCACTATTTTGGCAATAATGGCTTCCATAAAAAAGGTAGATTTATATGGTACCGCGGTTCTTTTAGAACTGTTTAAGAGTTACAATTCCACCATACATTTTATTCCATATATTTTATCCATTTATCCTCGTGTAACTCTAACGATTTATGCAGCGCACGCCGAGATAGTTCTCAGACGGCAGATTTTTTTCCGACATACTTGACACTTATCGTTATAATTCAGCCGATTTACACAATATCATTATAAATTATAGCCTATATGTTATTCTGATTTATAATTTATACTATGGTAAAATTTCATTAAAATCCGTTAAGTAATTTTTGCGTGAACGAGTAACAAACATATATCCATCCATTTATCCTCACAAAGTTTCGCGTTTATAATATTACTAGAATACTCAGTCAGACGTCTGGATTGATACTAAGAAATCCTCTAAGGAACAGTGTGTAGGTTATGCGTAGGTGTGCAGACGCTGCCTGTGAATAGAACCTTTATAAATATACGTATTATTCTTCTATCAAAGCTCTTCAAAGAGACATTTTTTCAGAAATTTTCGCCTTATAAGAAAAGCTTTTCGTAAGCTTTGCTTATTTTTTTTTATCATTGTTTTTTAAAAAAGTAAACATATCATAATCGAATTCCACGCTTAATAATAATAAAAACCATGATATTACATGTGGGCAGCACGGGGTATGCAGAAATGCAAGAAAAACTAACCTCTTTTCATTATATTTCATTTACGTATAACATATTATAAGCGCTGATACACAATGATAAAATTTCTAGGGCTGAATTGTCAATTCCCTCTAATAAGTCCATACATAAACTGTTCTAATTTCAAATTAACAGTCAAACACAAAATAATTATGGGTCTATCACAAAATAATTATGCGATATTAAATTCTTCCGCCTTACTAACCCTCACATATAATATTTCATAGATGACATCAACGATCCTCTATTCCAACCCTATCACTTTGTTTTTGCCTTTCTCCTTCAGCTGTCAAACAGTTCATTGGCCTCTGACTGTGGCAGCATCTGATAGAATGTCTATCGATCTTTGCGGTATAGTTGTAATCTCTCGTATTTCTTTTGATTGTTGCTGCCAGGCATGTATTGTTTGTTTGATAACTTGTGTGTTAGATTCTTGTTCTTTGTAAGTATTCAATATACAGGAAAAGTTGTACGATCATGAAACAAGTATATCTTCAAAGAACCGAAATATATTAGCGTAATGAGCAAAGGAAATTAGATTAGAAATTCTTTCCTAATGAAGATGTGCTTATATTACATTTTCGGATGGAATGAAAAATTCCAAAGATTTTTAAATAAAATTCCGGTTTGCGTGTGTTTGTAATTCTTCCCCTTATAAAGGGATTGATCGATTTTTAAGATTTCTTTTTTTATGGTGGGGTAATCTGGATGGTTCTCAATCCGGTAGATGACTACTAGTCATTTGAATTACTTTATATGAACTATCAAATACGACATTTTGTTCGAAAAATGTCTGGAATAGCAAGGCGTGACGTCATAGTTTTTCATTGCCCTTGACAAATTTATTGTCTTTTTGATAAATTAAAAATTTAAAACACCAAAGATAAGCAAGAGATTAAGTTTAACTGAGTTTTTAGAAGGAAAAATATTTACCAAACAAGATTTCAGAATTTATTTTTGATGCAGTCATCTAGCCTATTATAGTTGAACCCGGTAGGTGTCGCTGGTATTGAGATCCAGAAAACAAAATACACGCAAACGATGTTGTGGGCATCAGCTAGTAAATAAAACATCTAATAGAGTGTGTTGTTTCCAGACAAAATCCGCAAGAAGTACGCGGGCCTGGGCGACTTGGTGGTGTCAGTGCGGCTGGAGCGCTCGCCGCGCGGGGGCCTGGGGCTCAGCCTGGCGGGCCACAGGGACCGCAGCCGCATGGCCGTGTTCGTGTGCGGCCTCAACCCCACCGGCGCCGCCGCTAAGGCCAGTCCAGCTGTTAAAGTTGGCGATGAGATTCTGGAGGTGAGATACTCGCTACTTCTAGTTCATGTTAGAATATATCTTTAATTTTTTATCAATTGTAATTCCTGGTAAGGTAAGCTTGGGTTTTCTTCAAAGGGAAATTGTATTCGATTTATAAAGATTTCTTTCGCAAATGAAGATTTTATTTTGTCTATAGTAATTAATTGTGAGCGTATGTTCATCTACTTTGGTTGAACAGTGTTTGGACTTGAGAGATTGTTTAAAGATCTGAGAGTAGTTTTCAATAGATTTTTAAATATAAATTGTAAAAACAAAGATTTCGTCATTATAATATTCATATCTATTTATTTATTTAATGAATACACAAGGATTAAAATAAGTCATTTTTCATCATCATCATCATCATCATCAGCCAGAAAACGTCCACTGCTGAACGAAGGCCTCCCCCAAGTGGGGGGGTTTGCCATAATCCCCACGCTTGGCAGGCGGCTTGGGGATCGCAGTGGCTCACCGATTAGTGAGAGGTCGCTGCTGCCCGTCCTCCGGTGTCTGGTCGCAGTTTTAAGACGTACCCGGGTCATTTTTCATATGTACAGACAAATGATAGGTGTACATAGCATTCACATTACGACAATTTCGAAACAATAACTCACATTTTTGGTTTATCTGGTAATGAATCAAGGACCTTCCGTACATCAATCGCACATGCAACCATTAGACTAATGACACAGTTAAGAACGCGATGAAAACACACATCAAAATAATAAAACAACAATTTAAACTGTAGCTACTAAAGCTTAGTAACATTGTGCTCTTGGCACGATCTGGAACTATATGGAGCTGTGTATACCACACAAGGACATATCTAGAGCTGTTATTGTCGTGTGTTCTGAATCACCAGAACTATTTAGTTGGTGTTTGTTTTGCTTATTTAGCCTTTTGTCAGCTGTGTGCCAAGTATAGGTGTAAACGACATAAACTGAAGAGATTATGTCACTGGAAACTAAAAGGATGGCTCCTGTAGCGATTAAGCGGGTATCATATGATGAAACCAAGATTTATTAGCTTCGAATACAAGGTCGAAAAGCTACCCGGAATGATGCCGAGTAAATGTTTGCCCGTTTTTCTTATTACTTTTTATTTTAATTGTCCTTGCCCCTTACTAGGATATTTCCTGTAATTTGGGTGTAATTTATATACATACATACATCCGTAGCTCATACAAATATGTGTTCTGTGTGGAAATCAAACTCGCGACATGTAGCGCAGAAAATCGCTTAACCACTGCGTCAACTGTTCCATTGTCAAGACAAAAAGGTCCCAGTAACTTGAATGACAAATAACATATCTTCAGCCCACCGTTAGGTATTCCACAATCGTCTCAGTAACAAATTATACAAGTTATATTGATCTGGTTCATCTAAGCGACGTGTGTTGAATATTTACTACTTAAGATCTGTGTCGAGTTAATAGCTTATGGAACTTTGAGATGAGGAGTGTTTGCTTTCAAAATGTAACATAGAATCACGCCTGTATCCCCCGAAGGGTTAGGCAGAGTTGTTGGTACTGCTTACAACTACTTTTCGCGTCTTAATTGATAAATGGGCGAGCTTTTTGACAGTAGAAGAATGAGACAGTGGTTTAGATATGTAAAAGCCTTAATATAGAGTCTCGTCATTATCAGCAGCTTATCAGTGGCGCGATCTGAGCAGTCAGCCTCGTGACCACCATTACTAATTGGCTATAATTATATATAATAATCTATCCATGAAGGCCGTAATGTGAACCCAAGATTAATGAAAGGCACAAACATTTTTTTCGGTTTTAATTCATTGTTTTCTTCAAGATTCTTCTTTTACTCTTTTTTACACGTAGTAAGATATTGGAATACGATTACATAGTGGAAAGTTTAGCCAGTCATCAATTAGTGGCTGACAGCCCAAGAGCCGTCAGACAATTTTGATAGTGTCACTCGTGGAATATCTTTTGCACTTCAAATATTTACTAATAAATAAAAAAGATATAAATAAGTGGACAGATATCTTACGTAGATTTGCTTACCAATGTAATATACTATTCTTAAAACTTGAACAAATACATAACATTAGCAATTTTCTTTTTGCAAGACCACACTATGTTATCCATTCAAAACACGAAGAGAACAAATGATCATGTCATCTCAGTGTCTCCTACAACCATGTTTACAAGCCATGTTGGAACAAGTCCAAGCTCGTTCGGTTAGGGAACGATTTATCTCAACAATATATTACTCAACCAAACTTTGACGTTTCAAGTCGAGCATTCATTAGATATCGGTCATCAGTGTGAAAACAACGGATTTTCGGATTTAGTGAGAACAACGGCCGACATTTTATAAACTCAAAAAGATATTATCTGAGGAAAGAAATAACGACATTTTGTGTAGCTTAACTCAAACAGCTGGTTTCTCGAAAGCGGATCAAATGTTATTAGCCATCAAATATGATATTGGTTGTTAATTTTGTTCAAACAATCACAACACTTCACATGAGAATGGAAACGATGTGAGTTTTCATTAACCTATAAGAAACAGGGTTCAGTATCACTACATATTATAAAACAATATCCCCCGACGCGTCTGTCTGTTTGAACGCGATAAACTCAAAAACTACTACTACTAATGGATTTTCATAAGATTTTCATCAATGGATGGAGTGATTCATGAGGAAGGTTTAGGTGTATAATTCGTTAAGATTTGGTGTAAATTGGCTGAAATATGACGATGATAGTTGAAGATTTCGGAAAAAAATCATGCCGACTGGGAGCTTTACTGGCGTGCGCCGAGTAAATGCTCGACGTAACCAGGACGATACGACACTACGACAGGAAAAAAATGAAAGCGTATATGCTCTGCTACCCGTGCGAAGCCGGGACGGATCATTAGTACAACATAACTTTAAGCGCCGACACTTTTTTTTTTTTTTAAACCGAAACACTGAATATGCTTTCATATCTGGAAGAAAAAAATAATAAACACAAAAAATTATAAGTTAAGTACTTTTAAATACATCGTCCACGACCTAGTCTTATAAATACATCGGTTTACAAGTCACTGAACTGTTAAATGTTATATGTAAACGTATTGTTGTGTGTGGTTAAATAAATCAGGTGGATTATGTATTGTTTTTGGCTAGGAATTTGTACAGTAATTGCTTGCAGTTGCGTGGTACGGCTGAAATCGCTGCAGGTTCTTAACACAACATAACATCACGCTTGTGGTCCCTGAAGGGTTAGATAGAGGTGTACTTACTATTTTCGCCCACATTTTGCTGACGCTGTTATGAAGGTTCATGTAATAACACTTTTACAAGAAAAACTTATTTTAAATACTTATTAGTAGTATTTATCAAGCGAATAAACCGCGTCCTGCTTATACACAAATAAGCTGCTGTCACATTTCATTAGATTAGACATGTTTTTGCTACACTTTACAACTTAAATTTTCCATCTTTAGCTATGAGAATGTTATGTTAAAGTTTCAGTTATATGACCATGGTAAAGTCCACATCAAAAATCTCTTTTCTTTTTCAGCCCTTTATACTGAAGATATTTATCTACCTAATACACAATGGGATTTAGTGGACAATGGAACCAACGAATTAAATGAAATTCTTTATCTGTAAATATAGGTAACTAGCTTCCGCCCGCGGCTTCGCCCGCGTTGTTTACGAACCAGTACATTTTTCCCGGGGTAAAAAGTGCTATTCCAGACTATAATCTATCTCTGTGCCTAATTTCATCCAGATCCGTTCAGCCGTTCTGGCGTGAAAGAGTAACAAAGATCCATCCATCCTTACAAACTTTCACATTTATAATATTATTTATAAATTTATAATATTAATAGTAGGGTTAATAGGATACATGGGATATTACAATTGGTGTATAGCGTGTCAATCTGTGTTTTGGAATGAAGCTTACAAGCGGGTTTTATAGCATTAGTTCAAAGCGTAAATCACAAAATGCCAGTATGATTAAAGTATTAAAAAGATACATGTCAGATAATTAACGGGCTACCGGATTCAGATCAATCTTCCCCGATTCAGATTAACAATAAAGTGGTTCACCACGATGGGTGTACCACACATATCAATATAATTTACGATCCATGATACGTGGTACTGCACCACATCGAATCCAGATGTGCAATACTATCTTTTATGATGCGCACAATAGATACAATCTATACATCTATACATATAAATAAAATTGGAGTGTCTGTTCGTAATATTGAAATAACCGTTTTTTACTACATGCATATGAATATATATATGGTACATACACCAAAATAACATTTTTTACAATTTTTGTCTGTCTGTCTGTCTGTCTGTTTGTATAGGCTAATCTCTGAAATGGCTGGACCGATTTTGACGGGACTTTTATTGGCAGGTAGCTGATGTAATAAGGAGTAACTTAGGCTACTTCAATTTTAGAAAAATTCTTTTATTTTAGAAAAAAATAGGGTTAAGTGCATTTGGTCTCACTAAAAAATACATTGTTAAGTTCCGACATCCACGCGAACGAAGTCGCGGGCACAGCTAGTAATAAATAAAGCTATTGGCGCCAGATGCATTACATATCTAGGTAAAATACGTCCAATCTAACATCAATAGCAACGCTAGTGGTATTCTGACGGGCTAACGCGAACGAATTTGTAACATCTCATTTCGTCATGACGACAAAATCTTGCACGGTACTCTTGTTAGCGTAGCTAGTCCAAAATTAGTTAACTCTTTCTGTTTCGTGGAATGCTTTCTAAAGAGGGGCAGCAGTGTCTTCAAAGCGTGGTGGCGAAGGGAATATCCGATATCTTCGTTTGTTTATTGTAGCTTGGGGTACAAAGAAAGAGGCTCCACGAGTAACGATATCACCATTGCTGAATCGCTAAGTTTCCAATATGGGATAATTAAACCCATGTGTGTGTGCCGACTCGACACCAGACGTTTGTAGCTGTAATTAGGACGCTCATTTTTAACAGCAGACTGCTGGTATGTGTGCTGAATACTGTATACATCGTGCATTGTCCGTTCCTCGAAGAGTACCTAAAGCCGTGTGTCCCTTATCATGGTTGAATGTCCAAAAACTGATTTAACCAGGGGATCAGTATCTTCCAGTTGTTTGATTCAGAGGTCCAGACCACTTCGTGTAAAGTAATATTCAGCCACATCACGTTAGAGTGGTAGCTAAATCCAACATTTTTATGAATTTATTCGTTAAAACACGAGGTTTCCAAATAGAATGAAACATCTCTAGTATTGATTATCTTCAGCTTAGCTAGTCTATGTAATTTTATCAACTTTAAAACTGTCAAACTGTTTGACTGTAAAAACTAATATGATTACTACTTTTTCCACTTATTATAAAGGCGAAAGTAAATCTGTTTGTTTGTTACCCCAACACGACTAAACCATTGATCCGATCGTAATCAAATTTTATATACAGGTAACCTGAGTCCTGAAAAGAACATAGGCTTATTGTTTTTACTTTTGCAGCAAAACATTAATTTGATAATAAATACAAAATACATGCAGGTGAAGTAGCGGGCAACAGCTAGTATTTAAATACTTTTACCGAGACGTACATAATGAATAACTAAGATGTTTCGTTCTATATGGAAACTTCAGGTGTTCCCAGATTTCTGACCATCATTGGACCATGCTATGAGGGTCTGTGACGTCACTGGACTACCCAGCTCACTCACAACATTATTTAGTTGAGACAGTCAGAACATAATGGAGTATAGAATGATGTTGATATATTTACATAAATTAGCAAGCGATCTGTTGTTTCGTGTGTGGCACTGGCGGCGCGCCAACTAAGGGCGGTGGCTGAGATGAGCGGAGAAGGTAGCGGGGCGGGTTGTTGGTAGATGAACAAGAACAAGTGCTTTATTTTTAAGTAAGTTTGCATTTTTCTTATATAATGCATGTTAATTTGAGATTTTAATTGCAAATTAACTTTTAATTTTTTTAAAAGAGTATCCATGTTGTTTCTTGCCGGTCTTTTCTCCATAGGACCTACCCTCTTTGGAATCGTACGCCTAGATACTCGACTTTTAAAAAAGTGCCTGAAAAGGCCTACTTATAACAAAAATCTTTGACTAAGACTTTGACTTCGAGTACTAAGTAGGCACGGTATACTTGTCAGTTGCCGATATAGCATAGAATCATAGCTGTATTTCCCTAAGGGTTAGGCCAAGATATACTGTTGTATATACACCCACATTTCTCCGATACCCTTATTGAGTCCCATGTGATACGGGGCGCCATCTACCGGGCACAGTTCCAAATTCCGTGCTGCTACAGAGAATTTATTTAAAGAAACACATAATAAAACATCGCCCGACGCGGCAATCGAATCCAGGAACCCCAACGGTCGTGCTTACCACGGAGTAAATACAAAGAGGAGACGGCCTAAGCAACTGTGCACTGTGACTCCAACTAGGCCCTGACGTCATCACGTAGGCGTGGCCTTAGTCAGTCTATTGTTGGCGTTCGTCCTGTGCACAACTTTGTAAACTTTCCCATTTTACGGTATATTCGCGCTAGAAGAAATAATAGAATGAAGTGTTGTGTTTTATCTTGTAAAAACTACTCGGATAGACGTTCTGATGCTATGGATGGCATCACATTTAATTTGTAAGTAATTTTATGCGTAATTTATTAAAATAGTTCTAGAAAAATCTCTTAGAGAGGGCGTTTCCAAATATAATCCGCTACCCGACATTAGATGGCGACACTTTGTGTCATGGAAACTAAAAATATTTATGTACATAGAGCTCAGAATAATATATTTTAATAATCATATGTACTGAAATTTGTTCAACATTCATTCCTAAAGACTCTTTAATAGCTTAAATATTATTTTTGTAGATTTTATATCATATTTTAAACAGGCCGCCATCTATCGTCAACTATGAACAACAAACATAAAGATAACAAAAACACAGGGCCGTAATTAGAATACAATTATTTTAACGAATGTCCTGCGGCTGTCTCATAGATGGAAAGTACTTAAAACATTAAATACGCTGGACATAAAAATATAAATTAAATATTCTATCTACAATAATTTATTTAAAGTACTTTCCCTCCGTAAGACAACTAGTATGGTGTTGTTGTTTACTTAATTTAAAGTACTTAAAGCCCACCTAGTTTATTAATTTTTTTCGTTATAATTTGTCTATTATTTATTCTGCCTCTGAAATTAGTTTTACCTACTTGACCATATCAAAAAAATCATGTTAAGTATGAAGCTTCTTTCGCGTCATGCGGCTTTTGATTTAGTCTGGTATTACTTATTTATTTGACATTAATGGTTAAGAAGGATTGTCACGTAAACGGGAACAGTTTTTTTTTTTTTCTAAAAGTACTAGCTTTGTAAACAATCTTGATAAGTCTTTTTAACATAATAAGTCATTTAAAAATAAGAGAAAAACTAATAATCTTCATTCGTCATTCATCAAAAACCTTTATATTCTAAAAAAAATTTTCATAGTATTTCTATTTCAATACAAAAAAATATGTATCAAGATGGTCCGCAAAATTAATAATAAAAAAAAAACAATTTACTCCTTGGTACGAAAATTCTGAGTACGACCCCGTTGCATTTTGCACTTAGTGACATCTAGCGTCAGATAGTTATATAACTACAAAGTAAAATCGACAGAACGAGCGAGTAGTTTAGCTATAGACCGGCAGATGGAAAATAAAGAAGTGGGCGGGATTTAACACCCCCTCACCCCGCAAAATGTCACGCAATGTTTCATAGGGAAATCGAATTACAACATCTCCTCTTTGTATTTACTCCGTGGTGCTTACGGCCACAAGACCAATTAGGTAGTCGGTTTTAATGTGTGTTATTAAAGTAATAGCTATATAATATTTTACTCACGATTAACTATATAATATTTTAAATGAAATTTCCGTAAAAATAGTGAGGATAGATACTATAAAAGATATGTCTTAATTAAAGGAAATTACGAATCCGTATGCCATTTAATAATTTCATCGTAGCGATATTGAAACTAAGTCTTGACACACGAATGCATTAATTTGACTTTTCATATCATACCAATCTGTCTGATGTACCATACATATATATATATATAGGTATTTATGTATTTTATTTTCATAAAATTCTATTTACTGCCTTACTGCATGCCTCTACCCACGCCCCTCAGTCTGATCCTCTATTCTTATTGGTTTCTTTTAAATGTGCTTACAAGTATATTTTTTACCATTCTAAGGGAGAAACCTTTAATCAATTATTTCACCGCTTATCATTTACCTGCCTTTTGCCAAATATGTTGGGGTCGGCTTCCAGTCTAACCAGATGCGGCTGAGCATCCGAATTTTATTCGGAGCAACTACCATCTGTTTTCCATCATACAGTTACTGAGAGACGTCTCAGATTTTTGGGCTACTAATTTTATTTCTTTCGTGTCGGCACAAGCTACCGCATAGGACACACTCATTTTGAGCTACTGACACCCGTCACGATAGTCATAGGTATTCGTATAACATCAGGGACCAACTGCTTAATGACGACACGGCGACATGGTTGGCGCAGTGGTTAAGCGATTAGCTTTCTACGCTATGTGTCGCGGGTTCGATCCTCGCACGGAACAAATATTTGTATGATCTACAGATAGTTGTTTCGGGTTTGGTTGTGTGTGTATGTGACATGTATGTTTGTAAACTGTACCCACGACACAGGAGAAATTCTAGTGCGGGACAACGTTTTTTTTAAAAAGAATAATGAAACCAAAAGTGCTTTCCGAGACACGGAGAAGTATTGATGTGAAGAGCGGTAACCCATCCAAACATTAACAAAGACACTACAACACTAAACTTGCAAGCGCCGCTTAATCTTCCCGATCGAGTTATCTGCGCAGTAGCTACGAGCATGAGAACGAGACAAAAACATTTCGTAAAATTTTCAATACCGCCTCCGCGCTCGCTCCGCTCATCAACATACCCTCTACACATACCGAAACAAGTCTAAAACTATTCCAGTGTAACGCCTGCACAGATTGAAACATTACCTCAGAACATAACACGTATACTGAAGCATATTAGAACATTGTTGTGTGTTGTAGTGTGTTATGTTCAAGTTGATCAATCTCGTTGCCGGCAACAACTAAAGTGAGTGATGATTGCGTAGTTTCAAGTGTTTCGTGAATAAAAACATGTTTTTAAAAACATCATTGTAATACAATTCTCACTGACTGCATCATTAGTCTAGTGGTCGCGATTGCTGAGCGTGAGGTCCTGAGTTCGATTCACAGGTCGGGCAAACTGTTATTGGGTTTTTTGTATGGAAATTCTCAGTAGCAGCACGGAGTCTGGAACTGTGCCCGGTAGATAGCAATAGGCTCGCCCCTATTACATGGGACTTAATAACGGCATCGGCAAAATGTGGGTGTACAATAGTACACCTCTGCCGAACCCTTCGGGGAATACAGGCGTGAGGATGTTAGGTTATGTTAATACAATTTACAAAACTTTATGTAATAACCGATTGTTCTGACGATACGGTTGAAGCAGTGGTTGAGCGAGTGACTGGTAAACTACGTGTTACGAGTTCGTTTCCCGCACGTAACAAATTCTTATATGCCATAAAGATTGATCCGGGTTTGGATATTTGTACACAATATTTGTGATTGCTAACCGGTCTATCAATTAATTTTTTTTACTTATATTTTGTTTATTTATACAACGTACTTATTAGGTATCAAAAATGAAGGACAAGGTATACAAAAAAAAAATTAACAATGTACCTCTTATAATTATTCATAAATATTTCTGAAATATTCATAGACTTCTCACGTTAACTGTACTGGTATTAACCTTACGATCCGCAAGGTCATGTGTGTGAGAGGGTTAATGACATTGACACGTCAGATCCCGCTACAAGATAAATTATGAACAGTTCGATAAAAAACTGAAACTCCACATACTTTCATACTTTTCATAAGCTCATTACCGGGACTCGCGCGATTAGTGATTATGACGAAATAAGGATAATACATAGCATCACGCCTGTATTCCCCAAAGGGTTAGGCAGAGGTATACTATTGTATACTCACATTTCGCCGATCATCATCGCCGTCTCTTGTAGGTAATAGGGAGCGAGCCTATTGCCATCTATTGGGAACAGTTCCAGACTCCGGGCTGCTACTTAGAATTTCAGAAAATCTCAATGACACTTTGCCCGATAATTCAAACCCAGAAGCGTGAGCGTTCTCATAACTTTCAAATTGATTAATTAAAGAAGATTATTAGTATTCTTAAGAAACTGAAAGATTTACAGTTGCGCTATTCCATAATAACTTTATTTTTAATATTATAAATGCGAAAGTAAGTTTGTTTGTTACCTTTTCACGCCTAAACCACTGAACCGATCATCCTGAAATTTTGCATATACGTTGTCAGGTGTACAGAAATGGACATAGGATACCTTTCATCACGAAAAAATGTACTGTTCTCGAGGAAAACAACAATAACTTTCTTATGATAATAGATGGCGCTACGTGTCCTTCGCAAGCAGAGTACAACCCGAATTGATTGTTAAATTCAAAATTAATGCGAGCGAAAGCCGCGGGCAAACGCTAGTATTAAATATTATAATTACCTGAGAAATTAATGAAATATAAAAGTTTTTATTCTTAAAAAAACAATTGAAACATTGTACAGTGTTAAGGTACCTACTTTTAAACTGACTGCATAATTGGTATACTAGCACTACTCTTTTCTTCGCTACGTCCTCTTCTATTATGATTAGAAAACGTTGCTGTGGAGGACACGAATTGGCTCTAGAACAGGCCCTTCTGCTTGCCCGACTTGATTTCCCATCTAATTTCACGCATGCTTTCTTCACATTGAATACCTGTTTACATAATCATGATGCCCCGGATATCGTATAAGGTCCTATAAGGGGCAGCGAACAGACCTTTTCAATCACACAGCTCATGGGAGCGAACAAACGGACGCCAGGCATGTTATCGTACAGTTATCGGAATGATGTAGGCGATGGAAGATTTATGAAGAGAATGATTAATGTACAGAGAAGTCTTAGATAGGAAGGATCCTTCAACCAGCCGCTTTACGGTTGATGTCTAATGTTTCGTATCGCGATGCAGAGGATTTGTGTCTCCCCTTTGCTCCGATAGATGTCGCTAGACTATGTTTCGTGTAGCTACAAATCTTAATGTTTGTTTTCATGAATGAGATTGGCAGAACATCCACTCGTTCTGCAGTAGTGACCGAGCAATAAAAAATCCACGATATAGACCCTTCAGTTAACTGCAATAGGCATATAAAGTAAAGTAAATTTACATTGATGACGATACGGTTGGTGGAGTGGTTGAGCAATTAGCTTTCTGCGCTACGTATCGCGGGTTCGATCCCCGCATGGAACAAATATTTGTATGATCTACAGATAGTTGTTTCGGGTCTGTTTGTGTGTGCATGTGACGTGTACTATTGTTTGTAAACTATACCCACGACACAGGAGAAATATAAGTATGGGGTAAAGTTTAAAAAATAAAACAAAAAGATACTTATATTGATTGAAATGGTCATTTTGGAATAAAATATTTATGGAAGATGATGCTTATGAAACAGTTACCTATCTAACGCACAACTTTCAATCCGACACGCAACACTATAAAGAGTTGTTATTTCAGATTTTACGTATATGCGAGGCCCATATGACGTCATTCATAAATAAACCTTATTATCCGATCTTTAAGGTTCACTAAAAGTTCATAGGATGTCATTATTGCTGACCTTGAGAGCAAAAAGGTTAATGTATAATACTTTCTTGGCTTATCCTACACCGTAACCTACCTACCTACCTACCTACCTAGGTAGGCACTTCAAATTTGTATAATGAAGATGAACATTGAATAGATACCTAGTTTTCATGCAAACGAAGTCGCGAGTAGAAGCCACTGAAGAACGAGTTGATTATCAAATGAATGAACGTTTATTAGATAATTCAGAGAAATTCAGACAATAACACGAAGTGAAGCGCGCCTTATATTTTATAATAGCAAATGTAACGTTTGGGATAATATTGTTATAGCATTCGGAATAGGCACAATGCATAATCGTTTTTGAAGTAGGTATTGTGAGCAGCCTAACTTTATTGTTTTTCTAATAGGTATATCTCCAACTCATAATAATATAATAATCATTTATTTCTCAGACCAAGATCCATAAATTGTTAGTAACAAAGTAGCTTAGATACTATGTTAGTATTTTTTTTATAAATGAAAATATTCAGTAAACTCACATAACGTTATATAAAACAATAAAACTTGAAATGACATAAGTATTAATTCATATATCTTAGTCCATATCCCGGTGCACCCGAACCGTTGCTGTGCATACGGGTCCAGTACCCCAGGAATGGACAGTCTGGCTTTTCCACAATACCCTTCAGAACTCATAGCTTAGAGGAATTCAGTAAACAGGCGTCTAAACTTCTTCTTCTTAGTGATTTAATGGCAATCTAAATAGTCTTAGCCCAGAAGTTAGCTTCAAGGACAGCTGTGTCAGTGGCAACCATTTGTTCTTCCAGCGTGCAGACGTGGGGACACGCCAGGCACGATTTTAAATGCATCATCGTTTGCCACACCACATTCACACATCAAGTTATAGTCTATAAATGCCTATAGTAAATAACTCAGGCGAAACTAATTTTTAAGACATGATGATTCATGGAATTCAACCTCATACATTTTTGGAAATTGGAAGCTATTATACATTGATGTTGATACATTTAAAAATAGTAGATTAAAAAAAACGTTGCCTTACACTGTGATTTCTCCTGTATCGTGGATACAGTTTACAAACATACGTGTCACATATACACACAGCCAGACCCGAAACAACTATCTTTAGATCATACAAATATTTGTTTCGTGCGGGAATCGAACCCGCGACACCTAGCGTAGAAAGCTAATCACTTAGCCACTGCACCAACCGTGCCTTTAAGACGACTGGTACTCTTATACAAGTACCTCATGACATCATACTAAACGCCATTTTGTTTCAGGTGAATGGCATCGTGCTGCACGGGAGGTGTCACCTCAACGCGTCTGCCATCATCAAAGGTCTGGTCGGGCCTGTGTTCAAGATCATCCTGTTGAGGTAAGGAACCGCATACTATCACCACCGTAGCACATGAACATGGAACTCCTAGACAGTTATAAGGAAATGACGTAACTTGAAGTGTCCACATGATTATAAAAATTCACAATTCAAAGCTTTTTTTTTTCTTTTAACCATAAAAATGCAAACACTACAAATTACAAATCGTATGTTAGGCTTGTTAAGTTGGTCATTCCGTGGAGAAGAACTAGCAAGAAGCTCCATGGTTACAACATTGGATACATTAACCACTCGATTGGTAATCAGAAGAGCTGCGGTGACGTCCAACACAAAAGACTAAATAGAGTACGAGTAGCCCACATTAACTTGACAAAAACTGCCCTCACTGCCCGTAACATGGATGTGCTATAACTAGAAGTAATTAGGACGTACGTAAAATTAAAATATTTGCTCCTAAATTAGAAAACAGGACACTAATTTCAAATTGTACTTATATTCTGACTGCTAATCGTGATTCCAATAGTTACGTTAATCGGGCAAAGTGTTACTGGGTTTTTTCTGTATTGAAATTCTCAGTAGCAGCAGGGAGCTTGCACCCTATTACATGGGTCTTTATAACGGCATCGGCGAACTGTGGGTGTTTAATAGTACACCTCTGTCAAACCCTTCGAGAATCCAGGCGTGATGCTATGTTATGTTATATTCTGAAGTTATTTCCAAAGATCTTCCAAATTCATGATGATTATAATGACAGTTATACGTTAATCCCATTAAGTTACAAATGAAAAAACAAACTAACGGAAATACAAGGATTGGTTTTTAATTCTGAATTAAGCTCGCTCCAATTCTAAACAGACACTCATCATAAAATAAAAATATCTTCTGCAAAATCGAGTGGTCATTATTTCATTCTTCATTTGTCTAACAAAATCACTATGCCAGTATGCCACATCCAGCATTTCTATGTCCGATGGTGCTCCCCACAAAACGATTCGTATTTATTAGCTGGACGGCTCCCAATTTGCGGTAGATCCTCTAACTGTAGGCTACAACTTGATGGCTCTATTTATCTTCATACCCTGACGTTGTAGGGCGTGAGTAGACATATGCGTATAGTTTTATAATACTGTAGATCAAACCAGCCATCAGAGTATTATGTAAATCTACAGCGCCATCTGTTGAGTATAATGCCCATATGAAGCGTAATTTTTATCATTCTATTACAATCGCAATTACTTTATTGGTCTCGTTGCAAGTGCGACTGCTTAGCGTGGGGTCCTGGGTTCGATTCCTGGGTTGGACAATGTAATTAGTTTTTTCTGTATGGAAATTCTCAGTAGCAGAATTTGGAATACGGTAGATGACTACTAGTCATCCGAGTTACTTTTTATGAACTGTCAAAAAATGTTTGGAATACTAAGGCGTCGTCGTCATATTTTTTTAAGTAAGGTGACGTCATAGTTTTTCACTGCCATTGACATACGTATTGTGTGATTTTGATAAACTAAAAATTGAAAACGCCAAAGATAAGCAAGAGATTAATTTTAGCTGAGTTTTTAGAAGGAAAACTATTTACCAAACAAGATTTCAGAATTTATTTTTGATGCAGTCATCTAGCCTATTGTGCCCGATAGGCAATAAGCTCGCTCACCGCGGGTTATAATAACATAATCAGCGAATATCGACTCTGCCTAACCCTTCGGGGAACATAGGCGTGATGCTATGATATGTTATCTTGTAATTATTATATACTTTGACAATACTCCTAGTGTCTTAGGTAGTTATATAACGTAACGTAGTTATATCGCTGCCTGCAACACCCACCAAAAGAGTGCAAAGAAAGAGCCTCCACGAGTGACGAAATATGAGATCGTCTGGCTCACCCTGGGCTGACTGGCTGATCTTTCCACTACGGCATGAGCGATTCTTATGCTCTAAAACCAAAGAACCATAAGTTTCCTCGACTTTTCTCAGCCATATGGCAAACTACTACGTCAATAGAAAGTGAAGTAAAAAATACACTGACCATTAAACCGTATCGAGATAAAATATAGTTATAACCTAACATAGAGTACAATCACCTTGCCTCGGATCATCGGCCGATAGGTACAGTCGAGCAGAAAAATTTAATAACTCACGTTTTGTAGCCCGTAATCGCTAAATAATGTAGCAGTCATTATTTCCGACATTTCAATATGTAATGATAAACTGAGTTTTTGCATTGTATAACATAAAAATATGGGCCGTGAATATTATGCAAATCTGGTTTGGTAAACGAATATTGAAATAAAATAATACGGTAGATGACTACTACTCAACTTGAGTTACTTTTTATCAGCTGTCAAAAACGACATTTTGTTCTAAATACGTTTGGAATACAAAAGCGTGACGTCATGGTTTTGCATTGCCATTTACATACATTACAGGAAATCTATTTACCAAACAAGATTTCAGAATTTATTTTTGATGCAGTCATCTAGACTTTGTACGTTAGGGAAATAGGGTTTGATGCCCTAACAGAACTATTTTTTGTACGGCCAGGATTTCACAAACACTTCATTAAAATTTTAACCCGTTTTTCACTAAAATCTTAACGTTGAATTTCGAGCGTTTAAAGTAATTAGGAATCTATATATCTATTTGATTATATGATATCTTACGAGAGAATTAGAAAAGGTAGTCGTGTGTGCATGTTTCCATGGAGTTTCTTGCCGCTTCATCTCCATAGGACCTACTAGGTACTCGACATTTCATAAGTGCCTGAACTTGGTTTACCTACATGAACTAAAAATGTTTGTTTTTATTTTTTATTACCTCTTCGGGTCTTCGGGTGGTTTTGATAGTGATAACCTAAAAGCTCCATTACACTTTCAGACGGAAATCGGCGCTAGAAGACGTAGCTGTGAAACCACTGACTCCCGCGCAGTTCCCCGTCGCGTTAGAAGAAGAGGTAAGTCTTTAATGTTTATACCGACAGTTTATAAAGGCAGTATAACTGCTTACTACCCCAGCAATACTGTCAAATTTTCTATACATGTATTATGTAGGTATCCGCCATAGTAAAGATTTTGTATGGGAGAGAACTTCTATGTAAATTGGTGCTTGAAATTTACATATTTATGTCAAATTGATTTGTTAAGCGTAACTCTAGTGTTCATGTATAAAAAGGATTATGATTGTTGTTAGGATCCTAGCACGTCATGTTTGTGTGTGTATTTTTGACTGATATCAGACCTTTTCAAATGTCAAACTGACCTTAAACGTAATTCCTACAAATGTAATATCAAAACCAGTGACAGAAAAGGTAAGAAGTAATCGTTTGTCGTGGTATAGACATGTGATGAGGAAGGATAAAAAAAACATGTTTTAAGAAGGGTTATCAGTATGAATGTGGATGGATACTAGGGAGGAGGCAGACCCAAGACAAGGTGGATGGATTGTGTGAAATGTGACATGGTGTACACGAAAATGAACTCTGAGATGGTGTCTGATAGAGATGAATGGAAGAAAAAACATAAAGAGCCGACCCTGAACAATATGGGATAAGGGCAGGAGTATGATGTAGAGACAAGAAGCTAATATTTAAATAACATATATCTACAAAATAAAAATCTTCGTGTTCTATTTACAGAATATGATAAAGTATCATGTTGGTGTAAATACATTTAAAATTCCTGTCTATACGTGTATAGAGACAGGTGGCTATCTTTACACTACAATAAAATGGTTGTTTACTCCGGCGCGAGCGCACCATGGTAAACATCTGATAACTATAACATTGTGTGATATACCTGAATGTGAATGTACCTGATTTTCCTCTCATTATCATATAGCATTATTATGTATGAGGTTAAATATAGCTGAAAATACTGAATATATTTCACATATTTAGTGCACCTATTTTTAGGCTTTCTATATTTTAACCTACTTATGCTACTGGCCCAGTGGCCCAATTTACGAAACACAGGTCATAGGTTCGTATCTAAGCAGGCGCAGATTCCAGAAGGATTCTCCAAATTTTCTCATTAGGATAAGAGTGTGCGGAAACTAGCTATCACTAGAACCCGAAATTCGAAGACTTGTGATACTCATCAATCAAGGCTGGAGCCTCCAACTCTCAAAATATGGATGTACTACACCTCTGCCTACCCGTTAAGAAGTGTGATACCTACTATCTTAATATTTTATAGCTTTACAAATATGGTGCAAAACATATAAATTGCTAGCAAAAGCGGCGCGCTAACATAATACGGTCATATTTACCTGACAACGTTCAACAAGATAACTAGATAAGGCATTATGCTTTTAATACTTACTTGTGAGAATATAACAATGGACTCGAGACTCCATTTTTTAGATTTAGTTTACTGACTACTTCAGAAAGTTTCAATTTTGAAACATTATTCCAACGTTGGATGTCTTACTAGCTTCCGTCCGCGGTTTCGCCCGCGTGGATTACGAACCCGTGCATTTTTTTACACGGAGGCCTAATTATTTTTCTATTTAAAAGTGGCCTAAGTTATAACATCAGCTATCTGCCAGTGAAAGTCCCGTCAAAATCGGTCCAGCCATTTCGGAGATTAGTCGGAACCAAAAGACAGACAGAAAAAAATCAGATATGGTTTTTTTTTTATTCGTTTTCACCGTATATATATACTTTCATATGCATTTAGTAACAAGGTGTTATTTTGACATTACAAACAAACACTTTAATTTAATTTATTTGTATAGATATATGAATCGGTTTAGTTACTACAAGCATAGCCACATACCGTGCTTGAAGACCTGAGTTTGAATTCCTGTTTAAGCAAATTATAGTTTTCTTGTAATTCTTAAGCCTGTGAGTTATTAAGGTTTTTTTTTTCCAATTAACTATTGAAGGCCTTGATCTTTTAGCTTGCTTCTTAAGACTTCTGTTTGCTAAAACATACAAGCAGCAGCATAGCAGCTAGTTATCAACCTATTGGTTTACTAAACGAGCTGATAGGTTCGTCCAGACTTCTCGACTTAACCCAGGTATTATCGGCGTCACGATTTCGACCGAAAAGGTTGTGTGTGATGCCCAAAATTAGATATTCTGAAGACCTTAAAAAGGTAGAGAAGATAGTCTGGAGACGGAAAAGAGAAGAGTAGGAATATCTGATATAGGCAGAGCTGATCTATTGTTTTTCAAAGGCGGATGTTTTTTAGGGACTGTCTTGTACCGTTTCTCATAGGGATAAAAGTAGATCCTGCGGTTTTCTGGGACACATATGGAACTGCATGCGCATAATAAGCAGCTGACTCAATTTGTTTTGCTTATGCTCTCAGCGAGAAGCGAACTCCGACCCACGTGCGACAAACACGTGCTTACAAGTATGTAAACTATGCAATTCTTCATAATGCGACAGCCATACAGAACAACAATTTTATTTTAAACAGTACAATCTAATCCGTTTTCGTACCAGACGAAAATAAAAAAATCTCATATTTTTTAAGAACATGATTTACATAATAAAACCAGTTTAATATATGAGGAATAATTCTCAAACTTTATATTAAATGTGTTATAAAGTTGACCTTGTGGATGTATTCCGTCTCTTTCGCACTCACGGAATTCAAGACCCCGGAGATTTTCGAAGCGTTTTCCTAAGTGCTTGCCGCAAACAAATTTACACTCTAATATATTGCGTATAAAATTTATTATCGATTGTGTGTTACATTTTTCAGTGTTTATCTTTTGAAACGGTTCTAGAATGACGCAAATACGACGCTGTATACAAAATAATTTAAACTTTATTTCATGGGAAATATGATAGTTGTTGGATTGAAACGTTGCGTTTAGTAACGGCATTTATCAGTGGGTGTATACTAAATGTATTATCTGGCATTTTAGCAGTGTCATATTGAAAACACTGTTAGTATTTAGTACGATTTCGGAGACGAAGTACCTACCGCGTTTCGATTTAGTAACATTACTAAATATCTTACTATAAGTACTATTAATTATTATATATAACGACGTAATTATATAGTGATATGTGAATATAATATCTATAGTGATACAAGTTTTATATAACAGTGTTATTTATATATAGTGTTGTTTATAGCAGGTAAAATACGGTGTAAACCAAAGGATTATATGCTCGTATGTAATATATATAAATAAATTCGCACATAGGTTGAATTTTTTCCTACTAATCAACACATTGAACTTTGAAATTTAGAAAGAGATACTCAATCGTGTTTGTACTTTTATAAATCGAAATTTATTCTAAAGATATTTCAAGTGTAGGTTATATTATGATGAGAGTCAAGTTTTATTTTTATTCGTTTATATTTGCATTGTTTAAATCTGTATGATTCTTTACACTGTTCTTTTTCAGAAGAATAAAATAATGATACCTATCCCCCGTCTATCTTAACAATAAATTAATATACTCCGTTGCAAAATAGTGTTACCTATTTGCCTCTTATTTGGGATCTTTGCTCGAGATGTATCTCAATAAATAATAAGCCATGCAGTCATGAGCAAACACGTCAAACAAGTTTTATTCAACAATCAGAAATCCAAATGATCAAAAGTATCTAGATACTTCTGATGAATGGACTTCAATGATTAACATGTGTTACCGGCAAAACATAACTTATAGTTTTTTTTTTCTTTCAATTTTACCTAAGACAAGGATTTTTAAACATCGTATATGTATTACAACATTATTTAAATTTTGTAAGTGAACATATAAACATAAACAATATCATTTGTTGTTTTTCATAGCTTCATTGGCAGTTAAATAGTAAAATCCTCTAGTTCTCAGTTAAATGTACATAACTGATCCTATGGACACAAAAATTCGGATCTAAGTATAGTCTTATAGACTAATGGACACATTCAGGGTCGCAATTCTTGCGCGATTATGGAACTTGTCGAAATCGAAAAGATCAAAAATTAAACATGGATTTTTTAAGTTATTGTAATATTAAATTAGAGATGTCTTTGCTGCAGTTGACACACCTATAAATTATATTGCGCCAAACAGATGAAGAGGTACCTATAAGAACTGCCTTTTAAAGTTTAAACTCACTTCTCTCACACATCTCATGATAAGCCTTTTATAGCGGATCGGAATCATCATTTTCATAAGTTCAGGGGGGATTCTCGCACGCTTATGGATAGATGAGTCGAAATCGAGTCTTACCAAAAAATATAAAGCCGGATATCACCTTTTCCGAATGCACGTAATATCCCTCTCGTAATTCGTACATCTCGTAAATTTTTATTGATTCTGTTACCTACTTAAAATTAGTCTTAAGGAGGTAACGGCGTTTCTCTAAAATTACCTTACTGCTATGTGTACAGTTCCTATCATCCCAATAGTGGGCAAAAGCATTTCCCCCATTGCTTCCAGGTCCAGAAGCCAGTGCGGATCATCCCCTATAATTTAATCTAGCTTCTGTTTGTCCCTGTATCTTCTACCTAAATTAACCAACGTAATCAGAAAATTCTTACAATGTTAGAACATAACATAGCATCACGCCTGTATCTCCGAATGGTTTGGCAGCGGTGTACTGTTGAGCAACCACATTTCGCCGATGCTGTTATTAAGTACCATGCAATAGGGGGCGAGTTTATTGCCATCAACCGGACACAGTTCCGAATCCGTGCTGCTACTGAGAATTTCTATACAGAAAAACCCAATAACACTTTGCCCGATCCGGAAATCGAAACCAAGACCCCACGCTCAGCAGTCGTGCTGGCATCCTCTAATTAGTACAATGTTAGAAGTCCAAAATAATATTTTGTTGTTAAAACTCAGGCAGAGCCAAGTGATATCGCTAGTTGATATCTGTATCGATTACCGTATCAGTTATCAGTGCCGTGGGAGCAGTGACTGTTAATCTATGTAACTACTGAAATGTAACGGTTGCTCCCGTGACAATTGTTTAACTAATTATTTAACTAATAAACTTCTAACCTAAGGTCGCCAACTGTCCTGTTTTCCCATGACATATCCTGCTTTTTGGAGTGTCCTGAGTTGTCCTGGTGTCCTAGGTTTTTTAAAGAGTCCTGTGTTTTATTATTCGCGCGCCGCTACTGCCTCAAACCTTACGTTTAATCATCGGCGTTATTTTATAATTTAATCTTTCATTTCTTATACCTATTATATAATTTAATTGAAGATAATTTCATAAAACATTGTAATTGCTATTCATTGAGTTTCATTGACACTGTTTTCTTATAGTTTTTCATACTGCGTCCTGTTTCAAACTGAAATGTCCTGGCCTTTCAATTTTCAAATCCTGGTGTTTAAAATTTGGGTTGCCCTTTTCTTACCCATAAGTACAACATACTTCTGTTTCTAACTCACCACACTTTACAATGTGATTCTAATTTGTATTAAATGAGAACATATCCTTCTATCCTACCAATATTATAAATGTGAAAGTTTGTGAGGAAGGATGGATCTTTGTTACTCTTTCACGCCAGAACGGCTGAACAGATCTGGATGAAATTTGGCACAGAGATAGATTATAGTCTGGAATAGAACTTACTTTTTAATCCAGGCAAATGCACAGATTCGTAATACACGCGAGTGAAGTCGCGGGCGGAAGCTAGTTAATACATAAGAGTAACAATATTAATCAACATTGTACATCTATTTTTATTTTATTGTAGTAAAAGTAATCTAATATTTCTTATATTAACTGATTTTTGCATAGTGGTTCTGATTTAAATTAACTGAAAACAAAATATTAATTTAACTGCCCTCATTAGTCTAGTGGTCGCAACTCTCGCGACTGCTGAGCGTGAGGTCCTGGTTTCGATGCCCGGGTCGGGCAGTGTTATTGGGTTTTTTTTTGGAAATTCTCAGTGGCATTACGGAGTCTGAAACTGTGCCTGATAGATAATAATAGGCTCACCCTCTATTACATTGGACTCAATAACAGCATCAGTGAGAAGTGGGTGTACAATAGTACACCTCTGCCTAACACTTCGTGGAATACGGGCGTTATGTTAAAATATTAATTAATGAATTTAACAAAATTATTCCAAATTGCAGATCTATCCTATCCTATCCTTCCTACTAATTATTATAAATATGAAAGTTTGTGAGGATGGATGGATGGATGGATGGATCTTTGTTACTCTTTCACGCCAGAACGGCTGAACGGATTTGGATGAATTTTGGCACAGAGATAGATACATCTGAAATAGCACATAGGCTACTTTTTATCCCGGGAAAATTTACGGGTTCGTAAACCATCGCGGGCGAAGCCGCGGGCGGAAGCTAGTCGTTTATAAAAAGTATACAACATATTATGTAAACCGTCAGAGATTTACTGACGGCAAAAACTGTTTTTTCTTCGCTAGTAAAGCAAACTACAGATAGGTTATTCAATTTTTTTATAACTATTAAAATCAGTTCTCAAAACTTGTCTTAGTTGCCATCTAGACCCTGACATTACATACGTTAAAACCCACGGGACTACCTCAGGGGAATCATCCGCCTATTTTGGGAACTAAATTTGTTGTATCTTGTGTATCTTGGCAGAATAAGATCCTATATTACATTTAACATAGCATAGCATCACGCCTGTACTCCCCGAAGTGTTAGGCAGAGGTGTTCTATTGTACACCTAGGTATGTACATTTTGCTGTTATTGAAACCAATGAGGGAGACAAGTCCTATGTTACATTATGGCGTGTATTAACACTTTATAGTGCATAATATAGAAATACCGGCAGCCTAATTACGTAAAAAAGCAACAGCAACGCGACAGCCACGCGACGGCAATCTCATTGTCAGCCAATACATTATATGTCACAAAAATGACGTTTGACAGAAGCTATCGCGCGATCCACGCCTGTCGCTACATCGGTAATTAGGCTGCGGTACCTATTTGGTCTGGTGGTACCAACCGCTACTGCTGAGCGTGAGGTCCTGAGTACAATTCCCAGGTCGGGCAGTGTTATTGGGTATTTTTGTATGGATATTCTCACTCTAGAGTTGAGAATATTGGGCCCGGTAGGCGGCAATAGGGTCGCCACCAATTGTATAGAACTCAATAATGGCATCGGCGAAATTGGGGTCTTCAGCACTACACCTAAGCTTAATCCTTCGCGAAATACGCGTGATAATAGGCCTTTAATATGCCAGTAAGTTATTCAATCAGTCGACTTAAATAGCTCAAAATATATCCTTCATCCTTCGTTTTTGGGACAGTAAGACCAACTTTAGCTTTCCTATAAGCCATATTTAAAATTGTGTTCAAATAAGGCTATAACTCCCACTATAGGACCAAATCACGTCACCTCATAACCAAATTAAGGTTATCAAAAGCCATTAACAATCTGGTCCTGTTATCCTAAACATACACAAAACAATATGGCAACCATTAGATGCCCTTGAATTACCATGATCTCGCCTCATGTGGGGCTTTTGTATATTTGCACTGCCTTATCAATGTGGACCGGCCTTATCGGTTGATCCATACCCAGCGACTGTGCGTAGGCGACGTAATCGCATCCTCCGTGTCCAGCCTTAGATAATACGGTTATATTCATAGCTTTATAAGCCAGCAGGGCGAATTTAGATTGCGACATAAGTTTGTCGTCGCATCTCGTGCGGAAATCGTTTTTTGAAGGCGTCTTATCACGATGACAAAAATCTATCGTGAGATTTGTAGTAGCCAATATTTCTATACTAAGAATAATTCCTGTAGGTAGTATAAATGCGTTTATAAACACAAATATTCACATGCAGAACTTCCTAAACCCAGAACAAATGAAATGAAATTGTTTATTTTGCAATTAGGATTTTTCAATCACTTTTACACGTCTTTTTTTTAAAACTGGATGGCATCGCCATTTCCAGTGACTATCGCTGAGAGGAAATGCTGAAACAAACTCAGTGGACTAAAATCCAGACAGATTATAGTAAAGATTTATGTGAGACAAATATATACATCATCAGGAATGCCCTTTTGAGGAAAATACCATTGCTATTTGAACTGACCTGTCCCAACAGAGGGCAAGCATGCATCAGTCATCGTAAGCATTAATGAATACATCTCACTCACATTAACCATGTATAGCGGTTATTTATGAAATATTATTTAATTTTAATCTGTTATTGTAGGTAGATGTTTAATTATTTTTCTATATTTTAACCAACAACTCAATAAAACCTCATCGAATTTATGTCAAAGATCAAACAAAGAGCTGCGACTTTGCTAGCGAAAAACTTAGCTTAAAAGCTTAAGTGATGAATTCATTATCAATCACTAGCTTCCGCCCGCGGCTTCGCCCGCGTGGTTTATGAACCCATACTTTTTCCTGGGATAAAGGATATGCCTATGTGCTATTCCAAACCATAATCTATCTCTGTGCCAAATTTCATCCAGATCCGTTCTGCCGTTCTGGCGTGAAAGAGTAACAAAGATCCACCCATCCATCCATCCATCCTCACAAACTTTCACATTTATTATATTAGTAGGAAGTAGGATTAGTAGGATTTTGTGGTCAAGTATAAACGGTGTTTACCTTTTGGCAAACACAACACTCAAATTCTCTTCACAACAAATAATTAGAATAGATTTGACCCTATAAGATTTAGATGACCATAATTATCTACAATAAAACAAAAAAATATTTTTACTCACACACCCAGACCGTTTTGTCTCGTGCGGGAATCGAACACGCGACAAGTAGCTCAGAAAGCTAATCGCCTAAGCAACACGAAGCATAGTGTCAAAATAAAACAAATCTTAATAGGCCATCTATTTATAACATCCACTTTCTTTTGTTTTATCCGATATCCTATAAATCTATCATCATAAATCTCAGCAGAAACATTAGATCGGAACAAACATCTGTTGGCCAAACAATGTGTTGTATTAATGCCACAAACTGTCCGTAGGTGTAGCATATAGTCTTATAAGCGTAATAGATAACAGCTTTCTTGTTATTCGTTTTCTCTTTCTTGTTACACATTTCATATAGATCAGTAGGTGCGATAGAAATCCAAGAAGCTATTTTCATAAAAGATTCTCTTGAATCGATATTATTGTATGTATTCGCAGATACAATCCAAGTATATCAATGTTTTAACAATATATTCGTTATATCTGGTTTAAATGGAGAGAAATTGAGACTGATATTATGACCTTGTTTAGGAGCCTTTCGAGAGAAAAATTTGAGCATACAATCCTTTGTTTTATTGCCTAACAGATAGCCTACCAATATCTAACAATAGCAACCTATAGTGAAAATAAACACAGTTCCAAACTGTGCAACATTAAAACAAACCAGTGTGTACGAGTGCGACTTTACTGACTGCAACAAACGTGATGGTGTGACTAGTGATGACTGTGATGACTGAGGTGCGCTCCCGGCGCCCACTGTCGGAACAATATTGTATCCCGTCCACCTTTCTGAGGACAATATGGCGGAGGACACTGTCATTCAAGAAGAGGAAGGTGAGTTCAAATTGGCGACTTTGTTATACTGGACTGCTGTATAAGTCAGTCAATAACTTGGTGATACTTCATGGTTATCGATTGTATTATCGTAATCGGAAACCCCTTAGCGTAAGCGAAAGTCTATGGAAACCCCTTATATTTTTGCAGTTCTTGAGCGGATTATTTTTAAAACATAGTGTGCCTAATCATTGTTCAATAGACAAAATTGTAGGGATCCCGATTAAGAGTATTTTTACGCCATTAGGATATCTGTCCACTAAAGTGAAACGGAATCGAAAGGAGACAGAGAAAGTAACCAATAAAAACGATTTTAACCACGTGACGTGCACTTAGATGAGCCCAGAAAAGATTGAAACCTTATTAGTTATTGAACTGACAACAACTCTCAGCTCAGCAGTGGATAGACCGTCTTAGGGGTAGATTGCGAACTGGATACGAGTTTCTGTGATTACGAAGAACGTCACTGTGGCCATTAATCCAGACTTCAGTCTTGATTCAAACAAAAACCCAACTACATTACCTATTGCTTAAATATACTGACATTTTGACACCAAGCGCAAAACAAAACTGATTCGAAACTACATTTTGTAATAGTCTCTGAATCACTGTCGACTTTGTTATCTTTACACCGGCCTTTCACGGTCTCCGTGAGCCAGATTAAGTGCTTATTATAATATGCACTCCAAATAAAGTGGACAGTACACTATCATGATATGTGATAGTAACAATGTCCCACGCATCCACTCGTTTGTTTAATGAACACTTATGTATGTATACTGGGGCTAACCGTCATATCATAGCTCCATAGACACCAAGTTGCTTGCCCCTAATATCGCTAACATAGCGACAGTTCTACTGCTACACACTCCCATTTCGCCGATAGCGTACCTGGTAGGTAGCTATCCTCTTGCCATCAATCGCCCGACCTGGCAATCGAAACTTGGACCCTACACTCACCAGCTTCACTTGCAACCACTAGAAAATAAAGCAATATGAATGTTCTCCTATATTGCATATGCTATAACAACGGCCTACATAATATCACTAAGTAAAGTGTTACGCCCGTATTGACAGGTTGGGTGACGTAGGTAAGACTCATCTCATGGTCTGCTGGGACACCACGTGTGCGGAGCGTGCAAGTCTGTACCAACATTGTTATGATATAGGTACCTACGTCATGCGTCATACAAGTCTAGCGGTTGCTATGGGCCTTCCTCGACCTATTAAGTTTTCTGCTCACTACACTGTACCATAATATGACCGAAATTATTATATAGAAGAGATTTGTATGAGGCCACACTAGACCGTTCTGCCCCGGTATGCCTGTTATCTATCGGCTCGTTACAAAAACGAATCACGAATCTACTTGAGCATAATTTGAGTTCTATTACTATTGTGTACGTCGATTAGTTCGTCGTGATCGTAGTTACTTTTGTCTAATACAGAGGATCCCAGACTTTTTTCTCATAGACCATTTTCAAAATTTAGCTGTTTCCGGTGGACCCCCTGCAGCTACATTTATACCAAATTGTAAATTGAATTGTAAACCCTCATTTTTTTGTCACGCCAACCTCGACACTCGTCCAGTCTCCCGTGGACCCCTGGGGGTCCACCTGGACCACTTTAGGAACGAATGGTCTAATAGGTTCATATTTGGGCAAATACCTTTATGCTCTCGTTGCTGAGACTGGAGCATCGAGAAACATTGGGCCATACTGTACCATGTGTACCAGATCGGATTAATAGATGGTGCAAGTCTTCTCTAATTTTTGATTCTAGGATATGACGGTAAAAGGTTACCATCAGGCAGACGCATACTTGTCTGCCATCTTGGTAGAACGTGAAAAAAAAAAGATAATTTCATCACGGTTTTTTTCCTTTAAAATGGTGTCGAATAATGGGCACAAAATGTCACGAATAAACCTTGTCTGGATTCATAAGGCAAATCCACAGAAATAACATACGTTTTGACTTTTTTGTTGAATTTTTCAACAAATTCTTAAAAGACAAAAATGTCAACGTAAGTTGTTTAACTCGTTTTAGAGGACAATTCGACCATAAAGACAGCTTCTAGTATTATGGATTGTCTTTCTGGTTTTTCTAGATTTGGCAGAGTTCATATCTATCAACCTTTAAGTACTAAAGTATTCGCGTAAGCACAGCCCAAGCAAAACTTGTCAAACATTGTCTCTCACTCCGTATACACGTCAGTATTAGTCAAAAATTTGCCTCCTACCTCGTATCTTGATGTTCTTATCTCGTGAGCATGCAGTACTTCAGCAGTGTTACCAGTGGGGATGGTCAGTGTCTCATAGATGGCAGGTCAGTATTAAGGCTTGAGTTATTTTGACATAAATACGAAAAACTTAATTTCGACAGTCTTAATCACGATTTTCATTATTCCGAATGGTTTAAAATTCCTAATATAACAATTCCGATTTATCATAAAACCTACTTTTATAAATCATAAATTACAAAACGCCTGTTTACAATTACGAATATCAAAATAACACCTAACAATAAAATCTCAATAATCATCAGAAACATCAAATCGAATATCCAAACTCGGAATAAAATAGTTCATTTTCAGCAATCTTAAAAAGGTCTTGAGCATCAATAAATCTTCATAGTTTTTGTCAAACCGATGATGACTTACACAAATAATATTGAGACTCATCAATTAGGTACCGCAATCTGTTATAATTTGTAATAAGAGGCACAGTATGATTCTTCTAAACGTGTTTTTTAAACCCATGGGTTCGTCAGGATACAATTAAAAACAAAAATTTGGTGTTATCTACAAGCTGCCAAATTAGTGGCTAGTCAATTACATAGAAAGCAATTTCAGCCATTTTGAGGTCAAGTTAGTATTCAAAAGTTAATAGGTATGATAAGCAGTGCACAAGCAGTGGCCAAATATTTGGCCTTGAAGGCGGCTCGTCCACTGAAGCGGAGATTAGAAAAAATATCCAGTCGGAGTCTAATGGTAACATAGTCTTACTTTTAAAATTCTTGTGTTCGAATTTTAATCCTATGAAAACTTCATTTACGAAAGCTAGGTGTTCTCTTAGATAGATTATTGTTATTTAGTAAACTCACCTCACATATGTAGGTATCATTTGCCAGAAGTATGTATTATAGGGGAATTTTAAATTTATCATCCAATTAATATTATCATTATTTAACAAGTTCATGTCCTTCTTCAGGTCTCAGGCTATCCGTATGTAAAATTTCATTACAAACAGTTCAGTGGTTTACTCGTGATTAGGTAACAAACAAACGGAATTATTGCATTTATAATAGTGTAGATCACGTTTTTAACAATATTTCTTGTTTAAAGTTTTAAAGGCTAAAGTAACTTATATTATAACATTACTAAACAAAAACGATATAACCCAAATCGCTGTTGTTATACTTGTTTTATCCAAGGCTAGCTCCTTAATTTCTCTATATGTCACTGCATCTGCCTTCTCCTTAAGTTGGTCTACACACTTCATTCTTGGCCGTGCTCTCTTTCATATTGCCTCCAGTTGTCTTTCTATTATGTTTTTTATAAACTAGCTTCCGCCCGCGGCTTCGCTCGCGTATTTTACGAAACCATACATTTTCCAGGATAAAAATTATCCTACGTGCTATTCCAGACTATAACTTATCTCTGTGCCGGATTTCATCCAGATCCTTTCAGTAGTTTTTGCGTGAAAGAATAACAAAGATTCATCTATCCATCCATCCTCACAAACTTTCACATTTCTAATATTAGTAGGATAGTAGGATTTATCTAGTCTTATTAAATGTCCTATCAATTTTTTGTATTTTGCCTAGTGATTTCTAAAATTTTAGGAATCATAAGTTATTTTCATTCTTTATTTTCCTACCCTTATCCCATATTATTTGGGGTCGGCGCAGTTTGATTTTCTTTCAGACGTCATCTCGGAATTAACTTTCTTGTCAGCCATTTCACATTTCACACACTCTATCCACCTTCTTGGGTCTGCCTCTTCCCTTATGGCCATCTACATAATATATGTATGATGTAACACATTTTTTATCGATGTATATAAAAGAATTTTCAAAAAAGATACTTTAATTACTTAATTATGTAACCAATACTAATATTTCCTGCAGTTATCAAATAACATGACAATAGTACCTTATCATTCTGTTCTAATGGATATCTTTTCGCCTCCCTTCCACTTCAATGGAGCCAGCCTTAGCAGACGTAGATCATGGGTTTCCAACTGGGTGCTATGCATCAGTGGATCATCGCCATTGCGAAGTGGATCAGTGCCAATATTAATAGTATGATTAGGACTGCCTCATTGGTTTAGTATTCGCAAGGGATCCTGCTGAGCATAAGATTCTAGGATCGATTCCCGGGTAAAGTGTTATCAGGTTTTTCTGTATGAAAGTTCTCAGTAGCACTAGGAAAAGGGACTGTGCCCGAAAAATGGCAAAAGGTTGGATTCCTACTGCATGTGAATCAATAACGGCATCGGCGAAATGTGGGTGTAGAATAGTACACCTCTGCCTACCCCTTCGGGTAAAGCAAGCGTGATGCTATGTTATGTTATGTCACATTTCGTTTATGTAGTCCGACATTATAACTACACTGTGTATTGGGTACGCTAAAAATAGCTAAAAAAAAACTCGCACGATTTGTTGAACTTATCGACGTAATTCAACAGATGTTACAGATTATGGATGAGACGGGCCGTGATAAGATTATTTTACACGGTTGAGATTGATGACTTGTGAAGTAGGAGCGAAGTTTGCACCTATTTCCCGTAGTTAGATAAAAATGTACTATATTTACCCCGTAGTTAGATAATGATGTGCTATATTTACCCCGTAGTTAGATAATGATGTGCTATATTTACCCCGTAGTTAGATAATGATGTGCTATATTGTCCAATGACATAGAGAACACTAGGCTGCAAAAAACCCTAAAAACAGATTACCTGAACCAGGCATTCAAACCGAAACCTCATACTCAGCAATGCGTTTGCGAGACTAGATCAATACAAAGGTTAATAACAATCCCAAATATTTATAAAAATCTGATTAATCGCGATATGTGTTTTGATTGCAGTGACTGATATAATAATAATGTATCACGGTTTGATATCACGACGGGCTCGTAGTTACATAAGTACCGCGTAGATTGGTCGATCTGCGATGTTAAGTAGCGCTTGCCGCGGTCAGTATTTGGATGGGTGACCATTTTTCATAAATAGAGACCCTCTCCGTGCCTCGAAAAGTACGTTTAGCTCAACAATAACGACTGTCTTAGGTCTTCATGACAGTCGTTACAGGTGTCAGCGGGCTAAAAAGTCTGACAATCAGTCTATCCTTAGAAAATCTGTGTCTGTCAGATGGCAGTGTAAAATACTGATATTCAGCCGCATCTGATTAGACTGGAAGCCGACTCCAATGTAGTTAGGAAAAGGCTAAGCAGATGAAGATGATTTAATATCAAGAAAGCGTTTCAGTCATAACTGAACTGATAGAATGATTTATCATCCAATAGTATTCGATAAAAACCTTCATCTACATTTAACCTTCAAACGCTGCGAAATCTAATCATAACCCTTTGATGTGAACATCAGTACATTTACCACAAACATACCAATCGGGTAAACAAAAAAACAAAGTATAACCGCGCCGGGAATAAAACCCGGAATTAAACGCCTCACCACATGATAACAAGATCCAAAAGGTCCAATTCACACAACGCACGATAATCAAAAGGTCATAACATAAACTAACATAGTATCGCGCTTGTATGTCATGAAAGGTTAGACAGATGTATACTATTTACAGCCACATTTCGCCGATGTTGTTATTGAGTCTCATGTAATAGGGGGCGAGCCAATTGCCATCTCCCAAACATATCTCTAAACTGTGTGCTGCTACTGAGAATTTCCATACAGAAAAAACATTACCCTCCTTCAGTCGGGTAAAAAGCCAATAACATTTTGGCCGACCCTGAGGTCGAACCAAGAACATCACGCTAAGCAGTCGCGCTTTTGACCACTATATTATTTGAATATCGTGATGCTATGTACATAATTATTAGTACTTATTTTGGGCAGGTTGCTATTACTATCATCACTTAGTATAAGCGCTTATATACACAAACCACACGGCTGCAATTGTAGTGGCGCATGCGCAATTTTGTCAGTTGACTAAAAATAATCAAGGAGATCGCCCACAACATTTTTTCTACTCCAAAATATATCTCGCTACTGGCATCTTATAAACCTGATACTGCTGCGTATACCACACACTGGCGCGTCGACGGCTTATCAATAACCTACACGCGACTGCCATTTGACCTACGAATCTTGATTGCTAAAGGTATATGGTGGGCAAAGGAGCTCCCGGGTCACCCCTGATAGTAAGCGACCACCGCGGCCCAACATCCGCAACTTAATTACGGATGCAGTGCCGACCGATAAAGCTGGAAAGCCTCTCACTCGGAATGCAAAAAAACTTACACATAGTGTTATAGCGGGTGAAAGAGGTATGACTGTAGTACAGTAGGCGTATGGAGGAAAGAGGTATGGTGTTCCTCTATTTAAAGGGAAGGATCCTCCGACCCGATCCTCCGACTAACATGGCAGTTAGTCTGGCGGGCCAAAGCCCTGGATTTCGGACATTTGTATATGTGTTAGAATCGTTGTAAACTCTCATAGTGCAATTCAGGATTTTCTGTCGTCGCTTCACTCCTATAGATGGCGCTTTACTATTGGCCATGTTGCGTCGGGTATTGTAACCGTATTTTGAATTGGAAATACTCGTTTCAAAAGTAATATTTTTTTCTTAAATAGTATAATACAAATTATGCGTCATGAATAAAATTAAAATAAAATCTTATAGGACAGTTTTCAAAATTCACTGACATTAATGATACGGTTACGTTTCTATACGTCAAAATCGTCGCTTCTGTTGATGTCGTTGTATAGACAACACTTAAGGGACGAAATATCTGAGGTCATCGCTATCTTCAGCTCAGCAAAAGTATTAAAATTAGTGGAACAACGTCGTTTCCATATTACATATCCGTTACAGTCAATATGACCATGTTGTCTTCCGTAACGATAACGAAAAATAAACCTTATCCCATTGTTTAAAGTTCCGTTCTAGCACTATCAAATTATACAAATTTATAATTTATTTTGATAGGATAAGATTTATTATTCGTAACTTAACGATGTTTTGACCAATTTGACCGAAGTCGATACAAGTATGTTTACGAAAGTTGTTCCACTATATATTTAAATACTTTTGATGAGCCGAATATATCAAGTGCCTGAGACGTTTCACTCCAATTGGACACCTTTGCTGTTCTAATGTAGGTATGTGTCAGGTCTGTACCGCACAGACACGAAGATTTACTAAGGTATCCGTATCGGTCAATTTGCGATATTCAGCCACAAGCCACGAGCCACGGGAGCTGACCTTCTGAACTACATATCTGTTATGTATGACTCACTGTAGTCCACATTGTGTTATATAAACGTGTTAATGAAAACATAGTTTATGTGAATATTATGCGTGGAGTCGTTAAGATTTGTTCATTAGTTCGTGATAACTGATTGACCGACATTGTCCGTAGTTAACGTCAAATCAAAAATAATGGAATCTATGAAAGAAGTTCCTGATATGCGCGCGCACGATGTTTTTATACATTTTTAGTTTAACTTTAACTACGGTCTAGACTCACCTGATGAGGCCAGGCCTAGATCTAGATTACCTTATACCTTTTGGTGTAATGGTGTGCACTAGCTCACATGTGGAAACGTTTCTGCTAAGCTTTACAACAAGTACGTACTTTAAGTGGTACAACAGTTTAATAGTTTTACAGTTTATATCATTTACATACATGCATTTGCCTTGCATTTAATGGATCCTAGTTCTGCATGCGTGAGCCGTAAAGCCCTTATGACTGCTATTCCAAAGCGGTTGCAGGTGTGGGCGGGCGCGCTCTTCACACTTAGGTGTATGACATCTTTAAGACAACGGAGGCTATATTGCCTTATACCTTTTGGCGAAATGGTGTGCACTAGCTCACATGTGGAAACGTTTCTGCTAAGCTTTAATTATTGTAATAGCATCCTTTAATTATATTCTTTTTTATTATTGTATAATGACAGACATGGGAGTGTTGCTGGGGAGTTTGTTGGGCCGTTTCTTCTCCCCAAGCTAAAACACATAGGAAGCGGTTAAGGGCGGGCGTATTAGTTCTGTCCATAATATGTTTAACGTTCAAAAAGCACTAGTAGTAGTCTATTTTGAATAAATGAATTTTGAATTTGAATTTGATCATAATATTTTTTTTTGAACACGTTTCGTTCTCTGTTTTAAAAAAGCCCCATTTTATGATTGGTCCTGTAGGTCAATTTATGATTAGCCCCCCTCTCCCCTATTATAGGTACATTTTTATAGACATAAATCTCACAAATACGCACACCTAGACCCGGAACAAATATCTGTACAAATGTTTGTACAATGTGGAAATCGAACCCACGACCCGTGCGCATAAAGTCAATTAACAGCCGTGCCATCAATGGAAACATTAGATAACAAAATACCGTCACTCGGGAGGCTTTTTCGTGCATCCAGCCGTTGCTAACAGCTGACTGTGCAGTCTGTGGGACGGTCTGTAAAAACAAAAAATAAGTTCTATAGTTAGTTGAAGTTCTTTCGTTTCTTAAGTTCGGTTTTTGAAGTTCTAAACTGTGAGAAATTATATGAGATTTCCTGTATAACCAGTTAAAGTTAAACATCGGCATTTCGCATGCTATTGTGTAGTACCTACTTATATTTATTTAAAATTTAATTCTGTGAAGGTTTTCCTTTATCGTATTAAATTAAATTTGTTGTATTGTGGTTGTGGCAAATACCAGAAATTAATAATAACATGCCTTCTCTCACAATTAGGTATTTTAAACGTGTATTTTTGCATTGTTATGCAGACACTACCTTCAAATTGTTAATGAGATTCGTAAATACCAGTTATCTCAATGGTTTATAAAATAGCAAACCAGTTAGACTGTATATCACCGTAATTCCATCGTACCACCATCGTCAGCCGTGATACCACTTTTCTTTACCACCATTGCAATTATCACCGCAGACCTGTCTATTTCACCAGATATAACAACTCTATCCTCTCTAAACTCGTAGCAATCCTACTATAATATTATAAATGTAAAAGTTTGTGAGGATGGATGGATGGATCTTTGTTACTCTTTCACGCCAGAACGACTGAACGGATTGAACGGGTTCGTAAACCACGCGGACGAAGCCGCGGGCGGAAAGTAGTAAACAAATATAGATCACTAGCTTCCGCCCACGGCTTCGCCCGCGTGTTTTACGAACCCGTACGTTTTCCAGGGATAAAAAGTAGCCTATGTGCTATTCTAGACTGATTGACTATAATATATCTCTGTGCCAAATTTCATCCAGATCCGTTCAGCCGTTCTGGCGTGAAAGAGTAACAAAGATTCATCAATCCATTCATCCATCCTCACAAACTTTCACATTAATAATATTAGCTTCTGCCCGCAGCTACGCCCGCATATTCCCGGGATAAAATGTAGTCTGGAATACAGACTATAATCTATCTCTGTGCCGAATTCTATCCAGATCCGTTCAGCCGTTCTGGCGTGATTGAGTAACAAACATCCATCCATCCATCCATCGATCCTCAAAAACTTTCACATTTATAATATTAATAGGATTAGATTAAGATTAGTAGGATTTTAGCAAGGAAATGTATAAAACTAAACGTTGTTTTGTTTAGCTGGGATACAAACCAATATAATGCTGTACTACTTGTACGCGTATTGTACAAGTAACCTTTACATTGGTGTGAACTAATTTAATATAACGTCAGTTTTCCACGATATAAGAACGGTAAACAGAGTGTGCCTGTGTTTGTACAATTGTTACTACCTATACCTATATATACTTATTATATTTAGGTATACGTTTGTTATGTACACAGTGCTATTATTATGTTGGTACACAGATTTGGTCACTGTGTTTTAGTTTATATAGAGTATTATTTAGTTGATACGAAAGATAATACACAAGTGTAATAATACTAGGGAACAAAAACGGCAAAATCACATTAAGTACATACATTTCTAAAACTGCCTTATTGGTTATAAGTGCTACCGCTGAGCGTGAATGCTTGGGTTCGATTCCCAGGTCAGATAAAGTGTTATTGGGTTTCCAGTTCGTAAATTCTCGCTAACAGTCCGGGGTTAGGAACTGTGCCCGGTAGATGACAGTAGGCTCGTTCTCTATTATCGACATGGATCCAATGATGATATCGGCAAAATATGTTACACCTTCTAACTCGGCAAGACAGTGCTTCTTCAAGTAATCCTGCGCACACTGGACGGTGACGTCCGACGTTTATTTGCTATTTGTTTACAACGGTCAAAAGAATTTCCGTGTTTCGGCGTAAGCTCCAAATACCCGAATTTCGCAGCACTTGTAGGCAAACGAGCGTTCGGCAACCTAATTACCGATGTAGCAATCAGTTTACGACAAGCGTAGATCGCGCGATAGCTTCTGTTAAACGTTATTATTGTGTCATATATTAAGTGAAAACAATGAGACTGCTGTCGCCTTTTTTACGTTATTAGGCTGCTGGTCAGCCTAACCCTTTTCATTCCGAGAAGAAGCCCAGTATTGGGGCTAACCGGCGGAATTACCTACTGATATAATTTATCAGATCTATGTTTAAAAAAGATATTTTTGTACTAGTAGTAATCTTATCTTCTACATATAACATTCGTTACTTGTACAATCATCATCGTATTTTGATAGTCTCCAGATCAATATCGTTGACTAGAATGATCTAATTCTATGAAAGGAAAAATTACGAAGAGTTATCAGATGTTTATCATTACGACAAACAACCGAACGATGTAAATGATTGCTATTATTTAGGGAAATAATAAAAATAATTCGTTTGGCAAACAAAACTGTTGTACCAATCGCCTAAACCGAGTTTGTGGTTTATGTCTGTATACGATTCATATTCTGTCGTATCGGCACGACCTATCACTTGACCTATCGCTCAGGTCGTACTGGAAAGATTAGCAAGTCAGCAATGGCTCAATCAAATTTAATTCAATCGAGACTGACTGTCCAGAGCGCACTGAACGATTTCAAGTATCGTCACAGATGGAAGCACATGTATGTTACTGTACATACTGGTTTCATGTTCTTTTTGTTCAATAAGTTTTCCGCATCGTATAGTAGGTACTTAGGTGATGGCGACCCGTAATACTTTGGAATGTGTTGCTTATACAATATGAACAGCATATCTGCGGTTGTTTTTAATAATACGGATGTGTATATTAATGTTATCTACAAATAAATGGTGAATAAAGTTAGGTCAAGCTTTATACTTAACAAAAAGTAAAATGAAGTTATCCGTTACATGAATTTTTAATAAGAGGGTTAGTTTTTAAGGTAAATTATTCATTCTAAAGTCAACATTATTATCTTACACATACTTAAGTACATAATTTGATCATCCCAATGTTAAATTATTCAATGAAATATTATCTTGGACTTTTTTTTAAAGAAACGTTGCCCCTCACTATGATTCCGTGTCGCATACACACACAACCAAACTCAAAACAACTATCTGTAGATCTTACAAATATCTGGTCTATTCCGCGACACCTAGCGCAGAAAGCTAATCACTTAGCCACCGGATCAACCCTGGCAATTTTTTTTATTATTATGTTGAATGTCATTATTATTTATATTTCAGTCGGAGGACCGGTTCGCTGGCTACAAAGGAGTCAGGGATATCACCATCAAGAAGGTGAGACGACTATTTATTATGTTCAAAAATAAAAAATAAATATGATAAGCGACTTGTAGTAAACACATACATGTTATGAATAATTTTTGTAAAGTACTTTTTCTTCAAATTTTATTTAAAAAATATTGTGATGAAGTAAGTACATAAGAAAATACTATGTTCACTATGAACAGCCGTGAATTTTGATAATAAGGTGGGCAGATTTTTTGTCAGTGCCAAGAAATAATTCGTTATCATGTTCACTTGTTTTTTTTTTTTAATTCAATGAAATTGCCTACTCAGGCTAATTAAACTATAAACCCCATGCCACACATAGTATCTTCATATTTTTCTTAGCGTCTAGATAGAAAATTTAATTTGTTAGATTCAAAGGAAAGAATAACACTAATCTGTTCATGGCATGAGCGGTTCCCATGATGACTACTGCATCTCAGAAGAAGTTTCAATTTGTTTGGGGACCCTGTATTCCCCCTCGAAAAATAGTGTAAGTTGGCACCATATTAAGACTGGTGTAAACGTTCCAGGGTCCTTCGGGTTTGGGCATCATGATCATCGAGGGTCGCCACACGGAGGCAGGCCGTGGCATCTTCGTGTCAGACCTTCAGGAAGGCAGCGCTGCTGAACAGGTAAACACATAATCATAATCACTTGATACCAGCTTTAGTTATTACATCTGCCTTGCCTTTTCCCAACTACATTGAGGTCGGCTTCTAGTCTAACTGGTTGTGGCTTAATATCAGAATATTTCACGGAGCAACTGCCATTTGACCTCCGCCACTCAATTACTGGGAGACACTGATACTCTTAGGTTAGACTGGTTCACTGTCATTGGTCTTCGTATGACACTGGGGACCAACAGCCTAATTTGGTACGGAGAAGTCGCGATGTGTGAAAAATGGACACCCATCTAAAAATTGAGCGTGACAAGCGCTGCTTAATCTCACAAATCAACCAATCTGCGTGGTAGTTATTTAAGAGCCCTTCCAGCTTTGGATATTAAATTATTTAATATTAACGACGCTAAACCAATCAGAATATAATTTCGTGCTAATATAACATTACCTATACACACAGATACATATGTTCTGATGAGCATGAATAATATTTACTACACTAATGTGTCTTATCGTGATCGTAAAACAAGATAGTGGACAGTATCCTTGAAAAATACTTCAGATGTTAAAAGCATCGATATCTTCTGAACAAAATCTGCATGGCGCTAAACAAAAATGTGATATATAAATACGATAGCTCTTTACATAATAATGTCAACATTTATAGCGATAATATTTTCAAAACTATGCGGGTAACAGGAAAAATGTTTGGCTAATGTGCAAAATTACTAAATAAACACGTTTTATCAGAAACGGAATTTTTTTTTTTCGTTTTCGAGATTTATTCATCGGTCTAGTGGCCGCAAGCGTGGCTGCTGAGCCCTGGGTTCGCTGCCGGGATTGGGGAAAATTTCATTTGGGTTCTTTTGAATGATAAATTCTGTGTAACTGTGGGGTGAAAGAAAAATGGTCGCCGCCTGCTATCTGATACCCTCACAATAGATAATACTCTAACAACAAAAACAATACAAGAGCAATACAAGCCAATGTGCGAAGCAAATTGTCAAGGCTCAACCATCATAGTAACTCAGAGACCGAGCACTCATCATCAAGACGATATACTAATTATTGAAGCTGTATTATTTATTAAGAACTAGGAGACTACACTACACTACACTACACTACACTACACTACACTGCACTGCACTGCACTGCACTGCACTGCACTGCACTGCACTGCACTGCACTGCACTGCACTGCACTGCACTGCACTGCACTGCACTGCACTGCCCTGCACTGCCCTGCACTGCACTGCACTGCACTGCACTGCACTGCACTGCACTGCACTGCACTGCACTGCACTGCACTGCACTGCACTGCACTGCACTGCACTGCACTGCACTGCACTGCACTGCACTGCACTGCACTGCACAACACAACACAACACAACACAACACAACACAACACAACACAACACAACACAACACAACACAACACAACACAACACAACACAACACAACACAACACAACACAACACAACACAACACAACACAACACAACACAACACAACACAACACAACACAACACAACACAACACAACACAACACAACACAACACAACACAACACAACACAACACAACACAACACAACACAACACAACACAACACAACACAACACAACACAACACAACACAACACAACACAACACAACACAACACAACACAACACAACACAACACAACACAACACAACACAACACAACACAACACAACACAACACAACACAACACAACACAACACAACACAACACAACACAACACAACACAACACAACACAACACAACACAACACAACACAACACAACACAACACAACACAACACAACACAACACAACACAACATATAAACCTTTCCTGGACTTCAACAAATATTTCAATACAAAATTAGCCAAATCGGTTCATCCGTTCTCGAGTTTAAGCGAGACTAACGAACAGCAATTCATTTTTATATATATGTAGATAGATAGCACGAGAATAGCTAGTCCATATACAGTTGTCCATATTGTATATATTAACATTTCCGTTATCTATTGTCACACAAACGGTCTACTTATAAAAACGGACCGTTTTTCCTATTTCTGTCGTTTATATAGTTTAGTGAACATCGCAAAATATTCTAATATTACTTTCTGCTTTCAGGGAGGGCTGCAGATTGGTGATATGCTACTAGCAGTAAACAGAGATTCCTTACTAAATTGCAGTTATGATGCAGTAAGTATTTTTTATCATGATTTAGGTATATTCGGCCCATTACTACTGCCTCACTGTTGGGGTCAGGTTGCTATCTTTCTGTCTAGTTCAACAACAACTTCATTATAAAAACTTTCATGAATTTAGCGGTCACAGTTTTAAACAACTTTATGATAGTTTTACGGCAATTCCATGTACTTAGGTATACTTATTTCACTGATGATTCCCTATTCCAGGCAGCGGCGAAGCTCAAGCAGACGGAAGGTGTGGTCGTCCTAACTGTATGTACTCCCAACCTGAAGGAGGACAAGGGAGACGACTCTGCCACCACAGCCACCACACCCGCCACACCCACCGGTATGTACTGCTCGCTCTCACGAGGCTGTAGCCACTGTCGTGGAAACATTATGGACAAATAAAATGGGTTTAGGGCAAGAGAGTGAGAATTATTGTGTACTAACTGTTTCTCGGTGTCGCCATTCCGAATACAAGGATGACAATATTTCATTAATTTCCATTGTTTCGAATATTGAAAATCAAATGTTAGGCTGGTTACGATTATCTATGCTCAGTCTACTTATTTGTGTCTTAATTTTACATTAATCAATATTTTATTTCTAACTATTGGCCTCTTACACTTTGCCAGTTGGGTATGAAGTCATGTAATTTTATGGTGTTACCCTTCTAAAGTAATTTTAGTCCAATATAATTATTATATTCTTTGGCACATTGAACAAAAATAATTGTCAAGCACTAAACCCCATTTTTTAAGATAATGAGTATAACGAGTGTTGGTCAGGCTCGACGTCAGCGTCCCGCTGTGGCAGCAGGAACGCGGACACGCTCGCCGCCAGCAGGCCGCAGACACCCAGACCTGCTCCCTCACCTGTTAAAGGTATGCTCACTGCTCATACACACTTCATCAACAAGCGGGGAACACCATCAAGCCATTATGGTGACAATAGATATCATGGTTTTCGCAAAACCGCTTTTTACCGGCAAACAATCCTCCGAAGAAACGGCCCCGGCAGGATATTTTTGAGATCGTATACATTACAGAAATTTAAATAATAACTCAATAGAAATATAATTTACTTACATCTCTTTAGTTCGGGACGCGTGTCACCAGTTCGCAATATAAATCAAACTTAAATCCATGAAAATAAGTCAGATTTTCACGCTTTCGATTTTTGTTGTGCTGTAGTACTCATAATTTGGTGACACGCGGCGACAAGGTCATGCATCTTAACCACTTGTATTGACTTATTATTTAGATATCTGTGATTTACACTAAAAATCGAGACGGCTTAATCTTGTCCTAAAGAAAAGCGTTCAGGATGATATCATCTACAGATGCAGTATTCTTGGATTTACTGTAAATACCACGGAAACCGGGATACACAATGACTGTTACTTAATTCGCACCATGTTATTTCCAGTGGAGCCACCTCCAGATCCGTCCACAGCACCGATAGTGCCCAACGTGGACACTGTTATAGAGATCAACTCCGGCGCAGGAGTGCTGGGACTGGCGCTGCTGGGCGGCTGCGACACACTCATCAATGTAAGGGATACTATATATTCTGTTAGCCTCTATATCAATTTCATCCTTTAAGCTCTTTCAGCTACTACAACGGTCTGGTATGAGTTTTCCTCGACCTAAAAAATCGTGCGCGCTCATTTCAATGAATGCAGCGTATCATAAATGCGCACACATTATTTTCATAAATAGATCAATTTACTTATCTTTATGATTTAGATTTTTTTTATTTGATTTTTTCAAGATTTTGGAGGAATTACTTATATAATCGCGTTGTACCAACGGCTAAAAAACTTTATAAATATGGTCTAAACTTAACACGTAAAGGAAGCTTTTTTGGCCTAAACGGAATCAATTGGTTGAATGGTGATGTAGCCTTCTATCTACATCTTGCAGGGTGCGTCGGCGATAATCCTAGACATATACAACAATGGTGTGATCGCGAAGGACGGACGGCTGAAGGTGGGAGACCAGATCCTGGAGTGTAACGGAGTCGCCATCACCAAGGAGATGGCGCACGAGAGGCTCTGTCTCAGCATCAAGCAGAAGACTGCTAAGGTTTGTGCAGGATGTTTTAATTATTAAAGGTTTCTTAGCCGTGCAAGTAAGAAGCTCTTTTGTGGGTGAATAAATTTTAGACCAAGTAATGCTTCGTCTCTGCACGTGGTATCACCACCAGGCGGGATGATGGTATCGAACCTTGACTGGAGGTCGAGGTCCAGGGTTCACCAGATAATCTCCGGTTTCGCCACTAAGATATTATTCATAATTATATTGGCATCTGTGACGAATAAACGTCTGTTAAGCGAATTCTTAAGTTATATATTGCGAGAAAAAACATTAGAATTTACTTATATGTTAGTCGTGTTGATTGGTTAACTATATCTAATAAGTTCCAATAAATGACGCCACCGTTGCCATACGATATGAACGTGGGAGGATTGGCGAGCAAAGTCCGCGGTAGTTAGGCTATAAAAAATTCAGATAACTTGTAAAATAGTGAAGTTTTCAGGTATTCTGGTATATTTTAGTTCTAGCTGTTTTGAGACCGACAGTTATAACTAACATTGAGTATGTTATGTTTGTAATATTCGCAGCTAAAAATGACAGTGCACCGGCAAGAGCCGCTGAAGTTCGAGGAGGTGGAGATAGACCTGAGCCGCAAGGCTGGCAAGCCGCTCGGCCTCACCTGCCTCGCGCCCGTACAGGCTCCCGGCGTCTACATAGGACAACTTGTCAGTATACACATACACTACCTCTATAATACTCTTAAAACTTCTGACGCTTGCCTCAAATGTCTGAAATCTCACATTTTTGCCAGTTGTAGTACTGAGGCTATCTGCCCCGGGTGCACCGGACGGTCTTGTTTTATTTATAGAATGTCAGATTTTATAAATAAAGGTACATATTTAAATTGTACCGTAGTAGATATATTTGTCCATACCAGTCATTTACTGTGGGCGTTTCTGTATTAGTGTAATATTTTACATTACAAATGAAAGACTGAAAATCTGTATTGAGAAAAAGACTGGCAAAATTCGTTATGATTTTTCAGATCCGAGTGCATTGTGAAATTAAATAATAGTTTATTTTCTGTAAAATATTTTTTTTACATCTAGATGGCGCTGGCGTTTCCCTTATACTGATTGCCTCTAAGAACAAAAACTGTAATAAACTAAAATTTGTAAGCAGACCTATCCTTGACAGTGACACACGTGTCAGTAGTTATCGTGAAGCTGAGCCCTATTTTAGACAGCTTCTCGAGCGGACTCACTGTGACATTAATGACTATATTGTGTGCAGTTGCTTATTAAAACGTAATAATGAAATAAGTTAAGTTGATATATAAGAAGTATCGTTGTTGCCGTTGCAGCTGGCGGGTTCCCCAGCAGAGCTGGACGGGCGCATCCAGAAGGGCGACTTCCTGGTGGCGGTGGACGGCAAGGACGTGTGGGGAGCTGAGCTGCTGAGCTGTGCTGCGGCTCTCAAGCTGTGCGGGAACAAGGCCACCATCAAGGTCAAGCGGTTCAAGACAGTTAGGTAATTTAGTGACGTAGTGCACTGCAGTTTTGGTGTCACCGTTTTTCGGATCGAAGGACCAAAGCCTCGTCCGAGGACTGTAAACGTGATGGTATAGCTAAGGTGAATAAGTTTCATGTGTAAGTGATTGTTGAACTAGATTATGAGAATTTAGAAGGACGAAGAAACTAAATTGAATGTCACAATGTACAATAGTTTTCTACATTCTGGAGAAACATTTACAGCATAGTATGGAGACAAAATGGACGGTGATTTTCGTTGAAATAAATTTATTTTAACTTACGGCGTTAATATTATCGAGCCAGTAAACATAGCTATAGATATATACCAAATTTATTTTTCAGACAGAACTCTTTCATATGGCGATGTTCTTGAAATGAAAATATAGTTTTGATAATTTGAACATGTTTACGAATGAGATTAGAAAATTTACAATAGATATTGATGTAGTAATTATAGATTGAAATATAAGTGTCTACATCGTTATTCTTTATATACACTCAAATATAAAACACATAAACACACTAATAAATAATAATTTAAAATACTAAACTGTGACACCAAAACTAGAATAATTATTATAAAAATGATAGTTTGCAGAACTAAAACGAGTGAAATATACCAGTTCCAACATCTTAATTCAAGCTTTTTGGTATGTCTCGAAAGACCAAAAAAAAATGAAAGTTTCGTTGAAAATTTATAAATATTTTTTGGTCTGCAAACATGTCGTGTGGTATATAAGTCTATCTTAGAATAATATCTAGGCCAAATATGATAGTACCTAGTAGTTATACAGTAGGTAACATCGGGTGTTGACAAGTGATTAGACAATAAATTACACTCATTGAATACTTACGTTACGTTAACTGATTGTTAAATCGATTGCTACACCGATTGTATCCGATTAAAGACCGAGTTCACCGTCAAATAAACATATAAAATAAATTTTAAATTTATTGTTTCTTTTAACGTTTTTTTTATAATATTTTATCGGTGAACAAGGTCTTTTTTAAGATATAAGTTGATATTCGAAAAGGAGATCGAATTTCACGAAATATATCATTGCGACTTTATAACTTTATGATATTTTAAACACAGAAAAATTATGCTGTTTCGTTATAAATAAATACGCTTTTTCGATTTATAACATTATTTGTTTGCACAAATGATGTTAAAAATCAATATCTGTAGTCAATCATGTGATTATTTAATTTATATAAGTTATACAGATGGATTATTTCATATTTATGTTACTTTGAACAAATATTATCGTGTTACCAACATTATTTATTAATAGCAGTAAAAGAACCTAGTTACCTTTTGATCCTAGTTTAAATTCTTAATTTGAAAACTTTTCTTATATAAACTATAGTTTACTTAACCTAAGTACTTGGTTCGGTTTTATACGAAAACTTTAATATAATTGTGTGTCATTAAAGAATCATTGTAAAATTATTTGCCATTCACAGTGAAATTAAGTTTTGCTAAATTCTAAGATGATTTGAGATTAAGATTAAAGTTAATTTGCTAAGGCCGATATAACCCTTGGTTTGTAGCTTTAGAGCCGCAGTATTTTATATTTGCAAATCATAAGTACATTATTCAGTACAATTATTTTAACTTTACAATTTTAATGTAAATTATATTTTTACCCCAGTACAGAGGTAAGGAACAAATTAAGGGTAAATGTTAGCCATTTTATATTGTTTTGCAGTTTGCAATAAATTATTTACGCAGATATTTTAAATAATATTAAAAGAAAAATATTCATTTAAAAAAAATATACTTTATCACGCAGTTAATTACCGATTGTTCTGAATCAATTTGGTGGGTAATTATTTCCTGAAATGACGGAGTAGTGTAACCCTGCGCCACTCAGGACTTACTGCGACAACTTGCAACACACCAAACTATACAGAACATTAAATGTAGCATAATTATATAGAGAGTACATTTATCTAGTCTTACCCACTTAGTGTCGAATAAGTTGCCTTTTAGCGTAGGCTTCTCCAAGTCGCTAGAAGCTAGTTTCCTATAGTACTTTAAGTACCATGTTGACACTACTAGGTGATGCACTTAGTGCCCCAGTTTTATCAAACCCTTGCACAAAGCGAAGCGAAAGCGTGACGAAGGTTAATTCGATCAGAAAAAAGCATCGCATTAAGTTTAAAAAAATAAATTGGTTATTACAACGGTTCGCCACGCCTTCGGTACGCTTGCTTGTGACGAGAGGCGAGAGTATCAGACATAACGCGGTGTTTTTTGGTCCCGAGACATACTTCAATATTTTGTATCGTTCAATTTTCTGCCAAAGAATGTTTCTGATAACATTTGTTGACTGTTTGGAAGTTATTAGACTATCTTATTAAGATATCGAGGACTAAGTTTAACTAGAAACAGCAATTTAACATCAAATTCGTTTAATGATGACCAGGCCCGCGTTTGTCTGTCTCCGTGTCGTAATTTCTAAAGATCTTCGATAAACGCGATTCCACATCGAAATGAAACACGTTTAACGGATTATTTCGCATTTTATAATGTCTAATAATCCGGAAAGTTTGTTTTGATTTTAATGTGAGTACGGTTTAAGAACACCGTCTTAGATATTCGAAACAAAATTAACAAAAAAAAACAGAAAAATTCTTAGCTTTCTGTAGATTTTAATAAAATAAAAATTTTAGTAATTCTTTTTTTTTTTTTTTTTCATTTATATTTACTTTTTTAACATTTGGTAGCGCATGAAGATTATATTTTATTTAAGCTACCATCAATCAATTTTTTAATTAAAAGTCAATTGAATTTATATATATAAAAGACGGTGTTCAAACCTGAATTATGTAAAAATCTACAATTAATATACCTACGTTAGATCTTCGCTAATAGCTAAATATAATAAAAATTATGAAAAAACGCGAAACTTGCGACTTTTATATAAAACTAGCTGTACCCGCGACTTCGTTCGCGTGGATGTCGGAACTTAACAATGTATTTTTTAGTGAGAACAAATGCACTTATCTCTATTTTTTTCTAAAATAAAAGAATTTTTCTAAAATAAAAGTAGCCTAAGTTACTCCTTATTACATCAGCTACCTGCCAATAAAAGTCCCGTCAAAATCGGTCCAGCCATTTCAGAGATTAGCCTATACAAACAGACAGACAGACAGACAGACAGACAGACAAAAATTTTAAAAAATGTTATTTTGGTGTATGTACCGTATATATATTCATATGCATGTAGTAAAAAACGGTTATTTCAATATTACAAACAGACACTCCAATTTTATTTATATGTATAGATTAAAATGTAAAATAATGCATTTAAATAATGAATGGATTGCGTAGCATAATTCTAAATCATTGTAAAGTGTATAAAGTATGTCTTTGCCCTTTTAATAATAAGTACATATTTAGAAAATGTACTGTTAGTGAACAATTAGATGATTTTTCATTACGTTTGTAATACAAAATGATCAAAACTCACATTTTAAAGTACTTTGAAACATTACTAGCTGCTTTCGTCGTTATTTAGTAAACAAAAGCAGCAATGGACATTGTTAGTGATAATAATATGAACATTGATCATTTTGTACTATCATTAGATTTTTGTAGTACGGCCTCACTTGTAGCTATATTATGTATAAAGAGCGTGTATATTGAAAGCTTATCGAATAACATCAAACTGTGCCACAAAAAAACTTTTTTATAAAAAAAAATCGAGAATACCAATGTTAGAACAGATTAATTAATTTTATAACGTGAATAAATATCAGTGTTACGGGTTATTTTGGTTTTAAAACTTCACATTCAATGAACTAAATCTATCATATAACTTCAATAATCCGCTGAAAGCATTTCATAAAATGTTTTTATAAGCGAATATAAAATAAATCTCGTTTATATGAAAAATATTTTTAACATGAGACGTTATAAATGTTCCAATTTCATACTTATCGATTTCGGTTATATAATAATCTTCGACTAGCCTTCCTATAAGGACCCTAATGTCCTTTTTTTATTTAGCTTATACTGTCCCACTGCTGGGCAAAGACCTCCCCCATTCTTCCACTAATGTCCCTTGTTATAAATAAATTAAATACATGCGGCACATTAGGGTTGGGATTAGGGCACGAAGATTATATTCTAATATATAAAAATAGGGTGCAATGGTACTAAAAGTGTATAAAATTGGAACAACTGTAGTACACGTATATTGCCAGTAAAACGGTGTAATGCTATTTATTAACCAATTAAAATAGTATTCCTTTAGATTTAAGTAGAAATTTGTGATCTTCATTATAAATATAAACTCCTTGTAATTTATATAATAATAATATTAGAGAATATAATGTAACTAACTCTTTTCAGTACTTATTTAGTTTTACCCTTTTCCCTGTCGTCTAAGATTCGCCTTGATAAAGTAATTTTAAACTCTATTGTAATGAAGTTTAGGTGTATTTGAGAATAGTTTCAGTTTAACTAGACGCGCTCTAGTGTAGGGTCTTAAGATTTCTTATAAAGTTTTATTGTTGGAGTTTACCTAATATTATGTAAACGGAAAATTGTATGAGATAGTGATACTGTAATAAATCGTGCGCTTTTTTATACACTTGTTTTATTTTCCATGATTTTGGAAACAATTCCTGTAGGATAAGCATGCGCAAACGCAACAGTCTAATGGTCAAACTGACACACGCTCGCTCGTAAAATTGATAATTTGACATAGTACATTTTTAAATCTCACTTTAAAAAATACTCGGCTATAAGATATACAACTAGAATATTAAGTTCAATATTCTAGTTGTATATCTTATATATCATGGATTTCCGCAAAGTAACGCCTGATTCCATTAATTAATACTCGGTTAGTCAATTAAAATATTGGGAAAACACAATGTACATTTTTTGTCCAGTTAAAATGTTATCAGTTCGATTACCGAGCGTCTATCATCTTACCGACCCGCAAATTAACTAGCAGGTAATTGCGATACGTAATTGTAATCGGAATCGGTTCAATTTTGACATTTGAACAAAGTACATTACGCTTTATGCTTTAAAAAATATTCTACTCCACAACTGGAACAACGCAATGAACATTCTTGAAGTGTCAAATTTGAAGCGACTGTGATTAAAGCATATATGGACGAACAGTGTTTGTATCACAAGCTAGATGTATAAAACTCATAAAACGATCTATTGATTGCTCAGTTCATAGTAGAACTACACGTAGGCTGCGGATGACAGTTTTGATGCAGTTATGTCAACCAAGCAAAAACTGCACCCTAAATCTTCGTTAGCCCTTACACCCAGTGCCGGATTAACCACGTAGCAAGAGTAGCTATTGCTACGGGCCCCACGCTAAATGGGGGCCCGTAACAATTAGCCCGTAATTTTTTGGGCGAAACTTATTAAGAAAATATAACACAAAATGTCATACGGTAAACGCACAAGTTCTATAAAAAGTCACTTTATACTTAAGAGCCCATAGCAGAGCAAGAGCCCCCGACGGAATTTGCTACGGGCCCCGCGCTTGCTTAATCCGTCACTGCTTACAGTACAGCAAACATCTTCAGACAACCAGACGCCATCGTAATTAACGACCAAAGTACAGATTAAAAATAATTATCCACATTGAGTACACAACAGTGTACACAGACAAAAGTTTTGATTTAATTCAATTTGCTCCTTGAATTCACTTTATTTGGGAACTTCAACACTTAACAGTAAGTATGTACAAGTTAAATATTAAGTTTAGGTAACAATGAATATTATGCAGATCTTAGTTGTTATTTGTTCGAAAATCTACGTTTTAATGGCAACACACCGAAATTTTATACAATTTAAGTAAATAATAATAAAAACTGGACCAAGAATAATGTGACTATACAACGAATAACTTAATGAAAGTAAAACTTCATACACTCATAAGACAAAACCGAGTGAAAATACAAAAATTCTACAATAAACAAACTTCAGTGTTATGAAAACAATTTATCTTACTACATTTAAAATTGAGCCTTATTCCCTTGAAATAAGATTAAATATATTTTGGCTTATTATTCGGAAACTGATAATTTAGATATTTTTTTTTTATATAATATTTAGTCTGTGCGGAAAAGGAATCGTCATAAGGTTTGAGTGCGCAGCAGCGCTTAATTGCAGTATTTGTCATGTTGAAAACACTGTTACGTCATTATAGTTCGACTGTAAACACCTTGATACTTTGAGGCTGCATTATACCTAATATTTTAAATTTAAGTTTCTTTGTTTCAATAAGTGTTTCAGTTAAATGTATTTGTAATAATAATGTTAGTTCCCTTCTACACCACGCCGGTTCCCTTTCCGCACAGACTTTACTGAAATGTATTCAATAGTTAATTTTCAATAAAATACTTTATAAGCTTGTGTTTAGGTACTAAGTTACACGTTGTATTTATATAAGATTCATGTGGAAATATTTTTCTAATCGTCTTATTTCAATTTAATCTTCTGTCAGAGACAAGAAATTATTACTTGAAAGTTGTACGTAATTAATTTGGTGTGTCGCCACAATAATGTGATGCAGTGACTAGACAATAACATTAAATACTTACAATAATAATAGGTAGGATCATTACTATTAACTTAAATCTAAATTATTATTTTAAATCACAAATTGTTCTGAGCAACAATCACTTTTGTTGTTGCTTATTTTGGTAATTTGCTTAGAAATATTATAAAATAAAGTTTGTAACGACTCACTGGAAAAGAAAGAAAGATAAATTAAGTAGAAGATTAAATACGTGTTTTATAAGTCATTCAAGTAATATTTGAAAAGTTAGCCCAAGATGGCGCATGGTTAAACATATGTTTATCATTGCTCGTTTACAAACAGCTTTGATAGAACTGTTACATACAAGTGGAGCGATAGATATCATTCTTAAAATAAAAGACATTGGCTAAACAAATATACAAAGACAGGGTACCTACGTATAGTTTTCAAGATTTAATTAAATTGTGATTATAGTTGAGCAAAATACTAAACCAGGTAAATATTTTTTCTTAAATATAACTACATGTATAACAACAACTAAATTAACTTACAAAATACAATTCACATAGGTAGGGAGTCATTTTGTTCTAAGTCAATTAACTAAACAAAAATACTATAGAACAAGATAAAAATATTTATAGACCCACAATGAAATACCTAAGTCAACAATTGAGGCTAATAAAATCTAGACTTAAGAAACCTGCTCTTTAGTTCTAAAATCTTTCAGCAAAAATTGTATTATCCTATTCTGAATAAAATGGCGACATACACACGTACAATTAAAAACATTTCAAATCATTATCGTGGGTACTAAAATATCATCAAAATCTTACAAAGGCACATTCTGTATCAAAACTTACAATTTCTCATTAGAGTTTTTCTTTATAACCAACGGCTTTAACCTGCTTCGTAGCTTCACCAGCCGTTTGCTGACTCTCCCCGAGGAGTTCGCCTGCTCCTGACGATCTCTCAAGTCCGGCATCGATTTACTTTCATGCACTGGGAGCTGTTCCGTTGATTTCGACACGGTTCCATAATACCTGGGCATACTGAAGTCTTCTTGGTACATCATTTCTGACTTCTGTTTTATGCTCTGTAAGCTCGTTTCTCCTCTGTACTCTGGCAAACGTGGGCAGTCAGCGAAGAATCTTGGAAGGTTATTACTCTTTATTATAGGAGTGTCAGGTAATTGAGACAGTTTAAGTTCTTCTGTCGCCAGCATAACTCCGACCATGGACTTGCTCTTGATCAGCGGAGGCTTCTCTGGTGCCAAATGTTCAGGTATGTTCAAGAACGACGCGCTTCTATGTGGAACTCTCAGGAGTACTTTGTTCAGTTTATTGGGATCTATGTTCTTCAAACTTTCCACTCTGTTTAACATCGGTTTTATTAGTTTGCTACCACTGTCGACTCTTTCCAACGTCTTCGCGCTGTCACTTCTAGGCAGATCTCCTCTTTGCCTCAGAATTCCTTTGACACTCTCAACTCTAGGTAAAGAGAAATTCGTTGGTAAAGACAAGCCAGTAACTGGTATTGGTTCATACTGGTATATAGGACTGAGTGTTGTGATCTTCGTTTCATCTTTAATAGTAATAGTACTGGGTTTAATAACATCTTGTTTCATAACTGATACGTTCATAGTGAGTCCTTCTTCTGTATCTTGACTTCGTCGGTCGCTTTCTTCTTCTTCGTCAATCTTGAACATGTCGTGGTTGGCCAAGAGTTCATCTTTGAACATAATTTCGAAGTCTGTGACGGGGGAATTGATTTCATCTTCGAAGTACACCTTGGTCCTGTTGGGTCTGTCGGACAGGTAGTCAGGTTCAGATTTGGTCTCAAGTTCGTCAAGTGAGTCTAAGCTCGTAGATTTTGATTTTAACTCGTGATCATCTCTAAATATGAGAGATTTAGAGAATACCTGGAAATAATAAATAATATTATTACACAACATGAAACATTTAATTTAAAACTAACTTTACTTAGATGCTAATGTCATTAAATGGTGATTTTTGGACCTTTAGGGAAAACGCTGTAAAAATATAAATAATGATGGTATGTTGTCTCACCTCGTACAGCTTGTCAGCATGTAGGGGCACCTCGTTGGTCTCTCTGCCGGTGATGTCTCGAGGAGGGAGGTGGTTGTTGTTGACAGGTTGGTCGGTGACCACACTGTCCAGGCTCGCGCCAGTGTTCGTATAGCCGTTGCTGTGGGCGGCATCTTCGTCTAGTCTGGAAGGAGGTGGAACATTTATTAGTTGCTGAGCGGGAACGGTTTTTATTAAACAATTCATTTTCTGCTGTTCCGTGTTATTGTGTCCGGTACATGGCAAAAGGTTCACTCCTTATTAAATGGGACCTAATAACAGCATCGGCAAAATCGGTGTACAATAATACACTTCTAGCTAATCCTCCGTGTAATACAGGCATGATGCATTTGCTTCTTAACGCCTATCATATTAAACGGCAAAACCCTCTGATGACAATCTTGCTATTATTTACATGATATATAATATAATCTTGAATACATATAGCCATGATAAATGTATTATTTACAGCCTTGTCAGTCTGTTAGCATAACAGGCATCAGGATCAAGTTGACATGTTTGTTCGTTTACTCACGGATTGACGCGGCTTATGACTTGAGATAATAAACGGAAAGTAATTCCGAACGTCTGTGTACAATTTATAGTTGTGTATGTTTGTTGATCCCGTAATTCTTTCGTTCTTTTCATGTCGATAGCTAATTTTAACTTTGTCCAGGCTCAACTCGACTGCTGTTTGATTAGCCTCCATTAGATCCTCCAAATTACAGGGGACAGGACAGTGAGTGCCATACAAATACCTCTGACAGTCGATACGGATTTCAGCGGTCCAAAAATTTTGACAACACAACCAATCTAAGCGTAGGCAGTCGCTCCGTGTAAAATACTGATATTCAGCAGCAACTGGTTAGACTGGGAGCCGACCCCAATGTAGTTGGGAAAAGATTAGGAAGATGATGATGTTTGTTTCAATTCGTATAGCCTACAGTTTAATGAGGCAGTAAGTTTTAGGTTCTCCAAAACATTTTCTTTCTCTCATTTCCCTAATAACTCGAAACTGGCTTTTCCTTACCCAAATTGGTCGTTGGCTTCTAATTTAAACTGATGTGACTAATTTGTATTATAGAAGCTCGGCCATCTGACCAAAGGAAAACCGATATTTTACAAATTTCGTAATTAACACATATTTAAATTGATACCTACGTAACCTATATTATAATATAATTTATATTTCAGGGTTCTGACTTCATATAAGGACAGTATATATACATAATATTTTAGTAAAACAATTGTTACCTATGTCGTAAATCGTTAGCACATTTAGATCCCCTGGAATCCTCAATCTTAGTCTTTATTCCGAACATTAGTTTAGTCTCAAACATGACTGCTCAGCGTGAGGTCCTGAGTCTGATTCCCAGATCGGGGAGTTTTATTGAGTCTGGAACCCGGTAGATGGCAATAGGTTCGTCCCCTATTATTTGGGACTCAAAAACGGATTCGGCGAAATGTGGGTGTAAAATAATACACGATATAGCATGATTACACCTGAATGTTTAAACAATGTTTATCCGTTTTATTTTCTGTGTGGTATTATTGTTTTAATTTGTGTGATAAGTTAACAGATGTTGACGTTGGTTTTTACATGGTTTTCCTCTGTAAATAAGTGTGTTTCAATGATTTACAACACGATCGTATTTACGAGGCAAGTTTGTTTTACATAACATAGCACCACACGTGTATAGCTCCACAGGTTAGGCAGAGGTGTACTGCTGTTGCTGTTATTGTCCCATGTAATTGGGGGCGAAGCTATTGCCATCTAATGGGCACACTTTCAAAGTCAAAGCAGCTGTTAATTTTTTTTAACAGAAAAATCTAATATTAATTCTGGGAATTACATTCAGGGCCCACTTTCAGCGGCCTCGCTTGCGATCACTTAATCAATGGGGTGGTTTTTATGTCAAGTGCCTAAATATGGTCCAATAACCCATAAAACTGTGCTGGGCAGAGGGACTGGAGTTCACATTAGTTTATAAAAATCCATATTTCCGACTGCCTGGAATGCCTTTTATTATCAACTTTATTAGAATCGGAGTCACGAAAAATATTATTTACTGGGCTACTAAAACTATTAAACTGTTGTACCACCAACATTATATTGTAATTTTACTCATACAATGAGATATACATATGTTTTTTTTGATGACAATTGACACAATGGAAAATCTGTGCATCATTATAATTTCAATAGATTTCTTGTGACTACTACTACCTATATGTTGTGGACTATCATGTGGTATCAACATGCTTACATAATGCACATACATTACGCGTAATCTCCGAGGGTGTAGGCAGATAAGCATGTGACCAGGATACTGCACAGCACACGCTTGAGGCGTGCCCTGCGTGGGCCGCGGAGCGGCAGATTCTGGTCGACCAGATCGGGCAAGATCTCTCTCTGCCAGCCATAGTATCGGCTATGCTGGCAGAATCGGAAAACTGGAGGGCAGTGGTCTCCTTCTGTGAAGCAGTCATGCTCCAGAAGGAGGCCGCTGAGCGGGATCGGGAGAGGGCCGATCCCGCTCGACGTAGGAGGAGGCGCCGGGGAGCAACCGCCCCGGCGCGCAACATGCCGCAACCCCCCGCCTAACACCTTAGGGGGGGGCCTTAGGGGCCGCGAGCGCGCAGAGTGGGGACTCTGCTAGCGCTCTCGTCTAGCGACCCCCGAGAAGACGGCGATACGGTGTGGTCCCGTGTCGCCGTGCACACAGCACCCAGCACCCAGCGAGGGTAACGGGGGGACCTCTCTACAGTCTCCCTCGGGACGTGCACGAGGGGGTGGCCTCTTTACAGTCACCCCCTCCGGGAAGTGCCTCACGGCAGGACACCGTGGTGGGGTTCGGTGCGGTCTTGTAAGAGTTCCCGAGGCCCACCATATGGTGTCGAGGCGGATCACCGTGATGAGTTTAGCCGGTAGGAGTCCGGCACACCCCTCCGCCCCCCCCCCAGGCGGAGGATAGCCCATGATGGGTTCTCACCACGATAATCAAAAAAAAAAAAAAAAAAAGGCAGATAAGCATAAGGGGTACAAGGGTATGTAAGGGGTAGCCAGTAGAGCGACTTGGCGTTAAATTTAATTTTGTAACTGTAGTAGGCAATGGTACACGCGACAGTTTATTTTTGTTTGCCAGGAACTGAGTACAACATTTTGATATGAATTATTTATTATTGTTTAATATTGTTTTAAAATGTGCATTCATTAGTTGAAAAATGCGAATTATTTTGCGTCATTATGAGTCAAAGATATTTAAGCCAACAGAGGACTGGGTTAAGTTGATTACTGAAGATGGCAAACTAAATGTTGAGGATCAATTTCATAGACTGAAAATTTGGATGACCATAGAGTATTGTTTCCTATGTCAAAGTCAAAATCAACGTTTTTTTTACAACTACACTTTTTCAGGGACTTTTAAAAAGTCGAGACTCTAGGCACACGGTACCAAAGGGGGGATGGTCCTATGGAGAAGAGACTGGTAAGAAACACCATGGATACTCTTTTCAAAAATATAAAAAAATCATTTAAAATTAATAGTCTTAAATTTAACATGCATTATATAATGTCTTTTAATTATTCATAAAAAAAACTGATAGAAATTTCCAACTGGCCACTTACTTGTATGTGGCGATCTTCTTGTCGAAACAGAACCGCTCCTCGCAACAGTTCCAATACATGGTCTCCAGGCAGCTGTGGACAAACAGAATTGTTAATAATATTACTTTTGAAGGTACTAGAGGAAGAAACAAGGCAGCAGTGTTACTTACGCTAACCTAAATATGAATGTAAAGTTTAGATGAAGACCACGTGTCAGCTTCAACCAGATATGACTAAGAAAGATAGTCTCTTAGAAATATTATAATTGTGTGGATGAGGTTTATTGTGTCGTAATGTCAACAGGAAAATTAAAATTCAATTGGTTAATTACCCACAGTCTGAGTCCGACAAGTCGGATTATCATTTGCGATGACGGTGAAGGAAAACATTGAAGGGATATTTGGGAGAGCTCCAAAAACCCATTGACGGTGTGATTAGTACCTACAACCAACTAGGCTAGCGAGTTGGACTCGGCCTTAACCACTTACCTGATATCTTACTTAATGGACTGTATTATTACTAGACAGTTGCTCATTAACTAAGAAGGTACCTTACGCACTTATACAAACTAGAAAGTAAACGAATTTGATCGTTTATGGAATCACGAGGAAATAATTTCAAAAACTGAATTGAACCACACTATATATCTTTACATAAAAAAATATCTCTAACTCCGTCATCACAATCAGTCCTGAATCATTCACTGGTGAACGTTGAGCTCCGATATTTATGCGGAAAATTATTTTCATCACTCATGATCTGTAAGTGTCATTGTTTGCATAAAAATTAGATCAAAATTGATTAATGAGAAACGAAAAAATAATTTCAAATGTTTGCTCTGGTTAATTGATTAATTCCTTATACATATATTGAATCTTCAATCGTTGTTTTCGATGGCAATGAAAAACCTCATTATATTTTTAACACTCCTAATTGCTATTTCCTCGTATTCACAACACAGTATGTCAATCTCGGGGTAAAGGTAGGTATTTTCATACTCCCTGCTTTCGGGGACTAACATAATCATTTGAAATTAATAATTTTCAAGACCTATATATATATATGACCCGGGTACGTCTTAAAACTGCGGCCAGACACCGGAGGACGGGCAGCAGCGTCCTCTCACTAATCGGTGAGCCACTGCGATCCCCAAGCCGCCTGCCAAGCGTGGGGATTATGGCAAACCCCCCTTTGAGGGAGGCCTTCGTTCAGCAGTGGACGTCTTCTGGCTAATAATGATGATGATGATGATGATATATATATAATAATCATAAACCTATTGTGGATCAAACATGATCAATGTAAAATAGAGATCTTCTACACAGAGGGTAATAATAAAAAAAGTATGATCATCCTGTTTTGGGTAGCATGCTGGCTACAGACAATACCTGCTTCCTTGAGGCCTATATTCGGCAGCAGATTGTCGGCTCTCGATGATGATAAAACTACACTCCATTATTCACACAACATATTTTTGCACTTCATTCTAAATAAAAACAGTAAGTGTCTCGGCGCGACTTTTCCGTTTTGTCGTGACTCGAGAACTGATTCTCAAACAATTTTGTGTAACATATGCAAATAATACACTACAATGCTTTGTGGAGTTATTTTAAAACGTACTTGTTGATGAAATGTCCAAGAACAAAGGAAAATGTATGACGAGTGTTTGGTCGTCCTCGTATGGTTCCCGGTAAAGCAAAGGCCACTCCATCTCTTTCTGTGGGTTTTCTAAGAGGCTATAAGGCCGCTGAAGATTTCAATGTCAAGGACAATCAAACACTCGTCATACATTTACCTTTGTTCTTCGACATTTCATCATATTGCCTCTAGGATATGGATATCTGACCGACATGCATCAGCTTGATCTTAGGCTCTAGTGTAAGTTTATTTTAATAAACCTAACGAAAACGCCTTTCGTCACGTCCGCGCTCTGCGAGCTGATTGATCAGCTCCGAACTCTTCTCCAAAGGACCAACCCACATTGGAACCGTGCACCTAGATTCATAACGTTTTAAAAGTGCCTACAAACGCCCATTTGAAATAAAAACCTTTGACTTTGACGTCACCAATCGCAGCGCCGAACGCAGTAAACGCAAATAAAATACGCAACGAAACTTCTTTTCAGAAACAATTTTGTAAAAACTCACACTAGGGGTACTGAACGATAATTTTACGATACGATCGCGTCAGTTCTCCATTATTTCAATTCGGCAGTTTCACATAGCAAAAGGTTTCGTCCACCAAATGTGACACATTAGGCTTGTCTCATACAATCAGATACCTAGGTAAAACAGTTTAGCAAACGAATCGTGTATGTATTCTGTAGAATGACATGCGATATTTTATTACGTAGGTAAACTTCGCGAGAAGGTAAAATGTCGTGACAATTAAGTAATCAGGTATTATAATTCAAATTCAAAGTCTTTATTTGCATAATATGGGTTTACATAAGATGTTACATGATAATAAGTAAGATATCAATTATAGTAGAGTTAGGCAAAGGTGTCCGATATGTCATATTTCACCGAAGCTGTTATTAAGTCCCATGTCATAGGGAGTGAGCCTATTGGCATCAATCGGGAGCAGTTCCAAATTCCATGCACATGTACACAATAACACTGCCCGACCCGGAATCCAACCTAGAACCTCACGCCCAGCAATTGTGCTTGCGACCACTTTACCCAATAAATCATTAGGTATTATAAAGCTATATATTGCATGAACAACTGGGTATATAATATGTATTATGATTTAGTGTATATAAATTGTCCTCGTCATATTAGATATCCACTTGTACCTATGTACCTCTAATTATGCAGATTGGAGGAAAACTGCGTATATTCTTCACTGATAAACAATATGTAAATATGCCTTGCAGGAATATTACTGCAAGTAATAGTCTAATACTGAACATATACATATCACCACGCCTGTATTGTCCGAAATGTTAGGCAGGGATGTACATACATTTGCCGCAAGCGATTCCAAACTTAAGACTAATACTAAGAATTTACCAAAAAAAAAGATAAACAAAATCGAACCCATTACGACAAATGAAACTGCTTTTTGCCTCCAGAAATTACCTACTTCAAGACTATATTATTCAATTTGGGTGTTCAGAGGCCCTAGTGTAAGTTTCTTTTGACGAACTCGATTTAACGCATCGAACGCGTTCGGCGCTCCAATTGGTGGAGAGCACGAAAAGGACCAATCGGAGCGCCGAACGCGTTCGATGCGTTAAATTTCAGGACAGATTGGGATTCATGTAAAATACTGATATTCAGTCGCATCTAATTAGACTGGAATCTGACCTTAGTACAGTAGTGGAACCAGATAATGATGATTGCTGTAATGACAGCAGACAGGCGATTAAGTGATATTATTAAGTTGATAGATGTCGGATAAAGTCATTTTACATGGACCGGGGATGCCGGGGGCAATTCTCATTTAGACATAGGTAAGTCTATTTTAGTAGAGTCGGTAAAATCTGGACTGAGTCTGACACGTTCAGGGCAAGCGTTTAAAGTAAATATGTCTCCAATGTAATATTACAAGAATTAGGAAAAAGGTAGGCGAGCGATACGCGCTGTCTTTTCAGTATTTCTCGATAATCACAATATTAGTGTAGAAAAGTTTGAAGAGAAAAAAAGTGTTGTTTGTAGGGTGGATTGACGTGGTCAAAGTGACCAGGGCTAAAGAGCAGATTAAAGAGATGTGGTGACGCGATCGCTGGTCCCGTCCAATGCAGAGCATGCAAGTAACTTGCCCAAGTGTAAAGATTTAGTGCATGTGCCAGTGACACACTAAGCAAAAAGGGTTTATTAAGCAAACTACTTCGCATCGTCTGCAAGTGGCTTTAGTAATTAAGAAAAAAGTTAGTTTCTGACATCATCTTCATCAGAAGATAAAGATAAAACAGAGAGGTTATGTCAAGGTCAGGTTAGTTTAGATGAAATTCAACACAACTCTCACCTTTTTATGCCCAATTCTTAACTTGGTAATCTCGCGTAATCCTGCTACTATATGTCATCCAATGACAGCCACAATTATCATACTTGAAACTTATATACACCCAGATACAAAACAAAAGACAGTATTTTAGGTAACTTCAAGTATTTGTCAATTTTTAGTCTTTTAACAGTGATCCACAACACAAAAGTTAACCGTAAGTTCTCTGAAACATTAAATCTCTACCTCACCACTATTTTTAAATAAACTGGACTCACAAATGACACCGAAACACACAATTTTCCCCAAAAATATCACTTTGACTTAGACCGGTACAAGTCACCAGTAGAGAATGTTCCACTGTTGGCACGCGTGCCTCTACTGTCACATTTATCTTGACAGATGACACTGACTGACACTATCGGGGACTGGAGACATTTCGCGATCTATGATGTATAGGTACGGATGCTGTAATATCGCTTGATATAGAATAATCAGGTGTAGGTACATAAGCATTGCAAAGGAAGGCAATGTGGAACAGATATGCGATTAGTATATTTTCATCCAATTATATAAAACCAGCTTCTGCCCGCGGGTTCGCCCGCGTGGTTTACGAATCCATTCATTTTTGCGGGATAAAAAGTAGCCTATGTGCAATTCTAGACTATAATCTATCTCTGTGCTAAATTTCATCCAGATCTGTTTAGCCGTTCTGGCGTGATGGAGTAACAAATATCCATCCATCCACCCTCACAAACTTTCATATTATAATATTAGTAGGAGTAAGATAGTAGGATTTAAGAGCTTCGGTTTGTTGCACCGTCATTCAAACTGCAGGTTTGACGCACTGTCGATTTTGAAATTTAACTTTTTATCAGGAATCACGCACAGTTGTTTGAAAAATGTGTGAGAATAATTTGTTCAGCCAAGGGGAGCCTAGAAAGATAGTTGCCGCCCAAATGTAGAACTACCTCTCACTTTTTAAAGAAGTCATCTAGAACAGAGTGAGAAATAAACATAGTACACTTACTACTGGCATGACTTGCACAGCTTGAGCAGCATCTTGGCGAAGTTCGCATAGTGTCCGCATATGCTGGGCGATGCTGATGATGCTTCAATTGCCCTGGTACTCTACTGCATTCCTGCAAAAATATAGTTTAGAGATTAATTTAGAAGCATGAGAAATACCATGAAATTAATTAAACCCAAGAAAGCATTCAACTTCAATTTGCAAAAATCCTTTCATAGCCGGTGCCTTAACCGTAAAAAAATCCTACTTGCTATATTTTAAGTAAGTAGGCTATAATTATACATAGTTTGCAATTAGGCAAGGTCTTTAATTCTCTATGAGAACTACGCTTAAGCCCGCGACACACATCATCACCATCATCATCAGCCAGAAGACGTCCACTACTGAACGAACGCCTCCCCCAAGGTGTTGCCATAATCCCCACACTTGGCAGGCAGCGTGGGGATCGCAGTGGCTCACCGATTAGTGAGAGGACGCTGTTGCCCGTCCTCCGGTGTCTTTTTTAACTATGCGATTTAATTGTAGAACAGTCGGACTGTACAGATAAAACGTAAGATGAGTAGAACAGTGTGTAGGCTGTATTGTATGGATGTACGACTGAAATAGATGGATTGAAGATTGATGGAATCAAAACTGAACGTGAGTAGCGGGCTTTATCTAGCTACGAAAAGTCAAATAAAAAAAACTGTAGCAAGAGTATTTTAGATAATTACCTGTTGCTAGTTCTACAAGTTAGATAGCATGCTACACAATTCGATCATCTGTTGTATTAATTTGATTAATCAATTCGCTGACAATGGATATTATTGGTCCCAAATATTCAAAAACGCAGAAGCTAAATCAAAGTTATCGACTAAAATAATTTGACCAAACACGATCGGAGAAACGTCAACCGATTTGTGTGTAAACTTATCAACATTTTGATTATTGATAACACAAATATAATCGACGTTTTCCTGATATAACATAATCACATAGTGTCATGCTTCTTTCCATAGGTAGGTACAGGCAGAGGTTGTGGTCCCGTGTCGCCGTGCACACAGCACCCAACGAGGGTAACGGGAGGACCTCTCTACAGTCTCCCCCGGGACGTGCACTCGGGGGTGGCCTCTTTACAGTCACCCCCTCCGGGAATTAAGATTTCCTGTACTATAACTGTCATTACAGACACAAATCAAACACAACTAAACACTAATGAACTAACAGAAAATCAAAATAAATAATAATAACTTATTAATTCGTTCTAAATTAGGTTCGGTGAGCGCTCAGCCACTTCTTCCCTGCCCTCCAAATATCACTTGGCTAGCAATAGGTCAGTTCGCCCATACATACCTTTGCCAACAATCCTTTCTAACAAACAAACGGCAAACAAAGACACAACAACCATTTATACATTCCCCAGTCGGGTAACAACTGCGAACGTCTCGAGAAGAATGCATTGAATGTGATATAAGGAAATATTGACACCACTTATAGAAGAAGAGAAGGAATTTGATTATCACTTGCGTCATTAGTGACGGAAAACATTGTGAGGAAAGCTGCGAACATGGATGCACCCAAAAAGTTATGTGTTTGTAGCCAGCGTGTACACACAAACGAATTTTACCTCTTTATAATATTACTAGCCACCCGCCCCGACTTCGCACGGGTAGCAGAGCATATACGCCTATATTTTTTTTCTAAGACGATAGTCTAATTTAATTTAGTAATGCTATATAACTCTATTGGTTTACGCGGCGTATGCCTGCAAAGCATCCAGTCAGCATGATTTTTTTTTTCGACATCTTCAACAATCATCGTCATATTTCAGCCAATTTAAAGAAAAACCTTAATGAATTATACACCTACACCTTCCTCATGAATCACCCCATTCATTGGTGAAAGCCGTATGAATTCGTTCAGTAGTTTATGAGTTTATCGCGTTCAGACAGACAGACGCGGCGGGGGGACTTTGTTTTATAACATGTAGTGATGTAATATAGATTATCTGTCGACGTCACCACACCTCCACATCAATACGCCACACGTTCTTAAACCTACTTATAGAAAATATTATAGCATTAATAGCATTGAAATTATGTATCTAGGTGGTCCCAGCTGACAGATAATGGACATCTGACTAGGTGTTACACAGATTGTTCTGAATACCAACATACATAGTAGCGGCTATTGTATTCAAATGTGGCCTCTGGGCCTGGGCGACCTACTGTGATCAAATGAACAAGGTTGGAGATGTTAAGGGACTAGGTGTAACAGTTCGTGGTGTTGAAAGTACCCACATAACATTTAACGACTGCTTTTAATATCAGTCTATCTATCAAAGTAAGACATTGGTCTTACTAGAGAACTTTGTAATTTTTTCATATGGAACGTATGTCAAATATTGATCGCTAAAAGAGAAAATGGTTACTAGATACCTATAATTGAAACTGTCTCACTAAACCTTTGGCATAAAGACGGAGATTAGCGAAGTGGTTAAGCAATTTGCTTTCTGCGCGGCTGAAGTCTGATTCAATTCACGCACGGTTCAAATATTGTATGACCAACATAAGTAGACCCGAATAAAAACGTGTATTTAATTCAAACATAAAATACAATATTAAATGCACAAAAAGAACACCTCCGTGAGGTTCAACTTATCATTCAACGATATAAGCAATTTTCTTGAATATTAATGAAATGCAATGATTTATTTTGCAATTAGGATTTTTCAATCACTTTTACACGTCTTTTTAAACTAGATGGCGTCGGCATTTCCTATGACTATCCCTGAGAAGAAACGCCGAAACAAACTCAGGCGTCAAAGTCTGTTTTAAAGTCCAGGCAGATTGTAATGATGTAAGGGTTTATGTGAGACAAATATAGGGTGGAATAGCCTTTTGAAGAAAGTGCCATAACTATTTGAGCTAACCTGTCGCAACAGAGTGCAAGCATGAATCAGTTATCGTGAGAATTAATTAAATTAAGAGCGTTCAGCCTAGATCTCACTCACATTTACAATGTATAGCGGTTATATATAAGAAATAATTTCAATTTAAAGACATTACAATATTAAAATAATGAAGTAAATAATATAATAATTAATGGCAATAACTGTATATAAAAAAAGGAAAGGCTAAAGAGCGGCTCAATCCCAAGCGTTTTTGAATGAGTATCAGTTTGACAAAGTTCGAAATATTTTTATAAACATATATTAAATTAAAAATATATTTTACATAAACATAAATTACTATAACAAGACACAGAGAAATTAAGAAAAAACATAAACAAAATAACCTTTATGACTAATTTATACGTGATGCAACGATGTGAACACATCTCATTTCTATTTTGTTACACCTTCAACATAAAAGCATTAATATTAATATTAACCTATCTTATCACACTATACACTATCAGATCACAATGCTCTTCCTTGTTGCAAGTACATAATAATGTATTTTATCTCTTAATAATAATACATACACGTATTGTGTGCCAACCTGAATCCGTGACACACTTGCAACATAATAAGCTATTCTGATGGTAAAATTAATCTGAAAGGTATATGAAAACAACGCGAGGGAGATGTTCTAGATTACTAAGGAGTTGGACTGAATAGTAACTGAGAAAAGAAATTCTAAGAAACAAAAAAAAACATAGAGGAATTGAGAACCTCCTCCTTTTTTGGAGTCGGTTAAAAAGCACTCATACAAGGCCCGAAAGATTTTAAACCCGAAAATTTAAATCCAAGATAGGACTTGACCGCTACGCTTGAGTAGGAAATAAAAACTTGAAAATAAAAAATGCGACTTAATCTTATTTTGACAATCACCTCACCGATTAGAGCAAAGCTATTAAATTAAAGAAAAACCTTATTTTTGTGTCTGTAAGTCTCAAAGGTTTAAATTGAGATTTACATAAGGAGCAAATAAATGAATAAATAAAATAATAAATTTAGGTTTATTATAAGCCTGTTTACATTACATTAAATGGTTAAGAACACAATTAAATGGTAAAGTATGTGACAACTTTTGTGACTACTTTATGTATGTATGTATACTTTACAAACACATATTTATTGCATATAAATAAAATACTAGCTACATAGCTACCGAACAGATCAATGAAGCTGCGAATTTAAGCAGCGCTTGCGGAGGTTAATCCTTGGATGTGTGACCGTTTTAAAAATCCAGACCACTTCCTGACTCGGAAAGTACGTAAAGCATTTCGTCTCAGGTTTTATACGAATCAGCAGAAAACCAGCCCAAAAATCGGAGTATCAGTGCCTCCTATTGCCTATCAGGTAATTGGGTGGCGGTCAGAAGGCAGTAGCTCCGTTTAAATACTAATGTTAAACCGCAACTGGTTAAATTGGAAACCGACCCCAATGTAAAAAAAGGAAAAGGCTAGGCAGATGATGGATTATAAAGTATTTCACATGACATGGTACAATCAACAAAAAACATCTGATAAATGCTTTGACTACAACATCTGCCGACTCCCTTATAATAATCGCACGCAAAGATAATCAACATCACTAATACTATGATAGCCTATCAAGGTACCTGGCACACTTGAGCACTGATATCGGCCTATCTGAGATAGAGAGCTAAAAATATTTGTCTTATCTGCAAGAACGAGATTAATGATAGAGAAATATGTGGGATAACATTGAGCGATCGATGTGTTTGTTGAAGAACAAATGGAACGAGTACATGGTGTACCAAAAATCTATTGCATAGGTAAGTAAACTGTCTTATTTTTCTAGAGCTCGCAAGCGTGATTGTTGAACGTAAAGTCCTGGGTTCGATACCCGGCAGCCTAATTACGTAAAAAAGCGACAGCAACGCGACAGCCACGCGACAGCAATCTCACTGTCAGCCAATACATTATATGTCACAAAAATGACGTTTGGTAGAAGTTATCGCGCGATTTACGCCTGTCGCTACATCGGTAATTAGGCTGCGGGTCGGGCTAAGTATAAGAAGGTTTTCTGCATGGAAATTCTCAGTAGCAGCACGGAGTCTAAAACTGATCGCGAGTTTTATTATTGTTTATCTACACAAGTAAATCTTGCGACAAGCTTTTATGTCATATAAATCACTACATATTATAAAATAAAGTCCCCCGCCGCGTCTATCTGTCTGTCTGTTCGCGATAAACTCAAAAACGACTGAACGGATTTTCATGCGGTTTTCACCAATAGACAGAGCGGTTCATGAGGAAGGTTAAAGTGTATAATTCGTTAAGGTTTTGTGTAAATTGGCTGAAATATGACGATTATTGTTGAAGGTGTCGGAAAAAATGCCGACTGGGAGCGTTACTGGCGTGCACCCAGTAAATGCTCGACGTAACAGGATGATACGACACTACGACAGAAAAAAAATGTAGGCGTATATGCTCTGCTACCCGTGCGAAGCCGGGGTGGGCAGCTAGTTGTGTAATATAATGAATTGATGGGTTTGATTCAATTTAAAGTTTATTTTCTGTTTTTTAGAGCATTTAAATTAAGCTTGTTTTTGAAATTTGTTTTTATACTATCATTTATTTTTTAGTTTTCGCTGTGTTATTGTATATTCTTCTCAGCAAACCCTTTCATTTGATACCCATATCATGGGAGTACACAACAAATAACTAGTCCGCCAACTTGGGCCGTCCGCCATATTGGATTTAGAATGACGTCACTTAGCTAACCATGCATTGTCATCCAACGTGTATGCAAAATTTCATCTCAATCGGTTGAGGATAACTGCTTTAGAATTCAGTTGCAAGATTTGAGCCGAACATATGTACATACATACAAACATTACAAGTTAAATACTTAAAAGTTTGTAAAATAAAATAACAACTTCTTTGCAAACAATTCCAAAATTACTAAAACTTCAATATATCATTTTCATATCATTTGCTTGCCATTTATAGTCAAAACGATAAATATTTACAAATTAGAATACTTCCTGTTAACTTCTTGCCATAAATATCACAATAATCAAGATTTAAAATAAAATATGAGACGGCATGGGCGGTGGCCTTTGCGTCTCCTTTTTGGATGCATCGTAAAAATGGCCAAAGATTTGTATCACTGTGGACAGGGCCAACAACGCAATATTACGGTCTTGCCAGTGATAGATAGGCCCCAACGAATGAATTCCGACTATACCTATGTAATACGAATATCTATGACAATTGTTAGGAAAGTCAGCAGCCCAAAAAATCTAACAACCAATCTAACCTTAGGGTATCAATGTCTTGGAGGTCAGATCATATTTTGATCATCAGATTTTGACGACACGGTTGGCGCAGTGGCTAAGCGATTAGCTTTCTGCGCTATGTGTCGCGGGTTCGATCCCCGCACGGAACAAATATTTGTATGATCTACAGATAGTTGTTTCGGGTCTGGTTGTGTGTGCATGTGACATGTATGTTTGTAAACTGTACCCACGATACAGGAGAAATCCTAGTGTGGGGCAACATTGTTTTAAAAAGAAAAAAAAAAAGGTGGTAGTCGCTCCGTGTAAACTAGTTCACACTCTGATAAGTGTGACTGGGAACCAACCCCGACATATTAGGCAAAATGATTTTTTGGTCTGCTGCTTGTATTCGTATAACATTCGGAAACAACACGGAGGGATCTTGATGTGTAAAGAACGGTCACCCACCCAAGGATTGACCGTGGCAAGTGCCGCTTTACCTCGCAGTTCGACTAATTTACGCGATAACCATGTAACTACGAGCTCCCTCTCATAATAATCACTATTACATCTGATTTTAAACACAAAATGAGATAATAAAGAAAAAATATAACTATTTCTTTGCTACCTGATAACCGCTCTCCAGTGCAAATGCACACATTGCCTGCACAAAAACATATTATTATAATGAATCAGTAGCTATTTGAGTCGATGACTAACTGTCCGAATGTCCTGATCCCTTCGGTCAGTCACTGCTGCCAAGTCTTTGGCGGTAATTATGACATGCTTAGGGTATGAGTAACAAATGTAAGTAAGTACTTACCTTTTATACATACTGTTTTTATAATAACATAAATATAGCATCACGCCTGTATTCCCCGAAGGGTTGGGCAGGGGTGTACACAACAGAAGAATATTGAATAATATAATATGCAGATAGCACAAGAGTTTTACGAAATATGAACGATAGTAACACAAGTACTGAGCATTCGCCATCGATCTTTCTAACTCACTTCACGAGCCTAATGCGTCTGACTAGCTGCCCAGATAAGTGGGGAAAGCGCAGCCAGTACAGAATACATGTTTTGGTCTGCTAATAACTTATGGAGTACTTTCCCCACCAAAGGTACAAGATATGAACACAGACTCAAGCTGAATATAGGCAATTTATTGATAATATAATTAGGCCTATTAATAAGGCTGATTAACATAGCGAAATGAAATGATTTATTTTTGCAATCGGGATTTTTCAATCACTTTTACAGATCATTTTTTATATATGCTAGAGGGCGCCGGCATTTCCTATGACTACTTCTGAGAAGAAACGCAGAAACAAACTTAGGGATCAAGGTCTATTTTAAAGTCCGGACCAAATCTCGTAGCTTTATGTCAAAATAATGTAGGGTATTGTCTGGAGTGGCCTTTAAGGGTAAAGTGCCATAGCTGTTTGAGCTGACCCTGTCCCGACAGACGGCAAGCATGCATGAGTAATCGTGTAGCTCGACCCTATTTTAGGGAGCTCAAACAACCCGACACACGTACCGTCAGCAGGACCATTAAGTTTCAATCGTATCACGACTGTATTGCCCAAAGGGTTGTATAGACGTTTACTGTTGGTCACTCATATTTCGCTGACACTGTTGACATCTACTACTGGGAATTTCCTAACAGGTCCGTAATATAACAATATTATGGACCTGTTTTATGCAAAGTTGGTTGCGAATAATATTACGTTATTACGTTGATGCTAAAAGCTTCCAAAGATAAAATGACACCTCGCTTTTATATTGAAATACTGGACATTTAACTGCACAAATAACAACAAGAATTCCATACAAAGTGGGTCATCTCATACAAGCTCTAGTACTCAAATTAAAATTACATACATTTTCGGTTCTTTACAATGCCTTCTTCGAAATAATTGGTGCAATAATCATCCCACAAAAAAATAATTGAAAGACATCGTTAACATCCGTACGATTGTCTCAAAATACCGTAATATCGTGTGTCGACAGCCTATAAGCTATAAGTGAGATAATTTTGTACTATTAAATATTTATCATCCAAAGAAAAAACGTGTTTATAAGCTAAATACGATAAATCCAGATTTGAAGCGCGCGTTTAAAAAAATAACGCATGTGTACGGCTTGTTGATAATATTTTATGTCAGAGGTGTAACGTAATAATTAATGTTTAGTTATTTTTGCCGATGATTTAAATGTCAAGTGTTTAATTTTTATGTGTGAGAAATATTACGAAATTAAAGTTTACGGAAATGTAGAAATTAGTATTGTTTACATCTAAAAAGTGCGCGTTCATGAACTCATAGTAAAAAATGCACCGCCCCACTCCTCTATACAAAATACTTTGTAGATAGAGGGCGTGCTTTTTACATAAATGACATATTTATCATAGCTTTAAAAAAGTAATTAAAAAAGCAAACAACAAATCACGGAAAGCAAATAAGTTTCCGTTACTTACTTCCAGATTGTAAGAGCTATTAAGATAAAAGTCTTAAGTGTTCACCCGGCCTAACGCGTCACTTCCCCTCGGCCAAATGTCACCGACCATCCTTGAACGTTACTGTTTGTGGCGAGCTACGGGTTCCGTATGTATACATCACATATTAGCATATTACAGTAAGGATTCCTTGTGCAAAATCCTGAATCATAAAATGATAGAAAGATACAATTGTTTTTATTTCAAACTAGCTGTGCCCGCGACTTCGTTCGCGTGGATGTCGGAACTTAACAATGTATTTTTTAGTGAGACCAAATGCACTTAACCCTATTTTTTTCTAAAATAAAAGATTTTTTCTAAAATAAAAGTAGCCTAAGTTACTCCTTATTACATCAGCTACCTGCCAATAAAAGTCCCGTCAAAATCGGTACAGCCATTTCAGAGATTAGCCTATACGAACAGACAGACAGACAGGCAGACAAAAATTGTAAAAAATGTTATTTTGGTGTATGTACCGTATATATGTTCATATGCATGTAGTAAAAGACGGTTATTTCAATATTACAAACAGACACTCCAATTTTATTTATATGTAGTGTATAGATAAACCTAATAGAGGCACTTTTCCAAAAAGTTGGTCCTATGGAGAAGAACTGGCAAGAAACTTCATGAATACTCTCGGGTGAAAATAAAATGTATCGATATGTATGTTTCCGACCGCACTAATCAAATTCTCCTATTAGGTAATGTTTTAAAATAAGTTTAAAAATATTCGTTACACATGAAGTCAAATGTATAAAAACAATAAACAAACACCAAAACACAACAATATTCCTTAAACCACATTTGTATAAAAAAAATATATAAATATTAACTTAACTGCCTCTATGGTCTAGTGTTTGGAAGTGTTGTTGCTGAGCGTGAGGTCCATGATACGAGACTCAAGTCGAGCAAGTGTAATTGGATTTTTCTGTCAGAAACATTCTCGCCACCTACCCTCCGGGAAATATAGGCATGATAGTATGCTGTTATGTTGTAATCAATACTTTTAATAAGCCGCTTACAATTTATACAGATTAGATACTTAATTTATATCTTTATCAAATGGTGTTAATTATCACAAAAAGCCATCAAAATTCCAATCAAACTAATAATGAGATGTTTTTATAGCGAAAAGTAGTTTGATTGTGTCTCAAAATGTTGGGGTATTCCAACCACAAAAAATGTATAAACCTGATTGTTCGCCCAACGTTGGGGAAACTCATAGACAGTCTGTTAATCTCATCGATCAACAATCGATGTTTAGTATTTATTACAGGTATGATGACTCACCAATAATGATACTGCTTTCTAATCTCAGATACGTGGGTTTGATTCCCATGTTGGGAGAAGACCTGTTAGCCAATGTGGATATCTAAATTTTATATTAAGGTTCGTATATAATTATATAGACTTCGCGTATGTATTTAATGAAAACGAAGTGCAAGAAATTATTAAAAAAGTATTTGAAAGAAATATAGATAACCATTAATATTGACTGAAAGTACAGGCAACTTCAAAAGTAAGTAAGAAGATAATAAGATGTTTAAAATCGTTAAACTATTCGGTAAAATTAATGCAGCGTATGATGTACCAGTTGTGAAATTATATTTTTTTTTATGGCATATGTGGCATACGAACAGACGGATCGCCTGATGGTAAGCGATTACCGTCGCCCATGGACACCCGCAACACTGGAGGAGTCACAAGTGCGTTGCCGGTATTTTAAAAAGGAGTACGCTCTTTTCTTGAAGGTTTGAAGGTCGTATTGGTCCGGAAATACCGCAGGCGACAGTTCATTCCACAGTTTGTTTGTGCGAGGCAGAAAGTTTCTAGAGAAACGCACAGTTTTGGACTGCCAACCATCTAAATGATAGTGATGGAACTGCTGTCGCGTAGAACGATGGCGGAAAGAGACGGCAGGGATCAGTTCGAACAACAACAACAGGATGTGTTTAATCAAAATTATTGGATGAAAGTCACTACACGCTCGGTGTAGGTGTTATGTAAGTATACTACAATAACAAGTCGTTGTAACAGCTATTCTAGAATAATTAGCATTTAATTAATTGAGTCTAATAGAAGAATAAGAATTAATTCAATACTATGTACATTCATCGGTAAGGAATTCTGTGACAAAAACTTAATTTGCATAATGAACTGTATCAGTCGTATATATAATAGGTATGAAAAATAACAACAGTCGACATCAAAAGATCTAGTTCAAGCGTTTGATTCGGTTTAACACAAAGGTATGATGCACACACTCAAAATAATGCTGCATTTACTTTAGAATTTTTCAGATATTTTAGAATCTCACTTATTTAAATGAGTAAACTAAATTAGAACAGATGAAGCTTACTTCGCACCTTAGGGAAAGAAGTTGGAGTAGCTCAGGGGAGTGTTCTAGGCCCGCACGTTATTATTCCCTCATTGTAATTTAAATTGTTTTGCGATATTTGATTATTAAAAAATCTGAAACAACCTACGCTGATTTATACAACTGTTATGGCTTTAGGTAAGACGGCCTATTCCAAGAAGGTATCAGTTAAAATACATTTGCAACCAATAATTAAAAATATAAATACATTTATATTTTTGCCGGAGAAATAGACATCAGAACCCACATAGCATTTACAATTAAATTTTATAATATGTGCGATACAGAGCTTCGAGAGGTTATTGATGTGAAGTGATGTCTAAAACGTTCAGAAACGTTTGAAATCTTCGTATATTTTGCCAGTATTCATAATGTCAGATATAATATAAATAATAATTCGATACTATTTCCGTATGGCCAGCGCCATTATAGTCTAGTTTGAATGTCATGGTGATTGCGTTGTAATGGTAATAACAACATATAATTATGAATGGTAATGTCACTACCAAAATCATGAGTGCCATTTACGGAATAAAAAATACTTTTTGTTTCAATGGCATAAGTGTTATGCCGTTCCAGATACATCGAATAGTCAAAAGCCAGTTTTGACGCTTGGAAAAATTATCAAATTATTTTAATCAACCTTAGATAATATTTTATAATTATCATTGTTTATAAAAAGTTACATCCGTCTATGTATATGAGATAATCACTTAAAACAGATAATCATCATACATTTTTTAGTATTAATATTGTATTCGTTTTTTAGAGCCACGCAAACACTAAGACATGAATACAAAAAATCGATGAATTGTTGGAACTACACGCCTTGGTGTTAAACTATAATGTTCAGAAAATTTGTATCATCATATGCATGTACCTATTTTGTATTTATAGTAAAAACCCTACGTTCTTCTTCAGATCCTAGGCTACCAAACAAACAGACCGACAGTGCTTTCCCGTTTACACATGCACACACAACCCAGAAATAACTATCTGAAGATATCATATAACACAGATATCTGTTCCGTGCTGGTTGAAGTAGCTAATCGCAATAGCTAATCGCTTAGCCACTGCGTCAACCGTGTCTTTGTTTTTGAATTTGTGGGATATGTTAAAAAATCACCATTTTACAATTGTGTTTATGCGCGGCTAGTCATCTATGTCTCAGGTATGAACTCCTCAATCATACGTTGTTTTTAGACCACCACTTGCTTTTTCGAGGATCCTTATAAAAAAAATGCTTTGCGAACGATAGTACCGGGCATTATCATTATTTGATTGAGGAAAATACAGCATTAACTTGATTGAACATTAGCTAATAGTTGATTCTTATTTCCATATAATACATACATATATTAGACGCAATAAGATTACCTACATATTTAATCTTTGATCTTTTGCTATACTGTTAATTAGGCACTAATTAGATTTAATAGGTAGTTTCACTAGTAGTTGTTTGTATTATTTTGATTTACATAACAGGTATTCCCATCTCATTATAAAATATGATTAATAAAACTAATTCTCGAACGTCTCATAAACATTTTAAATATGCAAATAACTTAATATTGTTTTTGAGTGCATACTAAAAGGTATGATAATAATAATAAGGTGTTATTGTCATAACATTCTGTAAAATAATAACAATGCAAAACAATAATATCTTTTAGTCATACAGTTCTGCGGTTTCTGAGAATACTCCCAAAAAAATGCATAAATACATTTTTATTCTAAACTAGGTACAGTAACAACACATTTAGCAGTGGAGTGCACTGAAATATGGGGGTCGAATGAAACTGTGTACTTAAGTAACGTTTGGAAGGTTATGCAGGCATGTAATGGGGGGAAGCCTATTGCCATCTACCGGGACCAATTACAACTACCGTACTGCTACTGAGAAATGGTCATACAAAAAAACCTATTAACACTTTGCCGGGAATCCAAATTTATGCTCAGCTGTCTCGCTTGCTATCAGAAGATCAGTGTCAAAGTCATGATTCATCATATTCATTCATGACTCATCATCTTATTAATCTGATGTTCTGAGAGTCCGGAATCCTCTCGAGGGACAAGCCCGTAATCCACTCGGTAGGCAAGTCGAAATATATAGTATATTTCATTTTTTTTTTAACATCCAAATAAGATCATTTATTTGTAAAGCATAGGCAAGATGATGTTAATCTTTATGTATAGATAGGTATAAAATTTCGGTGTGCGTGTGTGTTTGTACTTCTTTTGCTAAACGGCTTGATCGGTTTTGATGTTATTTTTTTTGTACTTATGGGTTCACCTGGATGCTTCTTAGCTATAGTTTGATGCGGTAGGTGGCGCTGTTATCGAGATCCAGAAAAAAATACACATAGCTGAAGTTGTGGCCAACATACAGTTTCTAGAATACGCCTCTTGCCTCACGATATTTCATTCACAGTTAATGCTGTGGTGATGAATAACGATCATTGTCATGCATAAAATTTGACCTGTATTGCCCTTGGCCTTTTTTGCCTCTTGGAATCGTTAATTGGATCACCAATGCTATTATTAAAAATGGGTTTTCTTTTTATATATATGTATTTGTTTGTCTTAATAGCGAGAACTCACGAGTCACGTTTCGTATTCTTAATTATTGTTATAACAATGCGCTAATTAGTAACACATGAAAATATCACAACTATATATTTGCGCTCCTACTACATACGGAGACACCGTCACGTGTATAACAAAATACAATTAAGACCAATTTTAACAAGGATATGTCGGAGGATGAGAAGGATGTGTAAACAATGTGTCCACACTCGAGGTTTTTCAGAGGGCAATGGAACGGAGTATTCTTGGTATCAAACTTGGAGGTCGGGTTAGGAATACAACAATCCCTAATGGCACTTGGAAAGCTGCCATGTTAAAATGAACACATTTGTCATTGTTTCATCCGCGATGTCACCTACCATGTAAAGACTACATGGTAGGTGACATCGCGGCAGACCCAGACGGAGATGGCGAAATGAACTTGACTTCTATAGACACAGACTGGTCCGAATTAGCGCTTGATATAGAGAAGTGGACGGCGAGGTAGGGAGGCCTTTGCCCTGCAGTGGGACATTGCGGGCTATTACTAAATAATATAATATTGCCTTCAGCAGACTCAACACAGTATAACGCTTTTATGCTCCTTACCAGTCAATCAAGTTCAGCTGAAACTCTTCATAAACAAAACAGGTCAAAAGTTATTCGTGTCTTGATGGGGCATTTTTGTCTATTGTTATAATAATGTATGTATGTTCTAGGATTTTTAGGAGCAAAGATATTTGGTTTTCGAGTAATCACACTTTTTTATTTACAATTGAGACAAAAACTAAACGGCACACGGGAATATCCCGAGGTTTGTTTCAGAAGGGGTCGTATTGTTATAAGCAGGTAGAGGATTCAGTGACACATTTCTAGGAAATATGACAAAAGAGACGTTTTAGAAATCATTTGCAAGTCATTTAAGCTGTTAGTATTTTATTACGCATAGTTAATAGCGGCACTGTAGGTTAGTTTAAATCATGAATTACGTGTTATTTATCACCACTGCTTTAACTCAGAAGAAAACGATTGTGGGTACACTATGTCCTAGAATTAAAAATTCTTAGTGACATCCACCAATACGCCTTTGGCTTGTGTCGTGGATTTTGGTAAAATATCCTATAATGCTTTTTTGATAAACTGTCACATTTCTGTAGTTGCTCAGCGTGGCTGCTGAACATGAGGTCACGTTTTTCAATTATATGGGACTTAATAAGGGCGTGATTTAGGTGTAAGTTCAATTTCAATACCTGTGCCTAGTTATTTAGTGAATATTCGCTTGATGCTATGTATGTTTATACGTCTATTAGACAAGAAGCATAAGTCTCAGTTACGGGAATATTAATATGCCCAATGGATCATCCATTGGGCATATTAAATACTTTAAAATAACTATATTTACGTAAGCATGAGTAAAATAAAATATATTAAGATTAAAATGCCTCATCCCTTTGCAAAACACACTGTATAACTAAAGAATTCAAACACCTGTATATAGTAAACTATACGACATTATTTATAAACAAAACAAAATAGTATTAGAAGATGACCTGGTAATACACGTATTAGCAACCCATCCACTCGAGAGGCAGGTAGAAGGTTCAAAATACACCATAAAGTTATAAGTTATTACTATTTTGAAAACTCTCTGTTTCCTTTACCTTTTCCTCATACTAAATTAAGAAAAGGTAAAGGTAATATTCGTTGAGGGTCCAAAGTTTGTTGAAACGTTGTTTTGTTTAGAACTATAATGTTTTGAAGTACCCCCAAAAAATAAGAACTCAACAGTACGCCCGAAACAGTTCAATCTCGTTTACATCACAACAAAAAGAGAAAAACACGTGACTATCAATAAAAATGTAGTGGAAACCCACCTTGTATATCCGATTCCATATACAGAACTTTCTATACCACTTCACATTAAATTTATTCCAAAAATATTTTCACATTCACTAGTTCTATAAACTTTAACACTTGGTCAGATTTGTCAATAAATTGTTTCGTGTCAGTTTTGTCACATCGAAATTTACGTCGGCAATGTAAGGTCTGTTTTGGTCACAAAGCGGGTACATTGGCCCGATGCGGTAGTGAAACTGCGCGCGACGGCGAGTGTACAACCGCCGACGTGATTCATTGACGAATAGATGGAGGTGTGAGCTATAAGCGGTAGCGGGCACCGGGAGACAAAAGTGAAAATGATGATTCTCACTTTTGTCATTGAAAATAAAAATAAATAAAATAAAAATAAAATCCTTAAAATGCCATTTTCAAAATACCACTCGATCCCGTAAAATATTTTTTTTCGTTGTTAGAGGGCGGTACTAGCTTGAAACAGAACTAAATTAGAACGCTCTACAGCCACATGAACTGACGCCCTGAATAAGTTCGGTAAAAATGGAAAGTGTGTAGATTCTGCAGTCAATATTTAGTAGTAGCTATGTGGCTACGATAATATGATATAGAAATATATTTATGTACATTATTAATATTCTTTATTAACAATTTTTTATTTAAAAGCATTGCGACAGACCGCTCAACAGATAGCGGGCTGAACTGAACACATTTGGAGAAGACGAGTCACCTTTGGCACAGATTGAAAATCAAAAGGACAGCAATTACCTAAGCAGTGGATTGCGACAGGCTCAAAGTAACAGTAACTATAAAAGCAATGTCAAGTGACTGACATTGGTGTCATTGGACACAGAAGTAACTCAGCGACCGTGTCAATGTATTTCACACCTGCGTGTTAATGTGTCCGTTTATATGGGAATTATCATGCTTTTTTAAACAATGTCACAATGTCACGATTGAACTATGTTGAAAACGAAAATATTGAAAAAATATAGAATAATAATAGAGATATTGCTCGCCTATAAGGAAGGTATTAGTCAAAATATTCTACAGATCTCTAAATAAACTTAATTCTATCAAAGCGCGTAAGACCTTGTAATACTTTATACCTCACAAGACGCCTGATATTTTGTGAAGGCGCATTTAATTCAAAACTCCAATATTGACTTCTGTTTAGTTACCTTTGTATGGCACGAGATGGCGTGAGTAGTCTCAAAAAATCGTAACTATTCGCAATTAATTGTCAATGATGTCATCATTTTGATATTCGACTCATTGTTAATGTTTTGACATATTATAATGTATTCATTTAATTAATTTAATGCTTTTCTTTTTATTTTAGACTATTTAAATTGGCGCCCTCCCTTTTATTTTATTTACTTTATAATTTCTTTTGTTATTAACTAATCTCCTCCAGGATAGAATCAAGTTACTCACACCCTCAGTCTCATTGCAATATAGCCGTAGATGCATAAACACGCAATTATTACAACCTACCCCCTGAGGTCGGACGATTTTGATTCGTTTTTATCGATAGCATTAAAATTGTTATGACATTGAACTGTATATACTCTGGTTTTTGTCAAAAATTCAGAATATTTTAGTTCCATAGCGATAATTGGGTCAAGTTGAATTTGAGTGTGAACTAAATAAGTATGCACTAAGGCCATTTGTTTTTACCGGAGTGCAAAATTTTTTGGGCATTTTAAGCTAAATTCAATGGTCATTCGTTGTCATCCCGAATATTGATTGAAGATGTTTGATTATAAAGAAAAGGTCAGAAGGAGGAAAGCTTTGCTTCTGCGTACCGTCATATATTATGAGAAAAGTATGTATATAACCCGAATAAACTTCGGTAACGTAAAGTTTAATCCTAGCAACCTAAGTGGATATATCGCGTATCATAAGTTCGTGCAACTACCCGCCGCCGCTTAAGACATGTATTCGCGACGTAATTTAATTAATAGTGACGTAACTATCGGCATTGGGCTCCGGTTTCTAATGACGTAGCCACTCGCCAATGATTTGTTTATCGTAGTAGTGTTGTTCGTCACGTAGGCTTTCCCCAGTAAAAGCTTTGTATATCACAATGTTTTGTAACACACTGTGCTTCGGGTCTTTAAACGTAAATGGAAATTATCAACATTTTTTTTTATTTACTCTCCCCGAATAACGATAGATACTAGTAGGTTCTGGGTAGTCAGCCCTTTCAAACCTTGTTGATTGCCTAATCTTGCAACAAATAATAACTGTAGTAAATATAGTATAATATATACACACCCTTTTTACATAAATTTAGACAAATAAAGATTATTTCGACAAGAAATATATAGAAATAAGCAACAAATTTGTTTACAGTAGCGTTTCAAGTTTTTGTTTTTATGAAGGAACCAAGAAAAGTGTCATCCAATCAAGATGATCTGAAACTGTTCTTGAAGAACCGTTTCTTGTAAAAATAATTGGTTCGAATAAATTGACTATAGTACAACCAAAATTGCATGTGCAAATAGCCTAATGAAAATGTACAAAATGAAAACTTAAAAAAATCAATCACAGGTCGTGATTTTTAAAACTTGAAAGAATCAAGAGATTTTTATTAAAATGGCAAAACTAAACGGAAGAGTCCTAAAATTATTTGTTTCCTTTACATTCTATAGTTACTAGTTGCCGGTCTGATTACTTAGCTTATTTGAGATTCAACTCACATATTATAAACATAATACACAAGATAATTTCCACCTTATCCACTATCGGATAGAGCTAAAAGTCTATTGACAAGGTAATATAAACAAGAATTTTGAACTTAATGTTTAAGTGAATAAGGTTTAAAATAGTGTTAAATTATATTGTCCTTCACAATCGAAGCTGTCGATCAAACGGCGCCCATGTGACTGATTGCAGATGATAATTGTATTGACAGCTATAAGGCTCGATAAGGACGGACGACTCGGTCGCAAATTGAAACAAATTACCGCAAAAAAATCGTGGTGATTATTGTTAAATGTAACTTTTGTCAATGATAATTATAATTGAGAAGCAAGCTACATATGGATCTACTTCGTCGCAAATTATGAGCAATTTGTCACATAGCATATGATAGATACGAGCAATAAAATTAATTTTGTTCGTAATTATTGTGATATATGTATATTTAATAAATTATACAATCAATATTTATATAATAAAAACAACATAATCATAAATAACATAATCTCTAGCTCAAAAATGACTAACGATTTCAATAAAATTTACAATACAGGCTTCAGAGGGCGTTGTGAACATACAGACGAACTCTAAGACTATGTTAGTAGTACCTATTGCTTTTGATGTCAAACAGTCCTTCCCCTTTGACTATTAGATATGTATATCAGTGTACTCGGACGATATGAAGCATTAATCACGATTTATTATTGTTATGGCAAGCTATTTATAAGCTTGTCTGCAAGTCCAATCAAAACCTAACCGCATAGATACATCAACCACAAGGGCGTTTCGCAAAAAATTTCTATCAGCTATCGTTACGCCAATGTCGATGGCCTAATTGGTGATCGTTTTCGTCACTATCGTACCTGAGAATACTGTACGCTTCACACTTAGCATGTAAAGGGGTATAGAGAGATGTGCAAGAATTGATGGTGATAGCCAATAATCAAGTTTCTGATATCCTTGAACGGAATCACTGAGCCATTTAAGTCGATCTTAGCTAAAATTAGTCCTCCCAAGGTGGAGTGCACCAAGCGTAGGAGAGCTTGATGACTGGGGAACCACACAAACCAACGTCAATACCTATCGGATTTTATTTGCAAAACGTTCATTAAATAAGATCAAGGCTTAAAAGCCAAGAGCCTCGACCAACACCTTAAGAGGCTCTCGTTGGGAGGCTGGATCAAGGGCTTGATACAGAAGGCGGTACTCCTCGACACGACTCGCATTGCGAAAAGGTTCCTCTCTCAGGAGCCGTAACTACCGATAGCTTGAACACTTTACCCGATGGCGGTGGGTCCCTATTTCTTTATATAAAAAAAAAAGTAAAATAATGAATATAGAAAATTCTAATATGTACTTGTATATGGAATCATTCGTTGGACTTCAATGTGTTGTTGTCACTGTTAAAACAACATATATTGACAATAAAGATTGAAGTAAGAAGTAACTATTAAAATTCACGCACGATGACACAGTCCCCATTTTTTATACACCATTCTTATTTGGACACAAACAAAAAGTATTTCGTACCATTCTTTGTTATATTTTTTATAGTAGCGCAGCGATCATTGTTGTGCGCAAGATCAAGGTTACTTCGTTCAGTTAAGGCTGTACGTTTGACCTCGATAAAAAAAACAAAAAGTTCAGTGTCGCAAACTGTCCGATTATTTATGAAAAACATAAAGAAATGCACTTTAAAATGAATGCTTGATAGCGTTTTTCCGGTGAAAAATAATCTATACATACATATAAATAAAATTGGAGTGTCTATTTGTAATATTGAAATAACCGTTTTTTACTACATGCATATGAATATATATACGGTACAAACACCAAAATAACATTTTTTAAAAATTTTGTCTGTCTGTCTGTTTGTATAGGCTAATCTTTGAAATGGCTGGACCGATTTTGACGGGACTTTTATTGGCAGGTAGCTGATGTAATAAGTAGTAACTTAGGCTACTTTTATTTAAAAAAAAATCTTTTAATTTAGAAACAAATAGGGTTAAGTGCATTTGGTCTTCTTAACTTCACGTAACTTTTATAATTTTTTTTTTAATGGCGTTTCGCACTAAAAAATACATTGTTAAGTTCCGACATCCACGCGAACGAAGTTGCGGGCATAGTTAGTCTGGAATAAGTTTGTTCAAGGCGCCCATTCTACCAATATAACTACTACGTCATTCAAGACTATTTATCTACAAAGAAATCAATGGTAACGCGATATTTGATAACATTGATAACACTACCCAATTCTCGATCGGATCGGTTAGCAGCCGCGCTTCCAACCACTACACACTACAGTTACCGTCAAAATAACGCAATTACCTGCTACTATCTACCATACACAATCCAATAGATACATACTACTATCATACAATACTATCTACCATACAATAGATCCCCAAGCCGCCTGCCAAGCGTGGGGATTATGGCAAACGCCCCCACTTGGCGGAGGCCTTCGTTCAGCAGTGGACGTTTTCTGGCTGATGATGATGATGATGATGATGATGATCTACCATAACAAACGTATACCCAGCGCTAATCCAGTTAAATGTTAAGACGGAGACATTAGAATGTCTGTACGCGAGTTACACAACTTGGAAGGGCTACCTGAGAATCGAAAGGATAACCATCGGAACTCACGCACGATGTTATTGTGTTCCTTATTACAAACATTGCTTCACGCTGCATAGAGGTATGCGAGTTACTTGGAGCAATCTCTGGTGCAATAGTAACTGGCTGTCAATAGTAATGATGTATTTGTGTCTGTTTACGAATTTATGGCGATATTAGTTCGAATACCAATAAATAATACGATTTTTGGAGGGCAGTCATTATAGTCACCAACTGCGAAACATTCAGATTCGATTTTCGTATAAATACGCATTTCTTCAAACTTCATTCAATTTTTACTGCATACTATAAGATGCATTATACATATACTTTATACTTGTCAGGTTTCGGAATTCTGAAATTATCAAATATTTATTGTAGCAACTGAACATCGTCATGGGCATAAGAATTCGTGAAATCTTTTCTTTTTAATGATGAAACGACAAAGTTAAAATACGAGTTTTCTGCAAAATTTCCTTATTCACATCTAGTAGTGAAGGGGCAAAAATTTTTTTTATATTTATGTACATCTCTTAGAAATGTTTTTTGGCGTGACGGACACTATTTTAACTAGTAACACACAAAATAGTTGAGTAATAAATAGCTGTTTAGAGGAGCTAACATATGACGGTCATAAATCTTATTGTGATCCCGGGTGTGGATTTCTTCACCACTACAGCTGTTATCACTATGGTGCAATAGTAAGAGGTGACTGTCAATACAAAGGTTTATGGTATAGTATTGGTGTTCATATCTCAGATCATTTATCATGTTGCTAGCTAGGATTTATTACCGCAAAATTAATCACTTGCATTTGGACGCTTGTCGCGGTTTAAAGGATACTGTTCGCGTCATTTGTGATCTTTCTAAGGCATTTGATTGCCTTGATCATAATACGATCAGTTAAATATGTTATCCATTTGTTGTCAAGTTCTCATTATATTTCCAGAGTAATGAAATAAATAAATACATGATAGAGTAAGTATCTTCTAGAATTGTATTGCAAATATGTGTACCTATAGGCCCAATTCTAGGTCCTTTTATCTCCCGACAGTATGTTAATGGTTTAGGTCTGGAACTTTAATTGCCTTATTAAAATGCCTGGCGCTGAGCTTCGTTTTTGGCAACTCCTCGCTTTCTTTCTGCCATCTGACCTGCCACATCCAATTACTGGAAGACAGTGATACCTCGTGGTTAGACCGGTTATCAGATTTTTTAGGTTAAGGACTCCCGTAACAACTGTCATAGATATTCGTTTGACACCCATGACCAACTATTAATCGTGTAGGGATCTCGATGTGTGAAGAATCAACTCATTTAAAGACTATCCGCAGTAAGTGCTGCTTAATCTCGCTGATGAGCTGATAGTGCGCGGTAGCCATGTAGCTACGAGCAGACCGACAGGCTCATTATTTTTAAAGCTCAGTTCACACGTACATGCACACATGGTGTTATCCTTACACGGCAGACCCTGTCCCAATTGTGACAACCTAGAGCAGCGTATTAAAGCTTGCCTTCGATAATTAATAGATATTTATCCATATCTACCTTAATGCCTTAGGTAGATATGTCATTCTTAAGCTATGATCTTATTGGATCTCGTTATGATTTACCACGTTTTGATTTACTGCCCGTATAAACCAAATATTTAACAAAATATGGTTCAAAATTGCTTGATTTAGTGTTTCGTTTATGTGGTTTCGTTTTAAAGTCTTGAATGTTATACATTGCGGTTGGTTTAGTCTTTATGTGTAGGTGATAAAGGTCAAAATTACGTGGTTATGTGCTATATTTTATAATGGTGTTAATTTAATGTTCTACCGTCCGTTACAATAATTGGCGCAGATTGCGTGTAAGGCGAATATTATAAATGATTAAAGAGTAAAGTACATAGCTTTTTGTACTTGTTAGATATATCGCTCGTATTTAGATTAGAACGTCTAGACAAGTTAATAAAAGTGTATTTCTGAGTTAATAGGAAAACAGCTGTATATGGATCATTATGTAAGATATCTTATATTAACGTTATGGAAACTTTACAGTTACATAAATTTATAGCTTTATATTTATGGAACCCCATTTATATGTATGTGACCCGGGTACGTCCTAAAACTGCGGCCAGACACCGGAGGACGGGCAGCAGTATCCTCTCACTAATCGGTGAGCCACTGCGATCGCCAAGCCGCCTGCCAAGCGTGGGGATTATGGCAACACCTCCCCCCCTCCCCTTGGGAGAGGCCTTCGTTCAGCAGTGGACGTCTTCTGGCTGATGATGATGATGATGAATGTATAGAATTGCTCGAAGCGCACAAAGCTGTTTCACTATTGTAGTTAATTTGACAAGATTCGAAATCCAGAATTGTCTCCCGACATGCTTCTGGGGTACGGTACCTCAAGAAGCACACAGAACAACACTGCACTCCTAAATGTTCAAGACATTACGATTTTGTAAGTATATTTTCGTCTCCATTAAGTCCGCCTTACGTTGTGTATGCAGCATTTTTGTGCATTACGAATATAATTTACAAACTATTACCCACAACATCGTCTTCGTGTATTTTGTTTTTTGGATCTCGACAACAGCGTCACCTGCCAGGTCCAAGTATAACTAAAAACCATACAAGTGACCAATAAATACTAAAAATATATCAAAGTCGATCACGCCGTTTAGTAGGAGAAGAATTACGAACACACGAACACCGAAATTTTATAAAGATGATGATAATTAAAATAGTCAAATTATTTCTTCTTTCAACGCTGAAGGTTCCGCTCTATTCCGGGATTTGATCAAAACACTAATTCTAATATGCGCAATAGCATTAGAAAGTTCCGAAACATGTTAAGTTGTAATCTTTTTGGTTGGAATATCGGGAATAGATTTTAATACCACTATATTACTACTACAGTTATCCAACCTGACCAACTAAATTCATTGTAGTACTTCACCAATATTACAGCCAACTATTGGAGCCAATTATTTCAATTACCTTTATCGAAGTTTACCAAAATAAGGGTCAATGATTGGCCCCAAACATTTGTGCCCATTGTGGTAATCAACCAAACGGCCAACTATTGGGCCATCTCAGGCTAATATAATAGCCATTGTGAATAAAATGAAATACGTTTTAGCAAAGATGGTCAATTGAGAGCATGAGATTATGTGGCACATGACACACAAACCATTTCAATGAGCGGTTATTTCCGGTTGTCATGCAATATCGTTGTTATAGGCAGACAGAAGCCTGAAATCTAATAGATATTGTTGTGGTAACTTTGGTTTCCATATGTGTCAAATACTAGCTCAATGGTCGCAAGCACGGGACCTAAGTCTGAGGTCCTAGATATAAGGTTTTTCTATAGAAATTCTCTGTAGCAGCCCGGGGTAAAATCTAACCATTTTGGCAAAATCAAGGAGTAACTACACCAGAATATCTCTGCCTAACCTTTCGGTTAACACAAGCGTGATGCTATGAATGACGACACGGTTGGCGATGTGGCTAAGCGATTAGCTTTCTGCGCTAAGTGTTGCGGGTTCGATCCCCGCACGGTACAAATATTTGTATGATCTACAGATAATTGTTTCAGGTCTGGGTGTTTGTGTATGTGAACATATGTGTTTGTAAACGCACCCACGATACAGGAATTATACCTAGTGTGGCTCAACGTTTTTTTAAAAAAAGAAAAAAGAAAAGAATGCCTAAAATTGGATACTTATTTAATATTTTACTCTATTTCACAATAATAACATAACTAACTTGAATGGATACATTATAATTGGACGTGGCAAAATCTTTCTCACGATACTACTGACAGATAAAAACATTTTCATTATTATGAAGTATCGCTACCAGTTTCAAGGTCCATCATTAGATGGAGTCACACGTCATATTAGCGACACCACAAATTAATCACATCACATGACAGATCAGCTGACATCATTCTACTCACTGCATAGTTTGAGATACAAGATATCTTAATAGATGTAAACTAATTCAACCTCTGTATTGTATTTGTTACTTTACAACAATATTTATAAGGTCGAATTCAGAAATCTAAGAATAAGCCGGTAGTGTCCTAATTTTCTGCCTATAAAAACAACGACATAGGATTTAACTTTTCCCCAATTTGTGGGTAATCCGACCTTTTACCTAATTAAATTTAAATACACGGTTGCCGCTTTCTGCGATTTCTGCCGATGACCGCACAGAACAAATATTTGATTGACCTACAGTACCACTATCACGAGTTTTCTTACTATTTACTATTAAAGTATAGTAAATTTTCATGTTAGCGATTTTAGTTCTTAACTTGGTTACATTAGGGATTAGAGTCGCTTATGTGATATCTAGTCATAGTAAAGTTTTGATTTACTATTTACTATATCATAGAGATGTCATGTTAACGACTCTAATCCCTAATGTAACCAATTTAAGAACTGAAATATCTTGCATGAAAATGTACATTTACTATGAAAGTAAATAGTAAAAAACTCATAATAGAGGTACAGATAATTGTTTCGGGTCTGGTTGTGTGTGCATGAGACATATATGTTTGTAAACTGTACCCACGATACAGGAGAAAGCTTGTTAGAAATATTTATTTTAAAAAAATCTGATCGGTTTCAAGCATTCCCAAGTGGTCAGTGGAAAGCCTGATACAAAAATAGGTGAATTTTCCATGTAAACTATGTGTGTTATATGTACCTACCAATTAAAACTTAACTTTATAAAATTGACAAACGAGGAAAAACATTCGTATGTAAATGGTTAGGTAAACTAAATTGAAATAATACCTAAATGAAATGATCTCGGATTTAATCACTAAATCCGAGAGTCAAATTAAGAAAATTAGGATGTAATATGAACATAGATCTCGAAACGTTCTTTGACTCCTTGGGTGTTTTATGCAGAATAAGATTCTCAAATACTTCCATGGGGAAAGGCTAAATCCTACTTCCTACTAATATTATAAATGTGAAATTCTGTGAGGATGGATGGATGGATGGATGGACGGATCTTTGTTACTCTTTCAAGCCAGAACGGCTGAATGGATTTGCATGAAATTTGGCACAGAGATAGATAATAGTCTGAAATAGCACATATGCTACTTTTTATCCCGGAAAAATGTACGGGGTCGTAAACCACGCGGGCGAAGCCGCGGGCGGAAGCTACAACTACAAGAAGTACACAACAACTGTAATAAAATACAATGCCTTACATATTGATCTATATACTTACTTCATAAGTTTAGTCTTTTCCTTTGTATATTATCTTTATTCGTTGTAATGCCTTTACACATATTATTTTCTTTTTACTTCAATTTAACTATTTCAGTGCTAATGGCGTATTATGTGAATGCCATGTACACTCAACATCAAAAACATGTATAAAAGTTAAATTCCAAAGCTAGTTTTAGAGGAAATAATTATTGAAATCTTAACCAATTTCATACATACATAGTATCTGCGGATACATAATAATACAGTTTATGATTTTAACTGATACCTTTCCAAGAATAAGCGTTTGAACATCTATAATATAATCCTACTTCCTACTAATGGGAAAGTTTGTGAGGATAGATGGATGGATGGATCTTTGTTACTCTTTCACGCCAGAACGGCTGAACGGATCTGGATGAAATTTGGCACAGATAGATTATAGTCTAGAATAAATAGCACATAGGCTTTTTATCCCGGAAAAATGTACGGGTTCGTAAACCACGCGGGCGGAAGCTAGTCTGTCTATACGTATGAAATAGTGGCTTCTGTTAGATTTTAAGGTAATGCTGTTTTTATAGACAGTTAGTATATTAATAATAATTGCGCAAACACTTCTGGGAATACAGATACAGGCATGATGCCATCTGATGATCATTACGTTACTTAAACGTATACAATCTACCTCCAATAGGCCGCATAAACTATTTATCTTCTGAACGAGTGTCTTCTTAGCCGTAAAGTTCTAATTAACATTATCTTGTAACCAATTTGTATGCTCATCATCTATCACCGTATTAACAATTCACTTGTTATTCACGTTACGTAGAAACGATTGCTTCAAATTGTTTCTCTAGTGAATTTATTAGTTCGTAGTATTGTTAGTATGCGGGACTAAGCGTCGATTGCGTTGAACATTAAGATGTCGATATACCTAATGTTTTGGTTCAAAACTTGCTTCCAGATTTTTGGGATCCGCTTCGCAAGTTTACCAGTTATTCTATTTCTGTATTTTTGCTAATGAGCTCTTTTAATTGATGATACCGTTGTGGCAGAGGACCAATTTACTAAACTAAACACCTCAAGCAGAGGAATCTCTCATGCCACTGTGGAAAGATCAGCCAGTCAGCCGTGATGGTATCGAGGCTTAGGTACTCCCCAGGCTGCTATAGACTCTCTGCCATAGAGATATTTCGTCACTCGTGGAGACTCTTTTCTTGCATCCTAAACTTTCTTGTTCGATTAGTACTGATAACACAAGAGTTTCAGACATACTCTTAGGAATAATCACTACGGGAGCTCTTTCATATTGACTGCAGAACTAGTATAGAGAACTGATTATAAATAAGTGACACTATTGGTGTGATAAGGAAGTTTATGGTTTATATATATAGAATATATTTATTTGTTACTACTTCTCACACACCAAACAAAAATAATAACACAAGAGAGGCAATGAATCAAAATCGAACTCATTATCAAATTATTCAGGAATACCAACATCAGACAAATTACAAAAATGCCAACAACATTGATAAAATACGTAAACTGTTCGCGTGTTAAACAACAGGAAAACCATTGGTATACAATTCTAATATTTCAATGTAAATAAATACAGAAGACCCACTGCAGCATTAGAGGAGGATAGAGGCAGAAAAAAAAATATCCAAATAAAAAAACAAAACTGATGCGGCTCATGGTTCGACATTTTGAATTTAGAAACACAAAGTTTCGCGAAGCTAGAACTAGACGATGGATAGTGGTGAAAATATTCTTTGGACTTAGAAAATTAAACAGGATTTATTATTAAAAAATAGAAACACAACCTATAGATCCATAGAGGTTTTGCAAGAAAGAGAGATCCGCACTTTTATAACTAACATTTTTTCTCCGTTTATGACAATGGAGTCGATGTCGACTATTTTGCCAGAATTTGTTTATTTTTAATTTATTTGAAAACTGATAGGTTTCTATCATTGATAATATATATCTGGAGACCCGATTGGTATTTATTGGCTTTAGTGGACTGTCTTTTAGCGACGGGAAATGTAAAAACAATTATTGGATCTACTACGAGTATTAACCCCCAAGTAAATTTTACTGTTGACCTTCTGGTCTATTTGTTTAGTGGTTGTTTTTTAAATAGTAGGAAGGAAATGGCTCATTTATTTGAAACAGTATAATCAGGTAGGTGTGTGTGTGTGATGACGTTTCCGCTGTAAGCTATCAAGGTCTTATGTGATATAACTTGGGTTCAAATTGCTTGTTTATGGACATTTTAACGGCTTTAACACATATTTTTAAGCATCGACAATTTAATGAAGGTCCTATCTGGCCATTATGTTGGATTAAAGTAAGTACTTAATCTTATTATTTTAATTATTTTACTGAACTATAGAAGGGTAGGTACATTTAACTCTATGTATAATTATTGTAATTTGTGGTCGATGGGACTTATGAGTATGGTAGGTGCAGATAGGTAGAAAAGGAATTTTTGAACATGTCTTTGAAGGTGTAGACGAGAAATAAGAAAAGATTTTTCGAAATTCCCACAGGCTTTTTTCTAGTGCGTGTAACACCGTGGGTCGTCCTCTAGTTGGCTATTTTCTGCTTGGAAGGTATTACGACTATACGCTCCATAAAAACGATAACCTACAAATATCTCTCAAGCGTACACCTGCTCACTAAAGTTGTAACCCAATTCCGTTGAAATAAGTACAAAACAATCACGATTCCGGCAACTGTACGCACTGAGAGCAGCGAGGTGGTGAAAGCCGAACGTTTAAATGTTCCGCATTCACCGCTACACAGCTGTACCGGCAATTAGAAGTATTTGTATGACCAAGGCTGGTATAAATGAAGATGATCAGTTCTACGACTAAGGCCTATGTTTTGTTATATAAAAAATCATAGTATCACGCCTGTATTACCCGAAGGATTAGGCAGAGTTGGACTATTATACAAGCACATTTCGCCGATTATTTAGTCTCATGGAAATAATAGGGGCGAGCCTATTGCCGTCTACCAGACATAGTTCCAGATTCCATGCTGCTACTCAAAATTTCAATGCAGAAAATCCAATAACAATATCAAACCGGGGAATCGAGCCCAGGACCTAACGCTCAGCAGTCGCGTGCCAACACTAGACCAATGAGGCAGTCTCTAAAAGACATAATCTGCTGATAAACACGAACTTTTGTGGGTAGATGGAAGTTTTCATTTTAAGCATCTTTTAAATTTTTGATTAATATGGGCCTTAGGTATCTATAATGGCATTTACTAACGGCACGGCATTTAATTATGTGACTTAATAACGGCATTGGCGAAATATCGTTGTAAAATAGTACCTAGTCTACAGTAGGCACTGTCAAAGCATCTGACAAAGCATCACGCCTGTGTTCCTTAAAGGTGTGCCTACACCTTTAAGGAACACAGGTGTGATGCTTTGTTATGGTTGTTATAATAATATTCTCTCTTTTTTCTATACCGCCTGTTGGTGATTTAATTATAAGGAAGTTTAATGTTGCATGATTTATATTCCTAAATAATCTCATTCAGCGTAATATTGTATTCTTTTATATAATTTTATTATAATTATCTACCATCTAAAGTATACAAAAGCATCGCCTTGAAAATACAAAAAATAAACGTCATCAAGCATTGTATTTAAATATTGATCATACATCTCCAAGAACTAAAACCACGAATCTTTGAATCCTAGAGGACGCACCTATATCCATCAGTAGACGTCTTTCAGATGATCGAAAATCAAAGAAATTCCATGCAATGGATTTATTCAATCATTGGACGGAGTTTTCATTTAAATCCTATTTGCAGCTAAGCTGGATAAATAATAATTCTTCTTCTATCGTGTCGATACGAGCTATCACATGGTAATCGCTCATGCCGTAGTGGAAAGATTGACGACACGGTTGGCGCAGTGGTTGAGAGATCGACTCCTGAGCTAAGTGTCGCGGGTTCGATTCCCGCACGGAACAAATATATGTATGATCTACAGATATTTGTTTTGGGTCTGGGTCTTCGTGTATGTGAATACACACCGTGCCTCGTAAAGCACGTAAAGCCGTTGGTCCTGCGTCTGATCTCTCTCCGGTCGTGTCACATTGTCGTCCCATCGGACTATGAGAGTGAAGGAACAGAGAGAGCACCTGTGTTTGCGCACACACTTGTGCTCTATAATATCTCCTGCGTAGTTGGCTAATCTCCGGTGAGATAGGCCGCCGTGACCGAAATCGGTCAGGAGGACATTATTATTATTAGTGGAAAGATTAGCCAGTCAGCAGTGGTGTCAAAGCTGACTGCCCAGGGTGCGCCAGACGATCTCGGAGTCGTCATTTGTGGAGGGTGTTTCTGTGCATTAATTTTTAAACTATCGTCATATTAAATTATGTGAGTGTTTTCTGATAAGGATAAAATAATTAGTACCATTTAAGGCACAAAATATATTCAGCCTATATGTTCATGATCATACTTATAGTATACACAGTTGGAATCACCTGTATTAAATGTAAGTAAATATTTACCTTAATTAAACAGCAGGTGTAATTCCTTCCAAATTTAATATCACGACTTATCACTGATCATCACATCAAAATAATAATAATCATTCATCAGCTCATCACTACTTTGGCAAAATAACAAAAATACACAACACTACTCGCACAAAAATATTTTAAATTAGAAAAAACCCGAACTCGTATAATCTAAGACACACAAAAGAAACGGTTAACATAACACACACACACACACACACAAACACACACACACAAACACACACACATACACTGAATTTTAAAAACGGCTATTTTAATTATTTTAATGATTAAGGAAAAAAAAATGTTTCGATCTCCCGCGTTGATTTTTATATTCAAGTTAATGTTACAAAATTTTAACGTGCGCGTGCGCTTCGCTGGCACGCTCTACAATAACTGTTAACTGTCAGAAATGTGTAACGACCAATGATTCATGGGCATTATGGGTTCAGTAATTTAATTACTGAAATTATCTGTCGATATTATATATATTTCTTAATAATGGCCAAAAAAGGTGTACCTACTTTCATTTTTTTTACTATGGTTATTACTGAATCAGTGACTGTTTGAGAATTAAATACGACAAAGGGCTTCTCACAAACCCGCTCACAGTAACCCTTGTTATAAATGACTAGCTTCCGCTCGCGGCTTTACCCGCGTGGTTTACGAACCCGTAAATTTTCCAAAGGTAAAAAGTGCCTATGTGCTATTCCAGACTATAATATATCTCTGTGCCAAATTTCATCCAGATCCGTTCAGCCGTTCTGGCGTGAAAGAGTAATAAAGATCTATCCATCCATTCTCACAAACTTTCACATTTATAATATTAGTAGGATAGAAAGTAGGATTAGTAGGATAGGATAACGCTGAAGTCTTGAAGGCTTCAAGTTTAAATTTGTCGAAGTCAAAGCTTATATTTTAACCACATCAGGTGACGCAATATCAAAATATAAAACTTTATCACAAAATAAGGTTTATCTTTAGACCTGTAAACCTTTGATCCAATTTTGTATTATGAACCTTAATGGGGTCGAAATACATTACATTTTTAATATAATAATTTACAATTTAGTCCGGTACTAAGTTGACGGTTTTTTTTTTTCATTACTGTCCTTTAAGTTTGACATTTCTTTATAAAAATTAATGGAATTATTTCCGCTCTGTCATACTAACTATATCATAAAATATTAAACCTTATTACCTGTAGCCGGACTGTGAGAAAACTTGGCACAACCATGAACTTTCCAAATGACAATAGCCCAACGGATCATGTGATCGAAAGGTCATAAGTTCAAACCTGATACACGATACGCTTAACATACATTGATATCATTATTAAGAAACTTGACTTATAAATTTAAAATCTTGACAGTTTCTCTTTCATAATTACAGCAATTAACAATATTCGATTTAACTTAAGTATTTTTTAAACGAATCATTAATTATTTTAATGAGGAAACCTTATTTTGATGTGGATGGTTGTCAATAATCCTTGTAACCTTTTTGAAGCTGTGATAAAAATACTGCCAGTGTCAGATTTTTTAGTGCACGAAAGAACATCCCTGAGTGTTTACATTCGTCCAGCAAGCCCTGGGCATTTTGGTCTGGCTGACGTTACACTGTGGCAATTAAAAGTCAAAGTTTTTCTAATTTAAGCTAGGCCTTTGCAGGTATTTTTAAAAGTCGAGACTCCAGGTGCTCGGTTACAAAAGTCGGTTGGTCTGATGGAGAAGAGACCAGCAAGAAACTCCATGGATACTCTATTTCTCATGCCAATACAACAGCACTGAGACAAAACTGTGTAATTACCAGCCTGCCTGTAAATACTTTAAATATCCAGGTGTACACTTCAAGGCTGGATCGATTTGATTAGAGAAACCTTGAAATTTTGCAAACGCCAGAAGCAAACAGGCGTGAACATTGGCTATGAATAGACTACTAAATTGGTAGTATTGTGAACGATTCATCATTGTCAATGACAAATCGATCACTTGTTGTTTCGTGTTCAGAGCGAAATTATTGCTAGTAGGATTACCATGAACGTGAACTTTTGGGATGATCCCGATCTTTTGTATCCTAGAGTGTTTGTGGTTAGAGGAGGGTCCCAAATTAAAGGTCGATGTTTTGTTATGGGAATCCTTAGATCTATCATCAGCATTCGTAAGTATTCAGTAAAATGTTTTTGTCCTAATCATGAAAAGAGAGCGGGTGCTATCCGAGTTAATCAAAGAAAATCCACCAACTGCTCGGCTCAATGATCGAAGCCAAGACCTCACGTTTAGCAGCCGCGCTTACTTAATAAGTTAGTTTAACAAGTGAAACCGGTGATTTAGTTCAATAATAAATTTAAGATTTCGTTAATAGTATACGCATATCCTACTTAATATTATAAATGCGAAAGTTTGTGAGGATGGATGGATGGATCTTTGTTACTCTTTCACGCCATAACGGCTGAACGGATCTGGATGAAATTTGGCACAGAGATAGATTATAGTCTGGAATAGCATATCCCGGGAAAATGTACGGGTTCGTAAACCACACGGGCGAAGCCGCGAGCGGAAGCTAGTATATATATATATATCTTATCATCGTCAGATATTGAAATGTCCTAAAAATCCTCAAAGCTTATCCCTACTTAATAGTACTCTATAAATTAAGTTTTTTTATACACTGTCAATTCACGTGGTCAACTTCTGTTTCTTTTCGTTCTTGTGTCACACTCCATCCGTGAAGCGAGAAGGTCGCGTGATGACATGGTTGTTAAGCAAATAGCTCTTGTCTTTAATCACCACAATTCTGACTGTAAAAACTATACGAAGCATTTGTCATTAATTAAAACGGCCACGCTACGTAATTTACTAGTAATTCTCCTCGTTTTCTAGTCTAGGGCACGTAAATGAGCTAGCTAACGAACGAAGTTCTATGTTTCTGCAAAAAGGAGGTTTAGGTGGCCCGGTTATGTGGTAGAATAGCTACAAACTCAAACTGTCATAGAGCAATTCAGTATTTTACATTGTGGCTTCGCTCCGACAGATGGCGCTGTGCTTTTTGCCTAGTTAGTATTAGTCGCTACAGTTTCACAGAAAAACGGCCTAACACACTTTCAGACTCAATCATACCCTTCTTAATTCAAACTTATGGTATATTTCTTAGTGTCAAAATGGAATCAAAGGTGAAGCCTTTGCCCACCACTGGTATACGAGATGATAAAAGTAACGATAGAGTAAAAAACACAAACAATTTCTTTAAACTTAACGAGTTTGTAAGTGTAAACAGATTCCTGATACTCTTTTCTAACCCAGCTGCCTCATACTCAATCCTGGCATACATACTCAAACGTACCAAAGTCACTCTTTACGGACTTGCTAATACTTATACTGTGAGAAAGTTATTCCTAAACAATATTTAACGGGATCGCAGCAGCGGCAATAAGCAACTTGTACCTAATTATAAACAAGTTACACTTGTAAACAAGATAGTCAAACACGATATACATATAAATACGTGTTAGAAACACCTTCGTCACACTAATCTGTATTGACAGTTGTCGCCTTCACTCACGATCACATGACACCAATCATTACTATCTAAATACAGAGGAATAAGTAAATGAAGTGAGAAACAGCATATCGACTGTGAACTGGTAACATGTCCTATCTTGATTTTATGGGGATTTTACTCGGTTATACTATTCTAAACTATTTCATACCCGACAGCGCTGCAACAATCATATTTTACTTCGGTAAAAATTAGACGCCAAAATCGAATTCATTCAATTTGTACTAACATCGACCGCGTTGTATCCTGTAATGTTGTCAAAAATGAGATAGTACCAGTTGCCAGTTCACAGTCGATATGAAGAGTCACCGATTTAAATTACTAGCACTACCCGACTGAATCGGATGACATGAGATATGATGAACGTACGAGCAAAGTAGAGGACGCTCAGTCAGAGAGGAGCTTGGCATCAGGCCGGGATAACGTTGAAGCAACCAGTATCTAATAGAGACAGACTGAGATTGTCTGGTGCACCCTGGGAATTTCAGCCTCGATACCAGTGTGCTAACTTGCTAATCTTTACACTACGACAATGAGCCGCTCCCACGTCATTCCCTAAGAAGAAGCAAAAGTAGACTGCAAACTTTTCTATGGAGGTAGTAACTCTCGAGAGCGCTATACTTAACATTTCCACTCATTTAGCACATACACTTCATTTGTTTACTATTCTTTGCCCTGAAACTCGATTATATAACACGGCCAAGTGAGAAGGCCGGAGTGACTTACACATACGCTGACAAGAACAATCAATGTAAATTAATCAAGTTATATCTGATTTTATAATTTGTGAACTAGAATATCAGATAATAAATAAATGATTACTACGTTTGAAGTGAAGTGTGACGCAGGAAACGGTCAATGTCGTGTGTTGCATTGTATTATACACGGTGTGTTTAGGTACTTAAATAAAGGTTGATCTTGATCTTGATGTGACTTTTTACACAAACACATATTAAACAAATAAACTACTGCTTAAACTAGTGGTTCAATTGATTTGGTAATCGTTATTGTTGTTTTACATTGGTTTTTAGTCGCGTTTTATTTTTAAACTGAGTTTTTAAACAAAAAATATTAAAAAGACACATCAAGATTGTTTACCTTTAATTAAGTACCTAAACAAACCGAGTATAAGTGTTTCAACTAGCTACGTATCCGCCCGCGTTGTAAGATAGGAATAAAATTATATTAAACTGCCATCTGAATTCTTATAAAACTCGAGCTGGTTAAAGTAGATTATTTTCTGAGACCCAAGTACAAATACAAAAAGAAATTCCATCTCTCTTTATGAAATACTAGCTTCTGTCCGTGGCTTCGGTCGCGTGGATTACGAATCCATGCATTTTGCGGGTCGAAAAGCAGCCTACAATTTTTTTCAATAGTAAGGGTATATAACTCTATTAGTTTATGCGGCACACCCCAGTATTCCAGTCGGCATGAATTTTTCCGATATCTTCAACAATCATCGTCATATTTCAGTCAATTTACTCAAAACCTTTATGAATTATACACTAAAACCTTCGGCATAAATCACTCCGTCCATTCATGAAAATAGTATGAAAATCTGTTAAGTAGTTTTTGAGTTTATAAAGTTTAGACAGACAGACGCGGCGGGGGGGACTTTGTTTTATAATATGTAGTAATAGTAATAATATTATGTCTGTATAGCTTCAAAAAGTAAAATAATTATAATGAGTCTACTGACGACCGTTTTAAGGATTAATAATTCTACTTTGCGCCCTGATGTTCTACTATAAAACAATAAAATGAGCGCCGGCGACCTTACGCAAGTTAAATACAGCCCGTCATAACACGTCTATTATACCAAGAGAAGAGCTTGTACTTACCTATTTCTTCAAGCATTTCTTTTAGTGACTGCTCAGCCATTATCCTAGTAGCAGGATTCTGCCCACCGTCCGCCACAACCCTGAAATAAAAAGCTTCTCTTAATTACCTATTTATCCCCTAATCTTATGTAATTATATACTCATCGATGCGCCAGATAAAGTTGTTCTAATAGCTGGCAAAAAGTAGGTACTCGTTCGTTGAAATTCATTATTTGTAGTTATTTTTTATTATAATAAATTGCAAGATGTTTAAATCTAATTTTTGGCTCACCCTCTATTGCATGAGAGTCAATAACGAAGTGGCATTATGTACTTATGATTGGGTTATGCCGTGTTTGACAAATTGGTCAGTCAACAAAGTGTGTAAGCCAATAAAGTGTTAAAATTTACAGTCTCCTTTTCGTGTCGATAGCTAATTTCAAATTCATCCAGCCGAAAATATTGCCAGCCCCTAAGACGACCCTCTGACCCAGGCTACTAGATATCGACACTCAGGGAGGTTCCTTTCGTGCACAACGTATACCTATTCTAGTTTTATAAAGCTTATTTATGGTTCTAAGATACCCACCGTCCCTTAAAAGTAAAACGAGGTTGATCTATAGATAAGCACACACCATGTTAAACGAATACTTCCAATGTTCGATATATATCTAACACTTTTTACATTTCTATATAAGTCTACACATTAGATGCCAAACAACTTTATTGTTTCAATATAGGAAAACAGAACACAATCAATTTTAAACCATAAATTTAGACTTATAAGAGTGACGGTGTCTTGAAAGTAGTGTAAAAAAAGATGATATTTTTTTATCATGGCTGGATCTCTGACGATTTAATCCTATTGGAGATACATAATTGGTGCAAAACCATGGTGTTTATGGGAAGAATGAGCCCTTCACAATGTAATTGCTTTTGACAGGGTTACAACAGATATTATCTACTATCTAACAATAAAATTATCGAACTTTTTATGATTGATCAATTCGAATCCAAATCTACACGATATATTGTATAACCCATAATAATTATAAAACTAGTATTACTAGTAATAATAACCACCTGAAATTTTCTTCCTTCCCGCGTAATTGTATATTGAAACAATTTTTGTTTTTACCGACATAACAAACACGACGAGTTAGGATGCGCGCCATATTCATTCGCCAGTCTTCTTCCTGTAACTTACTTATCAATATTATTTAGGGCCACTACAGCAACATTTTATTTTGAATCGTTTCACATTTTTTCAATCAATTTTTTATCTATCACTTCAATAAAAATCTTTCACCAGCTACCTACATACCCGCTCTTTTTTGTTTTTTGTTTATTTTTTCTGATTCTGAAACTTACACTAGGGCCTCTGACCCCGACGACTCTTACTTTTTTATGATGTAAAATTGCTCTTTTTTGTAATTATATCGCACAGATATAAATATGCGATTGATCGACTCTCAATAAGTATCTACCTATAAATTATTGCATAATATTACATCAATGAGTTTGTGATACAGTGCAAGTATGACGTCGGGTGTCATTACAATCGTGTAAAGTGGTCGTACTTAGTTTACACAATCCACCGTATCTGTCATAAATAAAGTTCTTGATTGCGTACCTTCAAACGTCTCTGATTAAAAATTAAATTAAATGAAAATCTTATAAATATAAGCTATTTTTTAACCCCCAACGCAAAGGGGGGGGGGGGGTCATTGTACGAATTGAATATACCGTTTATATATATATTTAATATATAAACGGTGATCGCTCATCTTAAAAATATTAATAGGTTCTTTTAATTAAGTTAAAAGGCCGAGAGAGAAATTTTATTGTTTTACTTTTTAGAGTCTTAATTTTTGAGTCGGGGGTTACTTAACATTTTTATTTTATTTTTTAATAAAGTAAAATTCTAAGTATGGAACAATAATGGTGTGGAGCGCGCCTGCGCAAGCTACGGCCAAAGTCCCAAAATAAATGGGAGGTTGTACCCTTACGTCATCTAAAACCAACACAATATTGATCAGTAAATATATATTTATTTTTAATCTAGGCCACACAGATACATATTAATATCTCAGTTTCCTTTTCAATTCAAATCGCTTCCTTTTTTCTATGCTCCAATCACGAGCTATCCGGATAAGGCTAACACATCATTAGTAACTTGGCGCACATTCTTGGAGCGCTTGACATATTGCACAGTTTTTTATGAGAAAAGATCTAATTATAGCAGTATATTGTATTGGTAATTATACCTTTAGAACTGTTGTGATTGAAAAAGATCGGCTTTTAAGGAATAACTCGAACATAACTTTTGTAGGACCTCTGGACGGTATTTGTATCTAAAAACTATTAAAAAATCGTTGATTGATTGCAGTTTAGTTAGTGGAATCGGCCCTAGGCTCCGTATACGTTACATATGATCGAACACCTTGCAAAATTGCAACTAATTCCCAAATCTGCAGTGAAAGAATTTTGACAGCATTTATTAAGTAGGTACGCAATGCTAGTGAATCCTTGTGTGCGAATGCGTGGATTCGAGAGATTCGAAATTCAAAATTATTTAATTGTAGATTCGAAAATATTTATTACTAGCTGTGCCCGCGACTTCGTTCGCGTGGATGTCGGAACTTAACAATGTATTTTTTTAGTGAGACCAAATGCACTTAACCTATTTATTCTAAAATAAAAGATTTTTTCTAAAATAAAAGATTTTTTCTAAAATAAAAGTAGCCTAAGTTACTCCTTATTACATCAGCTACCTGCCAATAAAAGTCCCGTCAAAATCGGTCCAGCCATTTCAGAGATTAGCCTATACAAACAGACAGACAGACAAAAATTGTAAAAAATGTTATTTTGGTGTATGTACCGTATATATATTCATATGCATGTAGTAATAAACGGTTATTTCAATATTACAAACAGACACTCAAATTTTATTTATATGTATAGATGAACTGAAGAAGCTGTCAAACGTTCGTGTTGACGAGTTATTTTCTACCGTCGTTACCGTTCGGCCAAATATGTATGAAAAAATCGTGCGCGCGCATTTGAGTGAACTATCGTAAACGCGGGCACATTATTTTCATACATTCTTGGTTTACGTTATCTATGGTTGAGTAAATTTCGTACTAGATTGTTTATGGCCTATCTGTCTGTCTGTTCGTATATCAAGGTACAATGCAGTGCCGGCTTTACCTATGGTGCACGGTGTGCCGTGCACGGGCGCAGGGTCTCCCGCCCGCGGGACTTAGATACAAAAACAGCACATTGTTCTAATTTAGAAAACAAACTGTGTGGGTTCGTAATATATGCGGGCGAAGCCGCGGGCTGAAGCTAGTAATTTATAATTGCACCATGTGCATTCGAATTTGAGGACGCCAGGTAATTTTTTGCACCTATGTGGACTTGAGCCGCCCCTGGTACAATGCACACTAATTTTGTAAATAAGAATAGGTACATAATTATAAAAATTCTAAATGCACTCAAATAAATCAAGGCCAGTAAGTAAACGAAAACCTCATCAAGTGCCCCAAAGATGAGTTGTACTTGTATCTTTTTTGTCCATTTTTGGATTGGATTGAGCGCCTGATATTTTTATAATAGTGGATAATCACTCCAGCGTATTGAGTATTAAAATTATAACAGTAACAGTAAATGAGACACTTGATTTTTTTTACAAGAACAGTATTATAACGCACTTTCAAACTCATATTTTTGTGTTACGTGGACAATGGGGGTCAAATTTTGACCTTATAAAAAATACCACATAAAAGCTTATAAAAAAAATTACGACAAAAATATTGCTCCTGTGGTCCTTAGTAAAATAATTGTCGATATTTGAATGGGTATCTCATGTTGTGACATATTGATATAAATGAAAAAAAAATATATGTACCTACTTCGTTCTTCATTTGTTTGATCTTATCATGTTATAAATAAAAAAATATCTTACGAACCTACCATCACACTATAATTAAAAACAAAAATTGCCTTTTACGGGTAGATGTAGATATGTACCACTTTGTATAATCAATAAGGTTTTATGCATATTACGTGTGCATTACCATATATGTGCAATATTCTATAACTAGCTGTGCCCGCGACTTCGTTCGCGTGGATGTCGGAACTTAACAATGTATTTTTTAGTGAGACCAAATGCACTTAACCCTATTTTTTTCTAAAATAAAAGATTTTTTCTAAAATAAAAGTAGCCTAAGTTACTCCTTATTACATCAGCTACCTGCCAATAAAAGTCCCGTCAAAATCGGTCCAGCCATTTCAGAGATTAGCATAAACAAACAGACGGACAGACAAAAATTGTAAAAAATGTTATTTTTGTGTATGTACCGTATATATATTCATATGCATGTAGTAAAAAACGGTTATTTCAATATTACAAACAGACACTCCAATTTTATTTATATGTATAGATAAGATAACCAAGAAGAATGTATGTGAAATCCGATGTCATGACTTCCTGAGCGCATGCGCAGAAACTTTTGAATAATCATGCTTGGTTCGTAAAATTCTATTTGTTATTCATTGTGACAGGTGGCGGTGGCCACCATCCTAATTACTGAACCTTGATTGAACATATTTCTTCAATGTAAAATTAAACTATAAAATACTCACCAAATATTCGCTTTGAAATTATTTGTGATTCCCACGTATCTATACACTGCCACAACGTGTGACCAAAACATTTTATATTTTATCACAATTTTACTCATATTGTTGTATTACTTCAATAACATTCTGTTTTTTATTCACAAACAAACTACCCGCTTTTTTATTTCACGATCCTTCGACTCTTATTTTTTTTTTGTCAGGCAATGGTCATCAACGCTATACAGCCAGTAATGTTAGAATTGTGTAAATTGGGCCTTTTTTGTAATAAAGGGTCTGAAATAATGTGAATATTATTACTATCGCGTATTTTTATTTATTTATCATGTATCAATAAAGTATTATTTTTGAATACCGCGTGACGTCATTATCTTTGTGTACATAAAGTTCATCTACTGGATAAGAGATGGCGCTGTCTGAATTAAAAAATATAACCTTAACTTTCAGGTACGTCACCAGTACAAGGGAGCAGTAATATTGTATTCATCGACCCAGTGTGGTCGAGCATTAATTTTAGATGATGGCATAAGTACCTACAATATTCAGTTGTAGGTAGGTATAAATAAAATGAAGTCATCCTTACACTTAATTAAATTTATTTTTAAAATATAACTTTAATAAGGTACATCAAAATATATACATAAATTAATTTGATTATTGTTCAAACATTTGTCTTATAAAAATGCAGGCGAATGTTTGATCCAACAGCCAACACTTTGATCAATAAAGTATTATTTCAGTAATTCCATCTTTATATAAAATTACTGAAATAAATTATTTCAAAAACATATTTTTTCTTGATCCTTTTACCAAATCACACTCAGTCTTGCGTCCTCTTTGAAGACGGAATACATTTGGTAAAAATGATAAAATACAATAATTTACATTGTTGTAAAACGTAACATGCGATTCCTAGCAGCAACGATCAAAATAATGACCTTAATTTTACCAATAACGACAATCGTGATTTTACGTAAAACCCTCGTTACTTTTAAATATGAGTTTGCAACAACCCATCACAAGATTTTAACGATCTGTAGGTGATCTTATTCCGCTGCGTAACGATGCGTTTCCTTTCGTTATTTTATTACATTTACAACATTTCATCCCTTTCATCACATCACGAAAACTCAATCAGACTAGTAAACTTTAAATGCATAGCCTTAACCTGCCAGCTCAACTGGAAGACTTAATACATCAAATAACGACAGCGTACGTGAGCTCACGAGCTCGTAGCAGTCGGTCTGACTACCGTGACAACGGTCTCCTCGTTATTCCTAGGTACGGTATCGTTACTTCTGGCATCGTTGGTGTTTGTGGATGTTTGTGCGAGTGTGCTTTGTGCTAACGCTGTGGTGATGGGCTGGGTGATTGGCTGAACTTGGTAGTTGGGGTAATGAATGCCCACAACTTCTTCGTAGCTTGGCGGTGCCATGCATTCTGGAATAGAAATAGATAACGTGTTAAAAAATAATAAGGTTTGGTTGAATATTCGACTGACACAATTTTTTTTTTTTATACTTTTTGTTCGAATGAAACGCCACCACTGAAGCCTTCTTGCTTACAGTGTGTTCCAGCTTCTAGGCCAGGTACGCCAATCCTTAAGCATCACACGTTGACATCTATGTCTGAACATAATCGATTCTTCATAACCCCAACAATCTACATTCGCATTAGAGGATTCTACTGACTGTTATCTTTCCACTAGTCTAATTGCTCCAGTATTCCGTACCAGTGCATCTTGTACTGCCTATCAAATCTGCTATTAAAAACGAATATCTAATGATACTATTGTTTTTGTTCTATGAAGTAAATATAGAAATAATATAAGTTAAATCTAAGTACATCTAGATCACATACGTGAAGAAGCAACATTGAAGTGTTCAGTATTTTTATATGTAGAACAAAAAAAAACCGTAGGTCAAAGTAAAAGAACCGGCTAAACTAATGCCTATGATAATATTCATTTAAAATTATGGGTAACGAGGTATGGTGTTCCTCCATTGAAAAGAGAGGATCCTCCGACCAGACAAGGTGGTTAGCCTGGCGGGCCGAAGCCCAACAATTGATGTTGGACATTCGTATGTGTTAGAATAGTTGTAAACTCTCATAGTGCGATTCAGGATTTGTTGTTGTAGCTTCACTCCGATAGATGGCGCTTTACTTTTTGCCATGTTGCGAGTAGTAGTCGCTACAAAAACATTACCCCCCTTCGACAGTCGGATCAAAATAATACGGACATAGACACATGGTCACTACACAACGACATGGTAATTATATGAAATTTATATCTGCTAGTAAAACATAGCGATTCCCCTCTTCTTTATTTGTAGTTTGTAGTCTATATTTGAAGTAAATGTTCAGATGAAGAGTACTCACCATATTTTGGCGGTGGTGGCAAGTTAGAGGGGCTGACGAATATGGTAGGCTCGGCCTGGCCCAGCGAGGGACGAGCTCGTGACCCCGCATACATTCGCCTCTGCTGCGGACTGCGCGTTTTTTGTCCTGGAACAGAGAGAGGGACTATGTTAGAACACTTCGGGAATAGGGCTCCAGTAAGGAAATGGGCAGATCCGGGTGTACTGATGGAGACCTGGTGTAACGACACATTGGTCTAGTGGTCGCAAGCGCGACTGTTGAGCGTGAGGTCCTGGGTTCGATAACCAGATCACACAAAGTGTTATTGGGTTTTTCCGTCTAAAAATTCTGAGTAGCAGCACGGACTCTGAAACTGTGTCCGGTAGATGGCGATAGGCTCGCTCCCTATTACATGAAACTCAATAACGGCATCGGCGAAATGTGGCTGTGCAATAGTACCTACACCTCTGTCTACGCTTTCGGGGAATATGGGCGTGATGCTATGTTATGTCGTTTAGTTCAATAAATATCCGGTAATTCCCAAAAAATTAACAAATTTGGCGCTAGTGAGACTATTTCCTGACATTCATTCAATAACGATCGTCAGAATAAATCGTCAGAATATAAAGGGGGGGGTAAAATTAATTGCGTTTGATTTTTGCTTAACAATAAATGCGCACTGTAAGATGGTATTTCCACAAACAACATGTATAACAGATAGTGAAACAAATTATCAACTGATTCGAACATGACGTAGATTTAGATAATTCATACATCGCTTTTAACTTAAAAATACATATTTGTCTTCCAAAATAAAAGATAATGATTATTACGTTTACGAGAATATCATTTAATTCAACAGAAATAATCTGATAAAATTAATGGAATCAGGCGTTACTTTGTAGAAATCCATGATATACAAGATATACAAGTAGAATATTTAGTTTTAATTCCGCCAAACTACTGCAAGCTTGGGTGCATGCACAGCACCGCCCTCCCGCTCGCAAACATATGCACATGCAGAAGATGCGACTGATATAATGTAACATGCAACCAAACCGATCCTCGACAGAACCGTAGAAGAACGAAACACGTGTCGAGGATCGGTTTGGTTGATTGGCGGAATTAAAACTAAATATTCTAGTTGTATAATCTTGTAGAAATAATCTGCCTTTAATCCTTGTAAGATTAGCTCACCTGGAGACAATTCTAAAGTTCTTTATTGTAGATCACGATTGGCAGAAAAATTAGATAGAGATAGATTGACTATACGATTAGTGCAGTGACTAAGCGATAGGCTTTCTGAATCAACCAATTAGGTTGAATCAATTGCATGTCTGTTTAATCAAAATTCATAGGGAATACATATTTGTATGACCTACGGATAATTGTTTTATGTCTGGGTGTACGTGTAAGTGAGATTTATGTCTGAACAAAAGCCCTAGTGTAAGTTTCTTTTGACAAACTCGATTTACTACATCGAAATCTTTCGGCGCTCCGATTGGTGGAGAGCACGAAACGGACCAATCGGAGTGCCGAACGCGTTCGATGTAGTAAATCGAATTTGTCGAAAGAAACTTACACTAGGGCCTCTGTAGTCGATTACGATAGTGTGAGCGAAATTTTATTTAAGATAAAGAAAAATTCTAAATACTATCACGAATAAGTATCACCTATCTTACTTTTAGGTATAACAATAGGTAGGCAGTCCCTTATATTGACTGACAGAGGATAAGCATAAGTACCGGTTTCTTAAACAGCTATGTATTGTGTCGTAACCAATCCAAGTATCATAATCAAAGCAGCCTAAGCCATAAATACCGTTATCCATACTAAACAAGTTACAATATAAAATAACTAAGGTATTGAAACCTTCAAATAGCGCCTTGAAACTGGCAATCACTCCCATAGTGATCATAATCATGATCTTATAAGCAATAAGGAAAATGTTATACAATTCATACCTATTATAAGTACTCTTATACAAGTCACCATGAAGATTATAATAACGAATATAGTAGTAGTACTGAGAACGGACCACACGATATCCGCCAAGGAACTGTTATAAATCACTGTTATGTCATCACTGTTATCGTCCGGAACAGAATCAGAAGTAATATTTAATGATTCCATTTTTAAACAAAATACTCCTCCACAAGTGGTCGTGGAAAATAAATGTCACTAGATTTGAGCGTTTAGTGATTTTAACTTATATGACACTTCAAACGAAAAATGTTATTTCACTTTTATCCGTTTATCGAATCAATTTTTTATTAATTAACAATTATTTTGATCACTTTTCACTGTTTATCACTCCTGCCATTACATAAATTCAAATGACAATGAAATTGGTTATTAATCGATACAATTTACAGTACAATTTTATCAAAATCGATTTTATCTCGGATTAACATTGACAAATTTATGATTTAAGTATGCCCCCAATATAATTTTGTATGCCCCCAATCTATGTTGGTCTCAGCGGGCCATAAACTAGATGTTTCCTCTACGCTAGTCTTGTTGTAACTAACATGCTGTATGATGACGATATCTTATTGATTTCTGATTTGTATTTAATTGCTTATGTATTTAACTGTAAGATTTGCGGCATTCTAACTATGTAGACGTAATGAAGTTTTTATGGAGGAAAATCTTTGTTTACTGAGATTTTTATTTTATAGTTTCTGAGCATATTCCTTTCCAAACGTATTCTGGTTTTTCAAAGTTTAGGATACAGCAAAACGATTTTTTAGTTCAATAGTAGTGTTACCTTTACTTGAAATTAGCATTAAATCATCAATATACGCGATCATTCAACTGAAAAATATAATATTATGTATAACTGGACCCCGAAAGTTCGCTAATATTGTCTCTAAGACGGGTGTAGAGCATAATATGATTCAAATAACAATAACTACACATAACACCAACAATAACCTATAGACGAATGGTTAGCGAGCGTGGAGGCCTAAAGAAAATACATAGGTAACATAGCATCAAGCCAGTACCCTTGAAAGGTTAGATAGAAGTGTACTTATAGTACACCCAACGATGCTGTTACAAAGTCCCATCTACTGGAAACTTTAAAACATAAGGCTGCTACGGAGAATTTGCTAAGAGCAAAACCCAATAGCACATTCCCCAACTTGAAGATCGATATCAGTACCTCACGCAAAGCAGCCGCTCTTACAATTATTAGACCAACGAGGCGGGCAATAATAAATAATCTGTTAATTTATAATAAACATAAAACAGTAAAGAAAGCCATAAACCTAGCAGTATTATCAATGATAACAACGTTAATGTCCGAACTGAAGATAAAACAGATAGCAGTAGATACATAGATATACTATATAAAACAAGTGATATACATAATTATAATACTAGATAAATGTAATAGTTGGATTAGGGATTGCGTCTATACAACAGCTAAACCTGTAGTCCCCCGAGAGGTGAAAGAATGGACTACCTAGGTTCCTAGGCGAGAGGCCAACAGACTAAGAGACAGACCAAAGAAAGTAGACCAGATAAAGGATCTCGTCAAAAAAATGCTAGAATTGATTACAAAGTGTAATTACCTACTTAAAATATTGAGTTGATAAATGAATGTTACAAAGACATATCAGAAATAAATAATTATACGTTGACAGAACTTAAACACCATTAGAAAGTCAACATTTGGAACAAATGTTAACATTCATGTTTATATTTGTTCCATTATTTCCTTAAAACCATTTCCAACAATAGCTCAGCAAATATCAAATTTACACAAAATGGTTTCATTTTTTAAATAATTTGTTAATAACGTGACAACGTAAAACAGAGCAACATGTTCTTTACCAAATTATTTTCGAGAATCTTTAGGGATGTACTAAACAAGCTGCAGACCCGGGTCAAGCTAATTTTTGACAGACAATTTTCTTTTAGAAATGTTTGAACATCCTATTTAATATCGCTTAGCGTCATATATTTTTTCAATTAAATATGGTTTGTTAGTGATAACAGATATTAGTAAATCAGTGATAATTTAACAAAGGATAATCAAATAATTCCACTTCAAAAACTACATCATTAAGACACAGATAGACGCTGTTGTTGTTAGTGGTAGTTGGGAAAATACTAGAAAAATGATAACAGATGGACGCCGGCGCCCAGATACAATAGAATTTTACCTGTTAAGACTTGGCGCGATCGCAGCCAGACTTTGGGGCTCACATTAACAGTAAAGTGATTTTGGAGGAGAGGTCATATTAAATTTGAGTAAATAGATTTTCGTTAATTGACTATTTTAAGGAGATTTGTCAATTTGACGTGTACTATTGCCCCCAACCAGTGGACCGCCACTACTTGAGACATGTCTAATTTGTGTCACTTAGCGAGTTAATAATGCATCTGATGAACAGTCAGCATGATTGTTCAATTTTAGGCTTAGATTCTCCATATCTTCAGGCCATAAGTTCCTATAATTTCGATGACTAATTAGTGCAACAGTGACGTAAATTATCTAATCATTTACGTCACTGTTGATGATTGATAACATACGACCCAAAAAATGAGTCTTATAGTACGTAATCTAGTGAGAATTCATAATGCGTTAGGAGTAATCAATGTTTAAAAAAAATCCTTATACGTTCTTAGAAAAACAGCCACCTTTAGGCAACTTGTATCTCCGCAGTAATCAATCATGTAAAGTATTGGTGTCGATTGTTTCAATAGTTCACTTTTAACGATAATAATAATGCGAGCGTAATCATGAAAGCTATTATGAATCAGTTCAACTTCCTAAACGAATTAATCAATAAGGTACCAATCAACAAGACTTCCAACAAATATTTCATACTAATTTCCAGCGCGATTAGCAATTCATCAAGCCTATGATAAAATTATAACATAATCACCATCAAACGGGCCCATAACCTACAATGACACAATTTTTTACTCTAAATTTGTTATTAAATATTTACCCACCCATCCCTTTTCATTTATATGGAAGTGATAATGATAAGTACAACTTAATAAGGCGTTTATATTATGAATAAGAGAGTTACCTACTAGGACTCAGCGATGATCAAATACAAAAACATATTACACTAAATTAGCAAATCAAGTATCAATTTACTTAGAGCAACGATCCTTAGCAAGAAGAACATTAGGAGCCAGATGAGCAGCATCGATATCAAGATGATCATATACCAGAAGGCAGTTCGGTCTAAATTGACAGGATCGTGTGGTTCTTCCAATTTCTGATCATAATCTATATCTCTTTCTTCATTCGATACATTTTCCTCGGAATAATCAAAATACGGGAAATGTGGTGCCATGTTTGATCAAAGGTGCAATATTTGATTAATTTCGGCTAGAATTATAACAAATGTTGGATCAAAAATTTGGAATTCTTGGCATCTAAAATGGTTGTTCTCAGACAAAAACTTTTCAGGGATTCGGATTCTGATCACAAAACTTTTTCACTGATAGCAAATTTTCTTGTATGAAAATTCAAGAACCTTCTATATTGTTTGCGTCACAAACGAATAGAGCTCTCTACAATTTCTTATCCACTCACAACTAATTTGAATTAACAAATTACTGGAATGATTTGACACAGGTTACTTTTTTCACTGAATCACAAATAATATTATTTGACACATTTTAAAACACTTTTCATGACTTTTCGTTGACTGCACATCGTACTAATGTTAGAAGTATATCGAACACATCTGCAGATATCAGACCTTATCTCTGATATGTCGGTATTATCGCTAAGGTTAAGCAATGTGTTCAAGAGTCTGTCTTTAAGATTAAACTTTGTATTATAGTTATCTGTATGAACAATATTTTGGTGGTCTATATATTTAGTCTATAGAAAGAAGCGTAATGTCTACGATATTAGTTGGTAGCGAAAAGTGCTATATTTATTTTATAATCTGTATTACACTGATGGTTGCTAACTTATATATGTAAGTTAGCAAGAGGAACAGATAGTACAAATTATTACTGGTCATAAGATCAGCGAAGTATATATTATAGCCTGTGCAGGGAAAACCCAATATTATTTTCCCCAAGATTATATTTAAGTATATAAATTCTAAAAAATATTACGAAAAAAGTTTTGTTCAGCATGACATTCTTCTTCTTATCATAGCAATATTGGATGATGATGTCATACAAATGGAAAATGAGGGAATACCGCCAAAGAAGTTTCGAAGGCAAACACTGCTACAGGTAGGAATAGAAAAGATCAAATAAATACCTAAATAAGACATCTTTATCCACATTATAACGAAGGCCATTATCAGTAATGTGACCAGCACTGATATGTATATTATCTGGAATATGGATACGCCGCTTGAAGATGGCGCTTCTACACCAGATAATGCCGCCATATTCGATTTTTAAAAACCTTTCACTTTTTACAAAAGTTACTTGCAGCTTATATCTTTTCACTTTACGATAAGTAGACACAATTACATACAAGAATTTGTATTTTTTAGTTAGCACTTTACACTTTTCTTGGATTAAAGTCACGACAAAATTATACTATTTACTTCAATTTAATGAATTTCACTTATATGTATATGTACTTTACAAATAACAAAAATATGCAATCTAGCATATTTTTGTAAGTACTATAATTGGTTTTTATGGATTGGTGATAATTATCAATAAATTGCGATATTGTTAATAAAAACAAAACGAATTATTTCAAATATCTCACAATCACACAATTATATTTATTTTTAAAAACAACGGTATTGGCAGTTTTATCATATTTTTTGTATTTTTTATGCACAAATCACTTTACTTTCCTCTGAATTACTTCAAGATACTGTATTTTGTACGTTTTGTATTCCAAAGACGTCATTTTGCATGACTGATGTTCATACACTGTCAATATCATCTAGATTTCATAACATAGTCTAAGGAAAATTGAACTCTATTTAAATTTCTTAAAGATCAAGATTTATTTGAATAGTTGAATTTATTATTAATACTTTATCTAAAGAATTTTATCTTCTTTTCTTTATACGTGACAGCATTTTTTGATTTATGACTATTTTGTGAGTACCTATTGATAACATTCAAATCAATATCTATGTAAGATTATCGTTAAAATGACCAAAAATAAATCATGCTAAACTAAGATATAATTACAATCAAAGGAATGACGTCATTCAGAAAACAACACACAACGATACTTTAAAACACAGAACATAAAGAGATGTACTCAATGGTATAATTATATCCAGTAGAAAATAGCTGGAGATGTATCCAGGTTTAACAAGTATGTAACAACACAACTGGTGCAGTGTGGAAGGATCTTTGCGAAAAGCGAAAAAGATAGACCACCATTCAAGGTGAATGTGCAGTGGCCTATTGTAGAAAGCTGAGTGAGAAATTGATAAAACTTACTCCATATTTTGTAAACCACCAATATTATTGCGACTATTAATATCCACATACACCAAATATAATATAAATTATTGAGAGCCATTTTTTGAAATTCACAAAGATAACGCGACTCACTAAGTATAGAACGATTACTGATTAATATATTTTAACGAAAGAAACAATAAAAATGCAAGATAATACTGAATCGATGACTTTCATTTTTTTGTAATCTAAGGTTTTTAATCTAGTACAAAAGAACAACTGCGTATCATTTAGATTGGAAACAAACTCATAGATTATGTTGAAGCAATCGAGTCCATACTTGAAGACAGCGAATCAACAAACGTAGTGACGTCACTAAGACAAATGAATAAACCTCTGGAACCTAATAACTGTCCGGTGCTCGAACTGACCAGTCGTGTAATTGATTATTACTCAAAAAATAAATACCGAGTTATAGCAAATTAAGCAGTGCATAGTAATTTAAAAGTCTAATTTAATAGACCTGTGAACTGCATATGTGACATTATCAAAAACATGCTGATTAGCAACAAACAAAGAACTCGACAGTGGCGGCTCCCGTCACCCCCGCGGGTAAGAAACACCTCCTCTGATTTTTCACCTTGCTCACCCACCGACCGACAACGTGCACCCAAGTGGGCTAAGTCTTAAGCCGAACTCGTTCAACGGTGGGCCAAACTAGCTCACTAGCGGACTTACCGACTGCTACTAAGGAAGCAATGGATCAACAAGTCACTTTCAGAAAACGCTAACAACCAGAATGCTGTAATTGCTTACAAGAAATGCAAAATTTTCCCCCAAATGATCCCCACAAATGACCGCAACATCATAGTGTGCTTTGTATCACCACAAAGCAGATGTATCCATAAGTAGTTATTTATGGCGATGAACACCGGAAATAACTACTTATGGATACATTTGCACAAATATGCACTTAAGGTCGGGGTTATATACTAGCTGGGACGCTCAAACTTTAATGACTTTCTCGTCAATTACGAGTCACAACTATCACAAAATCAAAGAGATATTGTCTTTGGCGACACTGACGTTGATTTGTTAACCTAAGATAGCAAAACCAAGCGGAATAATAATATAATCATTGAAACTGGATATAAGATAATCTAGAAAAGAGACGCGAAATACTGCACTCGTGAAACACCAGCAACTAAAACGATTACAGACCACGATGGAACTAAACTAAGTGAAGATAATTTTCATTGAGCCATTATCGAATTCTCGTTATCAGATCATAAAAATATCTGCGTGGAGATGAAGAAGATCAAACCACCACAGAAACAAAGGATCTAGTACGAAGCTATCAACTTTGAAAAATTATATAAAATAGTTGAATTGATTCGAGGAATTCATTAAAAGAGTGATGGCAGAAAATAAAACTATCAAGCATAAAATCATTAACCTGTGTGGGATTAACATATGTACAACTAAACAACAGACTTCCAAAGGATGTCAAGGAAGCGACTTCTCTCAACATTTTCAAAAAAGAGCGAGCTTCCTATATTTATAACAATGACACATTTCTGTATATTTCGTTGTATAATGTAGCGACTAGCGAAGTCATGTGCTTGTGACAGACATCTGACATTTGGTCTTGGTAACTGGATGCAGAAACCGAAACATCCAGTTCACGACTTAAATGAGGCCTATCATAAAGATAAGGTTCTAAAGGATGGATGGATGGAAATTTATTACCCAATCATGCCAGAACGTCTGATCGGATCTGGATGAAATTTGGCACAGACATAGATTATAGTCTGGAATAGCACATAGGCTACTCTTTATCCCGGAAAAATGTACGGGTCCGTAAACCACGCGGGCGAAGCCGCGGGTGGAAGCTATTATATAATATACTAGTACTTAGAATAGCCATTACATTGTACCCGAATTCTTAGGTGAGGATCTAAGAAAAAGTCTTAAGTAAACAAAACTGATTACAAAATTAGTAAGACAGTGTTGACAGGATTACCATAGCCGGGTAATTGATCAGTTTTAACAGCAGACAGCATCCCTATCCGTTCTCGAGTAGGTACAATGTAAATTGCATGGAACAACAACAGAATGCAATAGGTATTCTATAGTAATGAATTATCCTAAGGTCTGTTTGTTGTAATATTACATTATACGAATGCTTCGGAACCAAAATACGGAGCTCCTTTTAGTGAAGAGCACGAAGCATACCAATCGGTACTCTGATCATACAGATACGTAAATTCGAGGTTCTTAAAATAAACTAAGACATCAGCTTTAGGTTAAGGATTTGCAAATACGGAAGAGTTACTTACTTTTGGATCTTAATACCATGAGTACAATAATAATGAAGATAACGAGTGAAATAAAAAAAATAAGCCAAAAATAATCACTGTTCCCTATATCCATTGTAATTCACAGCCACAACCTGTTGTACTAACTTTTGCACTTTAAGAACTGCACACGTTACTCACTAATTATATAGGACCTAATGATAATATGTATGATAAAATTGATATACTGAGATAAATATAATTATCGTCAATTCTATGACTTTTTTTAATCATCCTAGTATTTTCCTTGTGCTATCTATATATGACGTTACAAAACGTCATCAACATTTATCAGCTCGTATGAGTGCTGGCCAGGCCTCCTCGTACATCACTTGAGTGGCTGGTGTTCGGACAACATTGCTGGTATCATGATGATTTCCAAACGAATTTCTAGTTACAGTATGATTCAGATGCCTTTCAGATTTTTTTACTGAATTATTTTTCATTAGCCATCGCTCCGGCTTCACACAGGTAGCAGAGCATATACACCTTCATTTTTTTTCTGTCGTAGTGTCTTATCACCCTATTACTTCGAGCATTTACTCGGCGCACGCCAGTAAAGCTTCCAGTCGACATTATTTTTCCGACATCTTCAACTATCATCATCATATTTCAGCCATGTTACATAAAATCTTACGTAAACCTTCCTCATGAATCACTCTGTCTATTGGTGAAAACCGCATGAAAATCCGTTCAGTAGTTTTTGAGTTTATCGCGAATAGACAGACAGACGCGGCAGGGGACTTTGTTTTAAAATATGTAGTGATGTTGATACCTGATCTACATAGCATAATTGCAACTACTTCGAAAATAATCATGTTTCAAAATATACATAGTCAAAACATTGCCCATTTTAAAGTACCGAGATTAATTAATAAATCAATTACCTATTTAAAATGGAAATATTCCATCGCCTTTATGGAGTAGATAATAACGGCTAGGTATATTATCAATTCCGTCGGCGAATTGGCGATCGAAATATAAAAAGTTCGAAGCCCAACCGGTGCAGTTTTTGGACGACACGGTTGGCGCAGTGGCTAAGCGATTAGCTTTCTGCGCTACGTGTCGCAGGTTAGAATCCCGCACGGAACAAATATTTGTATCTACAGATAGTTGTTTTGGGTCTGGTTGTTTGTGCATGTGACATGTATGTTTGTAAACTGTACCCAGGATACAGGAGAAACCATAGTGTGGGGCAATGTTTAAAAAAAAATTTGACGTGATCTTACAAACCACATGATAAACAGAACACCGACAGCGCCATCTAGTGTTAATATTCAAAACTATTATTTTGCAACATATTATATTATTTTGAAACTTACTCCATAATCTATAAAAATTGCAAATAATATAATCAGCTATAATAACTAAAAAGCCGAAAAGAAAATAAAGATATACATAATATTTTGTTTCATTGAGCGGCACAAGACAATCACTGTAAATCCAATTGTAAACTAATGATACAATTGAAAATTCATACATAAAAACAGTCGCGTAGCTTGCCCTAGACGGGCCCTGTATAGCGGGCCGATAGTTGGGGGGGGGACACTTGGCTCCGACTTCAATATTCTTCGACTACTATTTTGTATAATAAAATATTTATTTTTTTGCTTTTTAGTTAGTCTTGTTTTTGAGTGTTTTGAAGTCGGTTTTTATTTTTTTCCCGGGAAGTTTCGCGTACGGCCTAAGAGTTTGAGTGAGATTGTGGATAACGAATTTTTGTTTACGGGGTCCCGTATCTGTGATACGGCTGATACGGCAGTAGCTACGCCCGTGCATAAAAATAATTATTAATAAGACTACAACGAAATCTTATCAATCTTATTAATGACGTTCTTGACACTATGTAGGTACAAAAACAATTGAATATTTGAACCCGTCATATTACGAAAAGTCGAACAATAGATAATGTATTGCCGGTAACCGATTGCAGGTTCGTGAAAATGTATTTTTATTGACTATAGCGCCATCTAGTGTTGGGAAATGCATAAACCATCTCCGAACTCACGAATATGTGGATTAAAATACGCTATACAGCTCAGAAGTGTAAAAAATAAAACAGACTTAACGGTTGCCGTACAATTTGCAGCATAATAAACTTACTAATCATTATCCTTCGTATTAATATACAAATCGCAACACTTAATGAACCGACAATTAAAATTACACCAACAACAGTAGACAGATCCATATTAAAAAAAAAAACGATTTCAGTGGCGACCTGATTGATTTAGAATTATTAATGTTATAAACTAAACTGTTTGCCAAAGTAACAAAATATGTAAAGGACGATAAGCAATAAGTTTATCAATATATTATCGTATGTTCAGACAATCTATGAAATTACTTTTTGACGTCAATATCGTATCTATCAACGCCATCTAGTGTCGTCAATTGAAAGTGATTAAATGGTTCATTAATAATAATAATATTCGCAATGTGGCTGGACAAATACCGTATTAATCAATTATTGTAATAATGTCAAAACAATAACACTATATTGTTAGATATTACATTATATATAAAATTATCTAAATCATTTAGCAAAAAAAAAAGATATTTTATAAGGTATTAAGAACTGTATGTTCAATGTCACAAACTTACTTGTAACTCGTATATACACAACTGCTATCAGAGAAAGTATAAATAAGCCCCAAAAGAGAATCTGAAATATGTAATATCCTGTATACATTGTAACAAATTCACCAATGAAACAAGTTAATCCACTGTTATGATAAAGGATACTAATATAAACTACGTATTCGAAAAGGCACCAACAAAATCTTATCTATGTATTATCTTATCGTCGTGGAATAATTAGTTGTCCATAATTCAGAATCAAGACTTGGAGGCTATGAACGGTTTTTTAACGACGCCATCTTGTGGTAACTTTCTTTTTTATAAAGTTACCACTAGATGGAGTTATTAGACGATTTAGGAATTTTTAGTAAATCACTTACACGTCATAGGTATATTATTACAATGAACAGTGTAACAATGAAAAATATGACTTGATTAAGTTTAAAAAATGGAGACGATAAAGATGTTGCAATCACAGCTAAATGAGCAGGCGAAGAAAGCGTTGATCATGCCTGAGTAGTACCATAGGTAACAGATATGTAACGATGAAGAAATTGTACATTGATCGATTTTAAAAAATAACTATAATATTTCTAGATACATCACATTTCAAAGATGACTAACTTATCGTTCTACAAATCCTAATCGCAACACATAAAATTAAACCAAAACTCACGCTAAAATATATAGGTAAGCAGTTCTCAACACCAACATGACACAGTTGCATGCATGGTTAAACAAAGAAATATTTAATCATTTAAAATAAAATTGCACCACTAATCCAACTCAGAGTTGAGACGAATCGGAACAAGCAGTGACATGACTACAAGCGCACATTTTTCAAATCATACATCTAACAGTTGTAATTAATTTATTAATGTATGCACAGCTTTTTCATTCTATACATAAAACTTTCCTACTGGTCCTGTTGGTCCTTCAAGTAACGCGGAATAATAAAAAAATACAGTGAATAAAATGGGGGCGTGCTCTCGGACTCGGGCGGACGAATGCCATTCCAACGGCAAGGGCTGGAGCACGTGTTTGATAACATTTTGGGAATTTTATGAATTCGTACCTACACATCCAGAGTCAAATAATACGAAGAATATTATAAATAAAACTAAATTCTAGCATGAAAAATCATGACCTAATATGTCTTCTTAAGCTTCATAAAATGGCCGACACCAATGATGATGCAATCACGGCTAAAGGAAATGAAATCGTAGACTACGCTTAGGTAGCAACCTAGGCTATATGTAGGTATGTTACGAGCAACGCAATGTGTACATGATCAATTTGAAGAAAATTTGATGAATACATAATAATTTAAAGATGACTCACTTATTGTTCTGCAAATCACAATCGCAACACAAATAACTATAAGAACGACCCAAAACGACAAACGAAAAATTTCAAAGCTACTGTAAATCATTCTATTAAAACTTCACAAATTTAACACCAACCGATTAACGAAACAACGTATCGAAAACTAAATCTCATTCTACATTCGATAGCACGCCACGTTCGCTAATCATAAATAATTGATAATGATAACATTTTGATATTTTGGGGCTAATTATAGCTGCGTGGCCGTATTCTTAGGAAAGAAAGAAAACAAGAAGAATTAACGATACAAAGCTATTAAAACTTACTCCAGTGTTGGAAAGCACTTATTGCAAGAAATACGAGCGTAAATGCCACCCAGAATAACAGAATGAATAGTTGAAATTGGTACATATTTGATAAAACAATATGAACATTCACAGTCACAGTAAAAATGGCACTGATCAATTTAAATAAAGAAAAGATTATAATTAATTTTCGATTTAATCATAGTGAAATCTTATCGTTTCATTTTGGGCGATTATAAATATAATGAAAGTGTCAAAACCACTGATGATATGTAGAGGTTAGATCTGGATAATTTAATTTCATCTACTTCTAAGCTATTGCTACGATTAGAATGGATGTTGTCCAAAATGATTATCAAAATCCACAGCCACAGTAAAATACTACTCTAAACACACCAATACCACGATAAAACATCGATTTAAAAAATCAGTGATCACAATCACAGTGATCTAAGACGTGAGTGGAATCTTAAAATGGAGCATTATGACAATAATTTACTTTACTTACTCCAAACTATGTAAGCAGCTTTCAGCACTAACATGGTAATAATGCATAAAAATTCAATCACAGCTTCTTGCATTTTTAAAACAGAGAAATATGTTAGATCAAATTTAAACTGCGCTGATTAAAGAAGTTTTAAATGACATATAATACAACTTTGCTGTTCATACCTTCTTCGGACTTTATCACTCCGATTTATTTTAATGTTGAACCCACTTTTGAAAAGACCCTTAAACGGTTCTTTGTCTTCACGAAATGGTTTAATTATTGCTTGGCAGACATCTAAACTTTATATCCTGGATTTTTTATGATAATGTATATTAAATTAAATATCGTATCCTTACAAAGAATGGAATTTTAGTGCACAACTTCACTAGCGCCACGTTTTGTATAATGTTGACGGTTTTAACGGATATTTGCTGAACTAAAAGATGTACTCCAGAATTAGATCGTCATTGAAGCTTTTAAGTTAAGTAGAGCTAATAGAAAATCTATTGTTTACGCACCCAGTCTGATGGTGCTTTATAGTTTAAGAAAGTTTCAGGCGCAAAGATATAGAAAGATATAATTGAATGTAATAGGTACTTACTACATTTCTTACAAGCAGAAATTGCAAAGAAGATGAGGATGAATGTAGTCCAAAATAGTATCACTATCATCTTAACAATGCATTAATAGAAGAAGAAATATAAATTAACATTCACTATCACAGAATGAGTACTGATACAAAAGACATTATGAGGTGCAGATAAAATTATATTTCTTGATAGCATTGACGTAACAGAATGTTATCAGTACTTTAATTCTTGAGAGATAATCAGTGGACACTGTGTTTATGGTAATATTAATTTCCTTAAAGTTATTTTCATTTTACATAAAGATATTCATAACTGTCACAGGAGCTGGTTTCTTAATAAAATAGATGGCAAAGCCAAAGTACTAAATCTTATTAAAAGCCGCAAAGGAATTAGTAACACCATTTGGTGTAACGCTGCGCAATTTTACGATCATATTTTATAAATCCTCAATGGGACACTGGCTACCGATGAACAATAGATTTTCTACAGTCTACTTTGCGTTACTTGGTGGGTTAGCTTTATGAGAAAGAGTCAGACAATATTGAAGTTAAAGTAAACGCTGCAATAGAAAGGCAGTTTTAAAGTCATCTATTAAAACAGCACTTACATGGAGTAAAGTGCTAACTTGATTGATTCTTGATAATGGCATATTAAAGATTATAATAATATCTACATAAATTAGTTAGTAAGCGATTAATGAATTACAATCGATGATCATTCTAAAATAAGATTCTACTTGGTACTTGGTACATGGTATAACTATTGATTAACATAAGGTTACATTTTTTTTATTTATTACTAGCTGTGCCCGCGACTTCGTTCGCGTGGATGTCGGAACTTAACAATGTATTTTTTAGTGCGAAATGCCATTACAAAAAATATATTATAAAAGTTACGTGAAGTTAAGAAGACCAAATGGACTTAACCCTATTTTTTTTCTAAAATAAAAGATTTTTTCTAAAATAAAAGTAGCCTAAGTTACTCCTTATTACATCAGCTACCTGCCAATAAAAGTCCCGTCAAAATCGGTCCAGCCATCTCAGAGATTAGCCTATACAAACAGACAGACAGACAGACAGACAGACAGACAAAAATTGTAAAAAATGTTATTTTGGTGTATGTACCGTATATATATTCATATGCATGTAGTAAAAAACGGTTATTTCAATATTACAAACAGACACTCCAATTTTATTTATATGTATAGATGTATAGATGTATAGATGTATAGATTGCTACATGGCAGATAATATCGATAAAAATAGACTCGTAACAACGTCAATATGAGTGATATTGAGCCTAAATTATTTTGTATGTTGAGCAGGATTTGAACCAACGACATCTGGCACGGTGAGCGAGAAAGGAAGGTAAGGAATTTTCCTGACCAACTTTAGAAGATTTTTAGCAAGGAAATTTCATAATCATCTTTGCAGTAGTGTTGAATTGTAAAGTGGTTTATCAAAGCCTACGTCGCGTCATCAGAAAGAAATGGACGCCAATTATTTTTTATTAGCTTATTACTTAAACTGTTTATAAGTAAATGTTATTTGGAAAAAAGCAAAAGAATCCAGGACAAAAATTTGCACCAATTTCAATATAGCACGATTAAAAAAACGTTATCTTATTACCTACCGCGCCATTCTCTTACTTTAGTATTCACAAAACATAGATGGCGTTGATTGAAATTGAATATAGAATAACACCATCTAGCGTCATTCTATTGAACTGACTTGACATACGTCATAAATTTTATATATATTTCCGGATATGATTAAAACTGAACCGTCTATTATTTTCTGGGGTATTTTTTAGGCGAATAATTGGTATTCAGCAGTAATTTCTTATTTGTGTTTCTTTGATAGGTAGGCTCGACAATTAAGAATATTTTCCCGAAAAGTTTTTATAACAATAAATCTGATGACGTCATACCCAGCGGACTGCGAAAAAAAGTCTCCATGTATTCTTGGAGCCAAATGTTTTCCGTATTCAACAAAATCAATGTACTCACCACAAAATCTCACGAGGACCGCGTAAATAATCCAAAACAATACAATATTGATGAACATAAAAATCAAAGTCGCTGTCAAGTTCGTAGACATTTTACACCGGGTTGATATTAACGTTAATGTGAACCAACTAGCTGTATTTTGCCGAATGATTGGCCCTCCGATACAATAGCTGACACAGGTAGGATAAACGATAGGACTTTTGATATAATATTATCAGGTGATAACAGCATTAATTATCGGTTTTCGTTTTATACTAAAAATATCCGCGTTTCTCGTTTGTAACTTATTAATAATTTTTTATTTTGTGCAAAATAAATTCAGCTTTTTTACGGCAAAGCTGTAAAAAGCGTGAAACAACTACCAGGTACGTACAAAAAATGTACTTGGAGCGCCATCTGTCGGAATCACATTCAAACACTTCAAACAACAGACACTTATTCCGAATTATGCTATATGAGTGTGGAATGCTCTAGCCTGGATACGAATGTCTAATATCAACCATCGGACTTCGCTCCACCAGGCAATATCAATTCTTTTGTTCGGAAAATTCTCCCTTTGCAATGAAGGAACACAATACTTTGTTCCTCCCTAAACGTTTGTATGATAGAAGACATTGTCTCAATTCAGCATAGAGTGTGGAAATGGGACATTTCCGAGCTGGAATTATTTTTAGTGGTAAAAAAGTACCATAGAATAACGCAACTGTCGAGGACGTACTATTACGTTCCTCCAGTCTCCTCGTTTGTGTTCTGAGTGAATGGTATTCCAATCTTCTTCAAGACATGCATAAGGCATAAGCGTGAGGTAACATATTCCTTTACAATCAAAGTGAACCGCAGACTTCACTACCGAAGTCTAACAAGATAATAACAAAGAATATCCGGCTCGAAGATGTACGGGACTGGAGCCGATGTGGTGATGTAGTCCAGGCCTTACGACCTTATATTATGGTAGAGCTCTACGTCTGACGGTATAGATTTTCTGCTCAAAGGTCTTACGCGCGTGCATTGATGACCAATATCTGGTGATTATCCCGAAATTACACATGTCATGTGTCAGAAGCCCTAGAGACGTTTAGATTGGTCCCCTCTGAGCTCTCCACCAATTAAAGCGTCAACCGCGGTTATTATGCCAATTATGCCATCATTCAAGATTGGCCCCTTGAATCATAAAGTCAGTTATTACTAGAGTATTAAGTTTGTGACGTTAATGAATTGACGTTTGAGGAAGGTATTAGTTATTGTGTTTTCCCTTTACACCTAAGTGTCTAACGTAAAAATCCTGTTGGGTAATGGCGCTAAATCGTGTGCTACCTTTAGTAATAATATTGAGAGGCAAACAAACACCATAAGTGGCTGACAAGGCAGCGCTAATACCTATGGACTTTACTAACTAGTACTGGCAATTTCTCTATGCATCAGGGGTCGTACACAACGAAATAGAATTGTGCATGCGTAAGGAAACGGAGTTTGAATAGCTACACCATCGAGCTGGACTAAAATACCATATGAAAAAGTTGGCAGGGTTTTCCTTTTCAGGTAAGGAATAACACAGGTGTTCGACAAAATGGTCTCCACAGCCTACCCCATCGCAGCTAACACTGCAAAACGCCTCAAAATAAACTCCATTAATATATTTCAAAATATTCATTCATAACATAAAAAGCATATGGAATTAACCACCTTTTTAAAACTGTCTTAATTTACCTATCATCATGATATTTCATGGCAAGTTAACATAAAGATTCTACATATTTTCTGGGGTTGGCCAAGACCCTCTGTTCTGTTTGGTAGATATGTGAACTGCAATACCAGAAGCATTGTCAGTGCATTGCTAATGGTTAGAACAGAGAGGATTATCTCCAACCATTCTCTCCAGGAATAGGTCCCCTGCGCCACATAGAATGCAGTTGGTGTATGGCGCAGTGGGTTACATATCACTTGGCTTTCTGAGCTACCTGCCGCGGATTGGATGTACATTGATTAGTTGGTGAAGCAGGCGGGTCCAGTGATATTCGCAGTCTCTCTGTTCTAATATGTTGTGCCGCTGTTTTCTCCTGGTCCTTCGAGCCGGATAGTCAAGATCATCAAGATTAAACCAGCGAGACCGAACCTTCGATTAAATATAGTTGTTTCGTATCTGGATGTGTGTGCATGCATGTGATATGAAGATTAAAATATTGTATCCACGAAATTAAATCACCACATACGTAGGTAGGTGATTAAATGATTAAAATGTAATAATTAAAAAGTGTGTATGTATGTATGTGTGTCGTCATAGTCACAAGGCAACAGCAATTTTCTTCGATAAGCTGGCAATCAATGGATCCGATATGTATACAAGGGGTCATTAGCTACACAGTAGGACTCAGGACAATCAGCTCCCAGTCGAGTTGAGTATCTGGTATTTTATACGAAGCACCTGAAGTTTGACCTCAGCCATCATACTGAGAGACACTGCTGCCCTGAAGCCCTGGATACACCAGTCGTCAGACTTCTTGGTTATCCGACTGCCCGTGTTTTGAATCCACGACCTAATAGTTCTGCCCTTACGTAAAACTACTAGGCATCTAATCTTTTAGATTTCCCGATTGATTTTATTGAATGGATGAAATTAATTCAATATAAATATCCAAATTTTTCCTACTTGATAATGTTATCAGTCTGAATCCGACTTGATTATCTCTTATCACGAACAAAACAGCTAAATTACTTTAAACAACACGGATTTGCCAAAATAATTTACCTAGTTGGTTCTATCTAGATTTTTATCATTCTTGGGTGGATGGAAAAACCCTCCCCAAGATATTTAAGAACAAAACATTTTATATATGCGTTTGTTGCAACTACATTGCGCACTCGAACATAACATCATAAGGTCAGTGTGATTTTTTCTTTGAGAATATCTCACCTCTACCTCTATCTACCCCCATCTTCAATCACTTCATCCTTTCCGTATAAGGGTAATGTAAGTGCGTAAAAATAAACATAATAAAATTAATATAAATAATAAACAAAAACTTACGTCTCTTAAGACAATTCCCGAAACAAAACCACAGCCAAAATAAATATATGAACATAAATATGAGCACACCGGTCATAATCGTTGCTATTATATCCATTGTGTTTACTCTGTGTACCAATACACACTGCACGAAAACACTGTATTATCTTATCTTCTTCATCGGGATAGTACTTTAAAAATATATTGTTTTTTTTTTAAACTCCGTACATAATAAGTATGTATTAGCATTATTTTGTATGAACGGTTGTATGGGACGGAAGGCGGGAATACACTGGGCGGTGTGGTCGTAATAGGTAATAGGATTTTGCGGTTTTCCACTGTGACTGTGCTGTGTCGGAAAATTATAATGTTTTAATTGGACAAAAGTTAATATGAAATTGATTTGTTTGTTGAATGAATATAAATAAAATAATATGACGTTATTTATTAGTAGTTGCGCCCGCGACTATGTCTGTGCAGAAAGATTTTACGCACAAACTTTGAATTTAAGATATATACATTTCCCTTTAAGGAATCTATTTTGCATTGTAAGTTTGTAGGGTTTATAGTTTCTGAAATATTCTAATTGAGTGAGTGAGTGGTATTTTACTTTTACAGATTAGGTACTTAAAATTATTTATCATAAGTGCTCGATAATAATAGAATTATTAATAGATTACTCCAAAATGTATTATCTGCATATGTGTACGTATTTGCCACCAATAATAATAAAATATTCGGATTCATGTCAATTATTTTAGCAATGGCAGTTTAAATTCTTTTTCGCGATGTTAGAGTGAGATGGGGCTATACGACAGCTAATCACTAAAAAGAGCGAACGTCATGTCACCTGTAAGAGCACCAACATTTAATCTACCTATAGCTCTTGACAGGTGATAAGAAATCCTTGACAATGATATTGAAATGAGAAGCAAAGCAACAACTGTCTCACTCATATTTTTAGACCTACCATGTTTGATTTACAATGACGGTTCTATTACCACATCAAAAAAGTTTTTTTTACACAAAAATGCCAATGGAAGATAATCAATTGATATGAGTTGAAACAAAAGATATACTTACGTATCCACAAGATGAATGACACGATGTACAATGCTCCTATGAAAATTAAAACCATTGCGAGCGCAGGCAATGCCAATATCATTATTATTGCGAAGATCCCTTCCATTTTTGCTGATTAAAATTCACCTCTTACTCTTATTACTGAGAAAACCACTTTTCTTTAACTTTTTTATAAGTAATTTCATATATTTAAAGTATGTATACGATTGAAGATACTTTACATAATGAGAACCCTTTGAACATTATAACACTTATCACAAATTATTTTATCAATAACGTCAATAATTGTTTGAGTTGTTTGTAAAGATTTACATACATAGAAGGTTGTTTTGTCTTGTATATATTATTTTTGTATATATATTTACGATTACCTACATAGCGGCTCCTTACTCAATACAATATTGCAGTACTTCAGTAGTACAGCAGGACCTTAATACAATTGATTCACATCTAGTATGTTAATCCCATCCAAAAGTATTAAATACATTTCACATTATATAATTTCCCTTATTTTCAAAATAGCAATAATTGTATTGAAAAACATCATCACTTTTAAACTTAGCACATCTATTATACCAACAGATTTGCCAAGTTTTGCTATAGCGATCTATATGTATTTACATTTATACTATATCAACTTAGAAAGCAGATGGATGGACGCCATTTCGTGAACATCTTCTCACTTCGATTTAATGAATAACTTCACTTAACTGAAGTGAAGTCAGCAGATGTTATAAATATGACGCGATTCCCTCTGTCTGTCTCCGGCGCTGATAAGAATCTCTGGATCCTGAAAGCTTCAGATTCACGTCAGTCGCGCGTCGACCGCACGGGCCGCTTTAGTGTATAGAAAACACTTTGTATTGCGTTTGCATGTATTAGCTGTTAGACTTATGCAATCACTAGCTTTCGCTCGCGGCTTCGCCCGCGTGGTTTACGAACCCGTACATTTTTCCGGGATACAAAGTAGCTTATGTGCTATTCCAGACTATAATCTATCTCTGTGCCAAATTTCATCAAGATCCGTTCAGCCGTTCGTGCGTGAAAGAGTAACAAAGATCCATCCATCCATCCATCCTCACAAACTTTCACATTTATAATATTAGTAGGAAGTAGGATATTGAAGATCTTTATATTATACGTATTTTTTTTAAATAAATACAAATTAAATTAGTGTCCGCATTAAATAAACAACATTTAAATTGTTCATCTTAGTCAATGAAAGGGTAAAATCTAACAATATTCTTTTATGATGACGTTTTTAATAATATGTTCTTATCGGTTAATCCAATAAGAATGTGTACTTACTGATACAAACGTAGAAATTGAGTATACAAATTAAGAACACTGTGACTACGGGTACTGCGACGAAAAATAAATTAAAAGCATCACGAAACTCCATTTAAAAAAATAAAAATCACTTTCTGCGTATATTAGGACACTACACTTTATTATGTGCTGCTAATTAACGTTCTATTTTAATTAATTAAAGTGTCTATGCCATCGAAAACACTTTTTATAATGATTGAACACATTGAAAATTATTATCAAGTTTTATCGTTACTAATTACCTTATAGTTTTGACGATAAATCTGAGGATAGGTTTTCAGTACGAACAATTTATTAATTCGTTATCTCGTTTACGTTATCTAGATGATTGAATCATTATGATTTTATACTCGTCTATGTAGTCAACTATAATCACTGCCTTAGTATCGTCGATAGCCATCGCTGTATCTTAACACATTCAAAAATCAGTATCAGCAAAACCTGTTGTATCTAAAAGTTAAATTAAATGAAGCACTCAGTACAACACCTGTATTTATATAATGAAAAGTACATAATTATATTACCTATAAAAAATAATGTGTGTGTCGCTACTTGAGATTCTGAAGTTGAACAAGTCAGGCTGAATTGACTAGAAACTGAAATCTATAGCTATTTTAAACTAATTAAACAACAAAGAAAAATTAAATTATCGCAAATTTGATCAAACATTAATCTTCAAATTTTCATAAATTAGTAGCAACTTTTTCGTATTCCTTATTTTCTGAATCTGTGTCGATTGTCGACACATCTCACCGATCCCCGCCTCATTGGAACACAACACTTGAAGAATTTGACTCCGTATGATAAAGAGTTATGACTGCACATTACACTAAAGTTAGAAATATAAAACTTAGCTGCAACACGGTCTAGTAATTAACGTGTTTGCTGATTTGTTTGTTACAGTATTGTGTTATATCACCTTTTTAAAGTTCCTTTGTCTGGTATGTCGGTGTTCAATTTCGATTTCAAGGTCGAGTAAAATGATTGCTGAGCGGTTTTTGTAATTTAAATAGCAAAGTCTTGTTAGTTAATGATGTGAACAGTATTTACGTACAATATAACATAACATGATATAGCATCACGCCTGTATTCCCGAAGGCAGAAGTGTAATATTTTACAGCCACATTTCGTTGACACTGATGCCGTTATTGAGTCCCATGTAATAGGGGGCGAGCCTATTGCCATCCACCGAGTACAATTCCAGACTCCGTGCTGCTACTGAGAATTTCCATACAGAAAAACACTGCCTAAGCCGGTCGTGTTTGCGGCCACCAATCATCCTATCCTGTCCTACTAATATTATAAATGTGAAAGTTTGTGTGGATGGATGGATCTTTGTTACTCTTTCACGCCAGAACGGTTGAACGGATCTGGATGAAATTTGGCACAGAGATAGATTATATTTTTATCCCCGGAAAATGCACGGATTCGTATTTCACGCGGGCGAAGCCGCGAGCGGAAGCTAGTGTACAATATTTAGTAATAACTCCAAAAAAAAACATGGAGCATCCTTTTAAAATGGTGTTTTAAAAAGATGACAAAAAATATAAGACACCGCCTAATCTTATTGCTTCTTATTCTGATTCTCTGTTTCCCTACGACGTTTTTGTTCAAGCCTAGAAACAAATTCATTTGGACCTCAATAAGAAATCCTAATATAAAGCAGTTTTAATTTATCAAACAATCAGACACATCCTTTACAAATGACAATAAAACTACATGCCTTGATATTATTATCATTGTAGCGACCGACCCAACAGAGGCAGGAACAAAATTATCCACTTGACCTCTATGTACATGTCTGATCGTTGCATCATGTGTATGAGCTGTATGGCTTCATACAATTATGTCACGACCGATCAAAGACTTGAATGGAAATGTAATTGATTGTGTGTTCACTATCTGATTCTGTTGTTTCTTATAAATACTTTTGATAAGAATGTGGTTGGAATTATAGCATGACGCCTTTAAATCCCAAAGGGAAAGGCAGAGGCGTATGTACAGTCAGCATTAAAAAGATATACACGTAGCGAAATTCAAAAGCGAGTTTTAGCGGAAATAGTGATTGAAATCTTTACCAATTTCATACATAGCATCTGTGAATACATAAACATACATGGTCATTTAAATTTTATGATTTTAACCAATACCTTTCCAGGAATAAGCGTTTGAATTTCGCTACGTGTATATGTACATATTTTTGATGCTGACTGTACTGCTGTATCTGATATTTCACAGATACTGTTATTCAGTCATGTAATAGAGCACAATGCCCCTTCTCCAAGCTGTTACTGAGAATATTACTTTCGGAAGTACCTTACTACACTTTTCCCGAGGTGAGAGCGGAACCCATGTCCTCAGTGACCATGTCTCGTAAGAAAATATATTTTAATGAATCACACACGGAGTGATCCACAATGAATAGTGTGCTACCTACACTCAGTATTTAGGTACCTACGATTCGCCGAAAAAAGAACGTGATGTATAAATTAATTATTTCCTTATGTTCTTGGGTAATTCTCGTAAGGAAGAAATAACACTAAAACAAGAACACTTATTATTATTGACAGATTTCATCATTCAGACCATGACTGTCCTCTTCTTAGAATGAGGGTTAAATCCTAAGTCCACCCACGCAGACCGGGTTGGTGGACTACACACACCATTGAAAACTTCATATATGGATGTCTGTCCTTTGTTTTCCTTCACGCATTTTCCTTCATCCATCACGACACGGTTGGCGCAGTGGTTAAGCGATTAGCTTTCTGCGCTATGTGTCGCGGGTTCGATCCGCGCACGGAACAAATATTTATATGATCTACAGATAGTTGTTTCGGGTCTGGTTGTGTGTGTATGTGACATGTATGTTTGTAAACTGTACCCACGATACAGGAGAAATTTAAGTGGGGGGCAACGTTTTTTAAAAAAACAAACATACAATTGTCAAATTCAGCTTAACATGGAAAAAGTAATTGTGATATGAAATTACTCATCACCTATCTTCATGTAGTTTCTTGTCGGTCTCTTCTCCATAGGACCTACCCCCTTTTGGAACCGTGCACCTAGAGTGTCGGCTTCTTAAAAGTGCTTCCAAAGGCCTAGTTTAAATAAAAATCTTTGACTTTGAATTTATGTGCAAATTAGGAATACTGAAATGGATAGAGCCCTTACGAACTGCTGATTAGATACTCTTTCGATCATCGGAAATTGGAATTGGAAATTCATCGGAATGCCGAAACGACACAAAAAAGAAAAACGTCTTAGAAGTAGGTACTTACTCCAAGACAACATCCAGCATCTTAGGCACACACATAACAACACAATAAACGCGAAAATAGCCGGTAAGGCTATGAAAAAAGTAACAGCATCCATTTTTACAGTTTTCTAATACTTTTTTTACACAATCTTTTTCTTTTTTTTTACTTTTAACAATACTTTTTGAAACGTTAATTATTATTGTAACAGTAAGTACTTATAAACCACAGTTAGAAACGTAGTAAACTGTTAGGTATCGGTAAAAATGGGACAAATATTAAAACCTTTTGTACAAAAAGATAATGTTAATCTTATCGTGTTGTATCGGGAAATGGTGAAAGAATTAAGTGGCTTTCTGACGTCAAATATTGGTGATAGGCATTAGTCCGTAACAATTAAAAAAGATTCAGGGCCCCGAGTGTCAAAAGGTGTTGTCAAAATCATTTGCCTAGCCCTTACCCAAGTGTACCTACTGATTATGACGCTATTGCTCCATGATTCTTTGTGAATACTTTGCTGCTCTTAGAAAGTCCAGAAGTTGGTTAACGTTTCTGGCTTGTAACTACTGAATAAAATAATATAAAAAATAAAATACCTGAAATATAATAATGCTCCACGTTTCCGATATAAAAGCCGACAACCATTTTGTGACTAGCGTGGCCTAGATTTTTTTATTTATTGTAGGCTGTATTATAAATAATTGATTAACGATTTTCATGATGAGTAATACCTTCTTTTGAACATTGATATAATTTAATTCAGCGCCATCTAAGTAACATGCTGTGAAACAATAAGACAGATAAGCATTACTCGCTGATATTTTTTCGCTACTCGCCGCTAGATGGCGGTATGTAGACATAAATGTTGCAATAAAGATACTATTTTTTGCTGCTGGTTTTCATGTCAGTGTAAATAATTAATTACTAGTAAAGATTAGTTTAATCCTGTTTTATAAATATACAGTAGAAATTAGGATAACTTTTTTGAAAACAAAGAAAAAACACGAGTATCCGTTACAAAGACATTTAGATTATTTCGAACTGGACTCGTGTCAAATTAGATACCAAAATATTGTTCAAATAAAAAAAAAAACAAATGCTTTAGAGGTATGTTCTTTTTGGCCAGTGTTAATAAATTAATAATTTTTGTGTATTAATTAATACCTATAGCGTACCTAAACGCAGACACATTAGAATTTATATAAACGTAGATGCAATAATTTTGAAAAAAAAAAATAGAGAAATTACTAAAGTTTGTCAATATATTAAAAGTAAACTTTTAATATGTGCTCCAGAGGCCACCGTTACCTATTTTCAAACGAAACGATTGAACAGAAAATCTTGCCTAAATAAATAATTACATTAAATAAAAATAACTATTTTATGTAAGATACCTACTGATTTAGTTTTTAGAAACTGGCAGTTATTTTTTGGGGTTTCATTATTTTTTAATTAAATTACAATACGCGCACACCTTCCTAGTAAACGTAGGTAGATACAAAACATTTCACACCAAATGACGAAAATTCTTTAACTAAGTTCTCGAGTTCTTGTGGATATGGCCTAGATAGATCATGCTAAAATAAATAAAATATTTTGGGTACAGTTGTATGTATACAGTATTCAGTATGTTAAATAAAAGTAATTCTTTTGTTTTGTGATTTATTAGAATCTTATACAGCAAAAGCTTGGACGCTCTTAACAACTATTCTTCAAAATATTGAGACACTTATCTATACATATAATAAAATTATAACAGGCCGATGTCTGTACATATGGGGGGTCTTTATTAGAGCAACAGAAGCCAAAACAACAGTTTATAGAATTTTTGTCTGTCTGTCTGTATGTTTGTACACGTATCACGCAAAAACTACTGCATAGGATTGAATGCAATTTTCACCGATGTATTGCTAGAGGGTCTAACTTAAAATATAGGCTCCATTTTACCGCACGAGAATATCAGATTCTAAATTCCACGCGAACGAAGTCGCAGGTAAAAGCTAGTGTCAAATAATTATAATACTCACTCTGTGACCACGTAAATTCAAACAAATATCCTAATGTCCCGATCACTATGACACAGATAATAAGTATTACAACTAAATTGTCCATCATATCTGATCAATGTATTTTTTTAACTTTATTGAATATCCGACCACACTACACAATCACAGTACTCGAATGTGGTCGCAACAAAACAATTACTGTAATTATAGAATCAATTTTATAGATTAGATTAGTCGCGTTGAAACCCAGTTTATTTTTATGTGAACAAAAATTTATCTAGATTAATATTTTAAAGTCTTCTGGCTAAAGAAAATATATGGAAACTGGAGCAATGCACCGATAACCTGACGGCCGGGCTGGCGATTAGATTTCTGAACGACGTATCGTGAAATGTATCCACGTTCTCACGATACAAGGGAATTCTAGAACCTAATAAATTTTATGAAAAAAAAGAAACGTACTTATACAAAAACCTCGATAACGTCTGCGAAGCTTTCTAAAGTTATACACGGAAAGAAAAATTCGACTGAGTACAGGCCGTCACCAGAAGATGGTAGCTCAGAGGCTAGAACAGCTGGCGTAGTGAACCAGAGGCCCTAGTGTAAATTTCTTTCGACAAATTCGATTTACTACATCGAACGCGTTCGGCGCTTCGATTGGTGGAGAGCACGAAACGGACCAATCGGAGCGCCGAACACGTTCGATGTAGTACATCGAATTTGTCTAAAGAAACTTATACCAGGGGCACTGAAGGTCGCATTTCAATCCCTGGCGGTCGTATGTTTCTTTGCACAATTTGCAACTTTAAAACGTCTCTATATTAGACAAAATTGGCGTACCAACACACAATATATCGTTTGAACTTTAAACCATCTCTTGCCAATATATCGTTTGAACTTTAAACCATCTCTTGCAGTAAAGTTTCATCTCATATTTATTAACCACTAAGGTTCATTAAACCAACTGGATTGAATCCCTGCTGCTTGTTTATTTCTGTACATTCTTGCTATATTGGACTTTATGTGTTAAATGTAAAATATAATATAAAATAATCTTATACAAGTTTCAGGTCCTGACTTCTTTACTCATAATTAGTATAAATTTAACATAAATTACAAGCAGTGTATGTGTGTGCGTTGTATGTGAGGGTGTGTCTCGTTTACGTGTGTGAGTGTGTTGAAGATGCAGTAATATGTTTATAAGCTATAGATGTCATCATCATCAACTTTATTATATTAGTACAGTCGCTATGCGAATGGATTTCCGTGCTACGTGTCACGAATTTAATTGTTGACGGTTGTTCTGAGTCTGGATGTGTGTATGTATGATTTATGTATGTAATCTGTATGGAGAAATCATAGAGAAGTACCGATTCTTTAATTAAACAAAATAAAATAAATTATTTGCAGATATAGCTTATTGTGATGAAGGAGTTTCTGTATTTATTTCGTTTTTTTATACTTTTTCAATGTAAAAGTTTAAATTGATCTTTTACAAAAAAAAAAAATATTTCTGTGCATTAATTATTGTTGTCTGCCTCATTGGTCTAGTGTTCGCAAGCGCGACTGGTACGCATGAGGTCCTGAATTCGATTCCCGGGTAGGGCAAAGTGTTATTGGATTTTTTTTTTGTATGGAAATTCTCAGTAGCTGCACAGAGTCTGGAACCGTACCCGGTAGATGGCAAAAGGGTTGACCCCTATCACATGGGACTCAATAACGGCATCGGTGAAATGTGGGTGTACAATAATACACCTCTGCGTTACCCTTCGGGGAATTCAGGCGTGATGCTAATATGTTATGTTAATTATTGTTAGATAATGCAATTATAAGGCACCTCTGTGGAAAATAAAATAAATCCTCTATATATTATTATTTATGAATTAAAATATATCATTTGTTATATTTGTACGCGGCCATGGCTAAACCTAAGCTGAACCTACCTATATGTGTATCTATGTACTAAAAATATTTTTAAATTCATTAATGGATTCACCAGAGTTCAACGAATGGATTCAAAATCACTTCTCCGCACCTAATCTGTGAAGCCAATGTCCCCACTTTTAATTAAACTATCTAACAAAATATTATATTATCATTTATTGATTTCCATATCTGTGATGTAAATCACGACACCCAGCTGTTCACACCCGAGCAAAAGATCGATGATCGATATAAAACACTGCTTGTTGTTGCTTGTTGTGTGGCTGTTGTTATTCACAGGAAAAGTGACGTCATTGCACTCACAACGTGGTGAAATTTGACATTTAGGGAATCCAGTTTGAAGTTTTTTTTTTATGTTATCGTGAGAATTGTTCATGTCCGTTGTGAGAGTTGTTGGTGACGAGATTGGCTGCGTGTGCGCTGGATGTAGGTTTATGTATGGTCAATCGAGAATGCCTTTTTCCAGCGTGTTTTTAATATAATGTTTGTTTTTTTACAACTTGTAGGTAAAAATTATCTCCGGTACTCAGCAATGTCATAAATAAATCTCTTGATAAACTAGAAAAGATTCTCTCACTCATTAGGTATCTTATCTTTTGAAAAAATAAATATAATTACATTTCTTAGAAATGATGACGTATTTTATTATACTAACCCATATTTCTTTTAACTGGTTTGCTTTTTTACATGTCGCCGCCATTTTGTGACGTCAGAATTAACGAATTAATTTTCTTTCTTTTCAAGTAAGATTAAACAGAAGATAATTATTTATCAACATTGATTTATAAATGAGTTTTGCGGCTATCAATATCATTAGACTCATAGTCTAAATAATGGCCAGACGACCACGCGTCTAATAATCTGTTCACGCTAATTTTAGAAACGTTGTTTATACTTTAAAACCTTTTTGATCCATCCTACAGCTCAGTATCGTGTTGCAATATTGCAAAACTGCCTTAATGGTCCAGTCGTCGCACGTCCTGGGTTCGATGTCTAAGTTGGGCATGTGTTATTGGTGTTTTCTGAAATTCTCAGCATCAGTAGAAACCTACCAGAAGTACAATTTATTACACCTTTTTTTTATTTTTATTTTTTTGATTTGCGTGGTGAAAACCCCTCATTGGGTAACCTCCGTCTGGGGGGGAGGGATGTGCCGGATTCCTACCGGCTAAACACACCACGGTGGTCCGCCTCCACACCATATGGTGGGCCTCGGGAACTCTTAGAAGACCGCACCGAAGACAATTTAATATTTATTACACCTAATCTAACCCTTCGGGAAGACCCTATGATGTATTACAAAAATTGCCAGTCTATAGCGTTTTTACTCCGAATAGCCTCAAAAAGCGTGTCTTAAGCGAAGTGAGAGCGAGGTACGGCGAGCTTTAGTATGCCACCCGTCACTTCGTACGTGATACACTGGTCACCTTGATGTATCGAAGACCAAGCAATCACTAACGAACCATTGAGTGCTTGCAACACAACAGAAACACGTAACATCTAATTAAGTTTATATTAATGTTATTTATTCATCATTAAGTTTGAATTTAGTATCGATTTTTACAAAAAAAAAATAAAGTTAGTTTTAAGTTAGAATTTTGACGCAATGGTTAGGTGATTGGACAGTGGATACGAGTGTCAGCAGCTCAAAAATTCTGACAACTGGTCTAACCTTAGAGTGTCAATGTCTCCCTGTAATTGGGTAGTGAAGATCAGATGGCAGTCACTCCGTGTAAAATACTGATATTGAACTGCATCTGGTTAGAATGGGAGCCGAAAGCATTGTAAGAAAAGGCTGGCAGATGATGAAAGAGAAGGAAAGATTATGTACGACAATTATCACCATTTACATCTGTTATTGTTAGAGGCTATTAAACGATTAATTATATTTTCAGTTCACTCGATCACCTGCCAAGCAAGATGACGTCAAAGTAGCCGATTGTTATATTTGTAATTGATTTGTTAATTATTCTCTTATCTTTTACTACAGGTTTTATTTATAATCTTTGTTGTTGTATCATGGATTAGCAACATGTTTGGTGGCATCATCTAGTTATCAGATTTTGATTAAAATCCGTCACGAAACACTGTGTGCTTTTCATCACTTATACAGGACTAAACTCCAGGTTGATACTGAGTATTTTTACATAAAAAAAACCCAATAAAAGGTACTTTGCTCGACCCAGGGATAGCGCCCAGGACCTCACGCTTGCCTTTTCTGCTGTTCCAGCAACCATACGGGCATCCATCATGCCGTATTGGAAAGATTAACCAGTCAGCATCGTTGGAATCGAAGCTGTCAACTATCGAATAAGTCTTCTGTAATGTTGCTTCAGTTGCTTTTTAATAAATAAATAAATAATGTTGAAGTCGGCTATCGGTCTAACTGGATGCGGCTGAATATCATCAATTTCAAGGAACAGAACAACTATTTGTTTTTCGGAAACAAATTTTGATTTCGTAATCGTATAAAATGTATGTTATCAGATATCTAAAAATACTATTGCATATAGGTTATCTTGGAAATTCTACTTGTCGTGTTAATAGGTGATTTTTTAATTTGTCTATTGGTACTATTTTATTAGCCTCTATCATGTCCTTCACATTATAGGGGACAGGGCAGTTAGGCCACAGCAATTTATTGAATTGAAGTTTCTTTACTAAGTAACATTTATGAAGTTGACATATTTGGAATACAATGGAAGCAACCAATACAAATATGGATAGAAAGCATGAACCAGTCCATGTCAGTAGTTACTGTGGAGGTGCTACTGTAAGTATGTATAAACAGTACTAGCTTCCGCTCGTGGCTTCGCCCGCTTGGTTTACGAACCCGTACATTTTTCCGGGATAAAAAGTAGCCTATGTGCTATTCCAGACTCTATCTATCTCTGTGCCAAATTTCATCGAGATCCGTTTAGCCATTCTGGCGTGACTGAGTAACAAATATCCATCAATCCATCCATCCATCCATCCTCACGAACTTTCACATTTATAATATTACTAGTAGGATTAGTAGGAAGTAGGATAGTGTAAGTATATATATAGTGTAAGTAAGTTTATAAGTGTATAGTTAAGAAGAGTCGTAGTATTTCACATCCACATTTCGCCGATGTCGTTATTGATTCATGTATTTTATTATTGTATTTTGACAGCTTAATTATTTTAAACTCTTAAGGTGGATTTACATTGAGCCAGTTACTAACTTCAAATTCAAGACAAGTGAGTACTGAACAGGTCCTGGTATCATATATTAATTCCGTACAGCGCTGCCACGTCAATGCTGACTGCCAGCGGCGTACACAGTTTTTAAACAGGGTAGGCAGAAAATTTAAAAGCTTACTTACCAGTTATACCTACTGCATTTTGATATTGGTTCGTCGTCTTGTCGATTAAATAATGAGGTATGTGAATTGACACCACAAATATCTTATAATAAATATTTATCTGAGTTATGAAGGGTAGGCAGTGTCTTTTTGTCTTTATGAACCGCACGCCACTGCTGACTGCATTATTCTGTCAGTACTGGTATCAGTCACTTCTTCTTCTGTCGTATCAGCACGAGCTTTCACATGGAAGTCGCTCATGCCGTAGTGAAAAGATTAGCCAGTCAGCAATGGTGGTGTAGAGGCTGACTGCCCAGTACCCAGGGTGCACTAGATAATCTCAGGGCTCGTCACTCGTAGAGGCATTTTCCTTCCACCCAGTAACTGACTCAACGGACGTGACGGCACGGTTGGCGCAGTGGTTGAGAGATCGACTGCTGCGCTACATGTCGCGGGTTCGATTCCTGCACGGAACAAATATTTGTATGATCTACTGATACTTGTTTCGGGTCTGGGTCTTTGTGTATGTGAATACACACCGTGCCTCGGAAAGCACGTAAAGCCGTTGGTCCTGCGCCTGATCTCTCTCCGGTCGTGTCGGGTTGCCGTCCCATCGGACTATGAGAGTGAAGGAATAGAGAGAGCACCTGTGTTTGCGCACACACTTGTGCTCTATAATATATCCTGCGTAGTTAGTTAATCTCAGGTGAGATTGGCCGCTGTGACCGAAATCGGTCAGGAGGACATTATTATCAACTGACTCAATTTAACCTTGATCTCTACTTGATCCCAGATTTGTGTCTGTGATTTCATACAAATAAACTACTCAAACGCTACTCAAGTATGTAGGTACCGATCGGCGTTGAACCGGTTTAGCGTCGTTCTGCAGTATCTAAAATTCCAAGAATTTTATGACTGCATTTTGATTATGATGATACACCATATTCTAAAGAAACGCTTTCAACAATCACGATCACATATTCTAAAGAAACGCTTTCAACAATCATTTGACTTTCGGATTTAGTGTCAAAGTCAAAGATTTCTGTTTCAACCTATTTACAAAACGTAGAGAATCTAGGTGCACGGTTTCAAAAATATGTAGGTACTTTGGAGAAGACCGGCAAGAAACTTAAAATATTGATGACCTACTCATAAAATCGACATTTGATGAGCTAACGGCTAAGGCAGCTTAACAATAAATTAGCTATCTGCGCTCCGTGTCGCGGATACGATTTCCGCACGGAACAAATATTTATATGATCTACATATAGTTGTTTCGGTGTGCATGTGACATAACAGGTCTATATGCTTGTAAAACTGTACCCACGATACAGGAGAAATCTTAGAAAATGGGGAAACGTTTATAAAAAATATGTAGGTAATATATACCTACTACGTTTTACACTAATTGACATTTAACGTTAAAAGCTTGACTGCATTTTATAGTATCTACCTACGTCGGTACCGGTAAATACACGTACATATTTCCCAGAATACTACACTAGCACAAAACCCAATTTACTCTAGGTTTACTATTATCTGCTAGGTATTCTAGTTGCTAACACATATATAATATTAGTTTCATTCAGCTATCTTTGAACACTAGATATCTTACAAGGTTTTACAAAAGTAAGAACATAATTAAGTAGGCATCATCGTTATCGAGGCTTTTTTGTTCTTGGCGTACTATCTGACAGGCACATTTGAACGAGCATAAGTTTCTCTACAGTACAATGTAAAGAGAGACATTAGTTTTACATTAAACTGCCTTGTTGATGTAATTGGGATTATCTGTTGGAAAATTCTCAGAAATAGCCCGAAGTTTGTATTGAGCCCGAAAGCAATAGATTTAATAATTAATAGATACATGGGACTTGATCAGTGCCGGATTAACCACGTAGCAAGAGTAGCAATTGCTACGGGCCCCGCGAAAAAGGGGGCCCCGCGTATTTAAACCCACCAAGGCCTAGCGCGAGCGTAATTTTTTTAAATTTACTTGGTGTTACAAAAACTTGATACGTTACACCTGATTTCCGACTAAGACAATCGACGTCTCACAATCTTTAACCTATTATTATGTTTGCGAGAATACGGTAAACGCAAAGTTCTACAAAAAGTCACTTTATATTTAAGACGCAGCAGCCCATAGCAGATGCAGGGCCCTTCGATAGAATTTGCTACGGGCCCCGCACTTGCTTAATCCGGCACTGGACTTGATAACGGTATTCGCGAAATATGGTTGTAAGTAGTTACAGATCAGCGTAACTAGTCGACGCGAAATGCCATGTTATATAATTTTTATTACTGTGTGTTTGATGGATCCCGGGAATAACGGGATCATTAAGTTCTCCGAAGACTTCTTCAATTAAGACTGACTAATGGGGCATTGCCTGAATATTGTACACACAGACATTTTAAACAGTTTATAAAACTAAACGTAAATGCGTTAAAAAGTAACTCACCATCTCGCCATTTCGTTAGATAATACAGAAGAAATAGAGTCATCAAATATACAGAGTAGAAAACTAGAGGCGTGAACACAACACACATGAAACCTATTATATCGTTCGACATCGTAACCATTAATAAACCGTAGAATAAAAATCACGAAAACACTAGTAAATAAAGGATTTTACAAATGGCAAAATCCAATATGGCGGCATATCATAAATGACAGAACGCTTAAAAAAACAAATGATGCACTTTTGGTTTTTGGGTATTTTATTTTGTGGATTAATAAATCTTTTAGAAAGGTCTTGTTATGAAAATTAGTAATTAAAAAACATATTCGCGGCCTCGAGTTGCGCGTATAGCTAAATACTGAAGATTTTGACTTTATCTTGTATGTTTTAGCAAAAGTACACACAAAACGTGTTGTCGGCCAAGATAGTAGTTGAAGGTTAAACCATCACATTTTATCTTTTTCTAATTATTTCCATGCTCATAAAGTTTAAGGTTAAATTATCTTTTCGTACTTAATTGTTGAGCATCCGTAAATTTGCACATTCTAAGTAAACTTTATTGAAATGATATTGCCTGAGGAGTGTGTGCTTTATCACTGGAAAATAGTTCTTTTAATAAACTATCTTCTACTGATTTAAAAAAAAAATCCAGTGGGAATATCAACCTCAAAAATTTTCAACCATAAACCATCCAACGTTCTAAATTAAAAGTTTGGATATTTGTGAGTTCGTAAACACGGATAAACCATTATCCGGGTTAGGACATAGGACACTTTTTATGCGGTACTACGTTACCGTGATATCCGGATAATTTGTTATTTTTAACCGACTTCAAAAAAGGTTCTCAATTATGTATTTTTGTTAATCTAATTGATGTCGTTTTTCTCCACGCAAAGCTGCAGAGAAAAGCTGTTATTCTATAAAGTAGACACATAGTTATACTATAAAGAAAATCTATACAGTTTCAAACTGAGAAATGCCTCCTTTTTGAAATCGGATCAAAAGACCAACAAATATGGAAGTGAGAAAAGTAATTTTAAACAAATAAAAACTTCCTTCTAACCTCACACCTAACATTGAAATCATCTCAATGATACGATAACTAACGCAAGTGACATCACTGGCATAGGAAGTTATATAAAACTATATAATTTTGTACATAACGATGTCGTTATCTATTAAAAAAGCGGTTGTTAAAAAGCATGTGTTTTATAACTTGTTTATAACAATGTCTTCCTTAATTTGGGAGGAAGTAAAAGTACGTATGTTTTTCATGTACCTAGCGGAAAATTTATTTTATAGTGGAAACTAGCGAGGTGCTCATAGCTACGTAAATACCGCACAGATCAGTCCATCTGCAAAGTTAAGCAACGCTTGCCGCGGTCAGTCCTTGGATGCGTGACCATTTTGCCTTGGAAAGTAAGTTAAGCAGTTGGTGTCATAAGAAGATCTATTATTAGTCATTACGTGTGCCAGCAGCCCATATGATCTGACACCCAGTCTAACCTTAGAGTATCAGTGTCTCCTAGTAATTGGATGGCGGAGGTCAGATGGCAGTTGCTCTGTGTAAATACTCAGCCGCAACCGGTTATATTGGAAGCCGATCCAAATCTAGTTGGGAAAAGGCTAGGCAGAGGGTGATGAGTGAAAACTACCCATATCTTCCAGACATGTACCCAGATAAAAAGTATACAAACGTCATGTTAATCCAAGATATGGTCTATCTTTAGGCTTGCTGAGCATGACAAATTTGTGTTATTCGATACAGGGTAGATACTACGGGAATCAGGAATATCTAAGCTACTTGTCTTTCAGTCAGAGAAAGGAACCTCTTCACAAAACCTGCCGAATCCCAAAGTTCATATGTATCAAGCCCTTGATTCAAGATTAAATGGCTCGATAAGGACCAGGGTCAAGATTTAGCTCCCTATCGAGAGCCTCTTCAGATGCTAGTCTCTCTCGACTAGCTAAACTTAGAGTTTCGACTCTTTGTCATTATGGCCAGCAAAAATATAGCTAAGTAGTAACTAAGTAAGGTTTCTAAATTATTTGGAACTAGCTGACTGGACAGACATTGTCCTGTCTTCCTGGTCTTCGGTATCAAAAAAAGCGCACTCAGTTTTACCGGGATTGTCTTAATTTCTTGGCAACATTTCCAATTTTCCCCTAAAAACCTTATTCGAATTAAAAGGAAAATTTTCAAAAAAAAAAATAATAGCCAAATCGGTCTAGCCTTTCAACTGATGCGCTTACCAACAGACAGCATTTAATTATAATTTATATAGATAAATGATTTTAAGGCACATAATAATATGGATTTCAATGGTTTCTGAGTAACACTTCTGTAGCTGACGATTGGACATTGTGAGTGCTATGGGTTTATTTTGCCTTTATAAACTTTTTAAAAGTTCAACGCCCTCTTTTATATCTCATCATCTGATGTTCAACTACTTCAAATTCAAAAATAATTGACTAACGACTCATTTTTCAATAGCTAGATAACCAGATAAGTTATTTCTAAGATACGTCCATACAAAAACTGTTTCCATTTCAAATTAACACTTAGATAACCTTTATTGGACCATCGCAAGATCAAGCCCATCTATATTGACTAAACTATACTAGCTAAAGGACACCTCTAAATGGTCGTGACTACAACAGACCTTCATAATTCAGTTTCTATGTCAATAATTATCGTCTATACAATTATGGACACATAATATTATTATAATAATTTCAATCATTAGCTGCCACAAAAACTTAATGTACTGATTGATGAATGCGTCGGATAATCTATGTAAGAACTACCTAATGCATTGAATGTGAGGTAACGCATGCCTTGTGAAGGCATGGGACCTTGGGTTCGCGGATTCATGTCTGGGTCAATCAAAATGTCGTTATTTGTTGTAGAGATAGATATAGGGGGAAGTCCCGTAACGCCGGACGGCACCTAGCGTCGGACACTCGCACTATCTGGACAAATAAAAATGCGTTCGATTTAAAAATCATTGAAAAGGGCGCGGTGCAACGTATCTATATAGGGTCACGGGACGAGGTTTGCCAGTGAGGCGAACGGTCAAGGTGGGAGCGGTTGATTGCTGTTTTTGACGGGAAAGCACTGCGTAACATAAATTCCAAGTGAGTATTATAGCTATGATCTTGTGTTTAACTGTTTATGTTATGTTTCAATAAAGATAATGTTCTATTATAATTCGTAGACGGTGAAAGTTTTTATTAATTTTCTAAACAGTTTTAGTATGAAATACGTAATCTTGGAGATTACGTATCCCCGTAGTACCGGACACAAAGATGTCCCTCAACACCGGACAGTTTAAAAGTTGTTTTTTACGACAGACCACTGGATATAACATTCATGAAGCCATTCAAAGATGCATATAACCAACACTGCGACATGTGGATGAGAGCAAATGCTGGGTCTCGGATAACCAACTATGATATTGCTGGTCTAGTCAATGAAGTGTTTACAAAAGTTGCTCTACTGGATACTGCGGTGTTTGGGTTTAAATGCATTTAAACAATTTACATATTTGATAGAAATTTATATTAATATTTGATAGCAATTTCCTTCACTTCTGACTTACATTGATTTCGCTTTGGTTAGCTCATCGACGTCCTGCAATGCAGAATTGTCGAATAATTTGGTCTTAGAAGAATTGACAGACTCTCCAAGAGAATCCACTGAGATCTAAGTTCAAAAAGCAATAGAAGGGAAAGGGAAACAAATCAAAGGTGTGAACGACAAAGGAAAAAGTGGAGATAAAGCTAAGAAAAAGGAACCATTCACTCAAATGTCTAACATAGGAAGAACTACTTGCAAGTACACTTAGAGGACCATGACAAAGACTGAATACAATGCTCCAGCTCCAAGGGTGGGCTCGTGAAGCATGTTCAGACATTGCTGGAATGTGGAGATGCATATATATGTGATCGATGTACGATGTTTTAAAGTGTTCAGCGTTTTGGGTTAGAAGTTAAATCTGTCCGGTACTAGGTGCCAATGTCAAAGATTGCATTTTTTCCTACCAAAACTTAACTAAGTTTCCTAAATATGTTTACGTAGAAGTTGTATTTTTTATGATTGCTTTTGATTTTATAATTTGTGGACTTAACTTATTCATGAATAAAGCTACATTTCTCGAAGTCGTTTTTAATTTATTTTCTGAAAACCTTAGGTGTCCGCCACTGGGGGACTTCCCCCTACGCTAATTAGGTGTAAGGCGGTAAAGAAAAAATCTGACTTCATCATTGGTCGCAAGTGGGACTGCTGAGCGTGAGGTCCTGAATTCGATTCTCGGCTCCGGCAATGTGTTATTGGGCTATTCTATATGGAAATTCTCAGCCGCCTGAAGTTCAATAAACCTAATTTATAATAATCAATGTTTGTTTGTTCATATTTTATGCGCTGCCATACCGTTCATCTTATTGCGATAAAACTTTGTCAACTTATTGCTTGCGCTTGCGCGAAGGTTATAGGCATAGTACGATCAACTTACACTAGCCTCGTAAGTCTTTTGTTTTTTTTTAAACTGTTTTAACAACCTAATGTACTACAAAAACTACATACTAAGAATAGTGCTTCAGACCGAGGAAGATTCCCGTTGCTGTGATTTTAGAAGTGCAAACTCGTTGTTCATATATTTTAAGTATGTTTGATATACTTTACACTATATCATGAAGAAAATAGTCAGTCTTACTATACATTCCAATGTCAGGTGAACTGTTACTATTATTTTATACTTTATAAAGTAACATACGCTAGCAGTTACGAGGCTAGGTGGCGCGCGTGTCGTACCGGCAAATGTATTTGAAAGAGCAACGCGCCGTGTACCAGTTAGTACGTAAATAATTGTATTGTATGCAAGTAAGTGCAAACGGATCAATACGTAGATAAGCAAAACGAGCAGATTGTAGCTTTCCCAGAGATAACGGTGACAACATACCTTCGGGCGGATGTTATATATATTACCTTATATAACCTGGCAGCTGATGGAAATATATATATAATAAAGGAATATAAAACAAAAGAGGTACTGGTAACAGCGGGCCAAAACGCCGACATTCAGCTATCAAACTTCAAATGATATTAAAGTTGTCAATTCAGTGGATATTTTGTAATGTGAGTCATATTATGTTTCATCAAAAGATGCCTTTTTAGACTCCTCTGTTTAGTCAATCAGGCAGCAATAACTAAATCGATATCGATCTATAATCAGTAATTAAGTATTGCAATTTATCTAACTAGGTATAATCATGGCTAAGTGCACACCTGTTCCGCCTACTTGCGCATTCCTGTCATCCACATTAAAATTTATATTCAGTCCCTTAGGCAATAACTACACTCCTAGATCACCAAAGAAAAGCAAAATCGATAAATAAGTTTGGATATATTTGTCAAGAAAGTCTCGGTGATAAATTAGTTACAAAAATATATTTATATGTATTCCCCAATTGTACTTATAACGAAGAAAGAGTTATCATAGCCTAATAAAGTAGGTACCCTGTTTATTGGTCTATGTGTTTATCTTACTAATTAATGTATGTTTATAATATCATATATATTATTGAGATATATCATATATAATCATTATAACATTATTGTGATATTTGTTTATATAAATGTTAATTTATGAGTTAATATTCGTACACCGACCATGACCCTCTATATTTTCTTCCCTGATTTTTTCCATGTACCTAGGTACTGGTTGTCTGGAAGAAATTGCTTTTAGCGATAAGACCGCCATTTGTACCCTATGTGTAAAATGTATTTTCGCTTTGTGCTTTTTCCTTTGATGTACAATAAAGAATATTCTATCTCTATCTATCTAATATCATACCTATATATGAGAACAGCAAATAGCAAAGTACTGGATTAACAAAATCTGTCGGACGGCCCCTGGCCGAAAATTAAAAAAACAATCAATATACGATCGCAATGGAATAAAATTATCAATATGTTGATACTGATGTTTTTTTTTTCTAGAGTTATCTGTGTGCTTAACCAATACTTCGTTAATTTGGTTGCAAAATCATGTACGTTGAGCTAAGCTGATTGTCCTGTTCGCTTCTTTATTGTCGTGTACAATTATAGTGCTAATTATAACATTTTTTTTTACTATATATTATGTTAGTGTTAATACGGATGCTTTTGTGGGCCTAAGATACGAAATCCTACCAGAATCTTTAAACAAAAAGCGATTCCAAATATTGTCTATTATTACATCTTTTTTGGCTATTTAGATGCCATTAAATGAGAAACATTATTAAAAATGAGCGTGGCCGTTATTATTTTAGGTATTTGGATTAATGCTGACAAAATATTAACATGAAAAATTTTGTGCATTTGTTCTTAAATTTTGTGTGTGCATGTCATAATAAGAAATACAATAAAAATGGGTACTTACATTTCCTTATTATTGCTGTAGCATTGCCAGAACAAACAAATTAGTAAACAAAAAGATATCAGTAGTGGTACTACAACCAAGCGAAACCAAATACTCGTAACAATCGTTATTTCGCTGTCATTCGTTGAATTCCTTTCCATTTTCAAAAAAATACACGCACTTTTAATATTAAATACAAAAAAAAGAATATGATCTTTTGCCTCTTTTATGCTTATTTTTGTTATTAAATTGTTATTCTTATGCTGGTTTCAATGACAATTTATTAATACTTATTTTTGTAATAAAGTAATGTTACGCATCTGTATGTCTATCAAACAAAGTCAGGGTAATTACGGTTCACACTACTTTGCATAACAAGGCCTCTTATCGAGCTATTATCGGCTATTATCTGCGAAAGTTTACTCAACTAGCTATTGTTAATGGATCCGCTCGCTTTCTCTGTGAAAATGTGAGTTGTAATGCTAGAGCCACTGTGGCATTTGTGAACATCGTAAATATCCGTATTTGTGTGTAAATTGCCCTCAAATTATAAGTAGGTATGCGTTACGGTGTTGCACATATGAAACATTACCTACTTCATCAATTTCAAGTGCGAACTATACGAAATTCCGACAAATCATTTTCAAAAGATTCATTTGTTCTATCGTGAACAAGGAATATAACTACAATAGTACTAATAATTCTTTTCACTTACAGTGATTTTTTTTATAGAGAGATTACGATCATGACGATACCTTGTTTAAAAAAAAAACTGTGGATCAAAGGACCAAATGATCTAGAATTGATTTGCTTACTCGTAGCAATATAAATGCATCAAACAGGAAACACAAACAACTCCAATCTATTTGAATATGTTCATGTGACATTTGCTAATATGCAAACCGTGTTTAGTGCTAATCGATAGATAGTTTGAGCAAATAAAAGCTATTTCTGTACCAGTGTAGGTATTCTTTGGAACAATAATAACAATTAAAAACATAAAAAAAAAACTATATTTTGATAGCAAGAAATAACTAGCGATTATACAAAAAAATAAAAGAGAAAAAATAAATGCATTCGCCGTTGCAGCCGTATTACATTGTATTCTCTCAACATGAATGCTGCACGGCATGAGCAGACTACAGCGTTGGTTTGCAGCAAGAACTGGTTTTCACTGCAAATACTATTATTGTCTTCGCCTACGTACGTATTTGAGGGGTTAATTTTATCAAGGTCTTCCCGAAATTCTTTTATAACGTAAGTACTACCAAAAACTCTAAAATCTGTCAAGCAAGGCTTTGTCCCTCTAATGTAATAATTAATGTATTGACTAATATTCACATTCTAAATCGGTCCTTCAATATTGACAATCATGTAAGCGTGACGTCCTTTTGTACTAAACAAGTTTGCGCGAGGCGATGCGATCCTGCACACGTCTTGTAACGTCATATAACAACAGGCTTATTCTACTTTTGTCTACGGCCTAGGTATTTGACAACACGGCGTACGTTTATACACTAGCCTTTCGTCCCTCTTTTCGAGAATAATCATCAGTATCATGAACATACCTTCTTTGGCTATCTTTCGGCCATCTTGGATTGGCTATCAATTGACTATTATTCGGAAATTTTACTTGCTCGTGATTTCAACTAATCAATCCGACTTCAGTTTATTATATGTTGATACAATGGGCAGCCTTATAGCAATCATCTCGTTTCTTACACACAATCTATATATGTGTATATACATGTGTATATGTGGATAGTAAGGACTATGGAGTGTAGTTAAATAAAATAGTAGTAAATAAAGCGGTCCGAAAATAATCAGGAACTAGGAAAAATAAGTCTATTTATGAACAAAGATAAATATAGAAAACAAAAGATTTAAGATAAGTAAAGCCACTATTAACTTAGATACATCTCGTATCAAAGGGACCGATCTCAAGTGCGCTCAGCGAAATTACAGATAAAGCGCAATCACCAGCGTGACTCCATCACATGATTCTACTTACTTTATCTCATGTATCATCCATTCTTCAATATCTATCTTTGTGTGTATAGCAAATTATGTCTTTGTGTCTGTCTCAAAACCATCAAATTCTAGGTAAAGTGTAAAGTTTAAAAAATATTAACAAGATACATATTTGTATTGTAGGTGCGTTTACAAACACAAATATTCAAAGGCACAAATATAAACCCACGACACGTAGCGGAGCAGTGGATTGCTCAACAACTGCGCCAACCAGGCCGTCATCATATATACGAGTACATACCACAGAAATCCAAGTATTAAGCTAATATTACGACGAAACCTCAGGCTTGGTGCTGTGGCTAAACAATTGGTTTTCTATGCCACATGTCTTTTGTTCGACTCCCCGACCAGACATTTTGAAGCGTAATTTTTTCACATACAGGATAAAAAATAGTGTGGGTTAAAGTTCCTAGAATAAAAATAAAAGGTCAAGAGAATAATGATGACGCTTGGAAAGTATGTAATGACATAATTATGACTGCGAAGGCAAGAGAAAAATGCACAAGCAAAGCTGCGGGATATACATAAGGTTATTCCACTTTTCTTTCTTCAAACTTTATTACATTATCTCGTAAGCTGAAAGTTCTCGAGATTTCCTATAATAGCATTATTTACGTAATTCATTTTCCTTTTCTTACGTACTCGTAAATGTTAGGTAATCTCGGATTATCATTATTTTCAATTGGTTTTTTGATGCATCACTGTCTGTCGGCTGATAAATGTACAGCGATTTGAGATGCGCACTAAAATATGTATGCGAGATTCTGTTATGATTTGTGAGTGATCGAAATTGTTTGGAAAATGTTTGATTAAACAAGAAAAAAGTCTTTGACGCTTCTTTTATTGCTGTCTGTACAAACATATGTCAGATTCTTTCAGTGGTTTTAGTTGAATGACTACAATATACAAGGCAAGACATGTCATGACATTTATAATAATGTACCTATGTATAATTATGGTAATAACTTAACATTATGTGGAATCACGCTATATTCATTAAACGGGTTACACTTGAAAGGTTTGTTATTAAGTCATATTAATAAGAGGTAAGCCTTTTGCTATCTTGGCGCTTGCGAAGTACTTGGTAGTAAGGCTAACTGTTTATATAAACATCGAGACGGAACGACTATCTGCAGCCATAAAAATGTTTGTTCCGTCTGGGAATCGAACTCGTAATACATAGTACAGCAATCGAATGATCTACCAATGCGCTAATTATGTCATTTAAAATGTCAGTTTTTTAAATTATGATAGTAACTGCAACTTGTTCAAAGTTAAGATCGACGCTCTCCAGATAAGATCTACGTTTGTAATGAGGTCAAACAGTTTGGTTACCAAAGACCAGCTAGTTATTAGTCTATTGTAGGCAAGGCCAAAAGAGAATGGAAAGGGCCTACCTTATAATTATGAAGGTAATTTTGATAATTATTACGTATATTATTACATAATAGTGTAAGATTTCTCCAACAACAATTTGGAATAGAGCTCAGTGTAAAAAAGGTGTTTTCTGTATAGCGGATAAAAGGACCAGGCCGTTTAATTTTATGGTTTGTATGCATATACTTATTGAGTATTATAGTGGTATCCAATCTCGATAGTGCAGTAGAATCTGTGTAATGATAACATTGTATTAAGATTATTGATTTCTCAGCCATTGTGTTACTGCAATAATATTATAGTATTATATATGTTTGGGTGGTCAATACACAACAGAAGTGATTCCTACTTTTCATCATCCGATTGCTGAGCAATGGTCCGCCCTTAAACATTGAAACGATGAGGTTTAAGGTCTGCGTGGAGCATAATCCTACATTTTATTCAGATTTTCCTGTCATATGGTAGGATCAATTGTTTAAAATGTGAGTAAATACTGTGTATTAATCATTAAAACCACTCGAAAAGATCATTCTGCAAGGAACAAAAATTACTTCGATAAAAAATCGAACATTTTATCATTATTTATCACTTATACTCTGCATGGACCAAGTCATGGGACAAAGTGATAATAATATGTATTATCTTACACGTGAGATCAAATACAGATGATCTATATATTTATAATTTGAAGTCACTATTTGCGTCAAATTCCAAATATATCAAGTGTTTTTAAATGAGATACTGATAATGTTTTTAAGGTCGAACTTGATGCCTTCAACTTAGGGTGGCGACAAGCGGCTAACAATAGAGATCAGTGAATGACAGGGGGAGGCCTTTGCCCAATAATGCGACTTTCAGAGCTAAGTATAATAATACATATAATAATGTTGTTTATGTGAATGCAGATAATAATAATTTTGTCGGTCCACACTTTCAGATGGAAGGTAAAGATACTGAACATAGACAAAGCGACCTATTACTTTAAAAGATTGTATTGATAGGATTATTGAAGATGTAATATGTAATAATAGGATTCCATGAGCTTGCAATGATTATATTATTAGTACTGTCATAATAATCAGCGTTAAGTCCGATCGCGATAAAAATACAAAAAATATTGATTTAGTACAATTAAAAGAAATAGAAAAATCATTGATTGCAAAATCTTTGAACACATACCAAGTTTTTTATATTTGCAGGCTTGATGAAGACTATGTCCATTTTTTAATGTCACAATGTTCAAAGGTTCATTGTGACATTAAAAAATGGATCCATATGAATTCATGCTCGAGACTTTAAGACGTTGCAAATATCCAGATAATTGGATATTAGCAGAGACTTTCGCAATCGCCTATTTCCTATACCTTCTAGACAGCTGCTGAGCATACTTCTTTTGAGGAATTACGTATGCTCGAAAAATATTTTTTTTATTATTTATTTATTTATAAAAAACCGTAATCTATCTTTACAGGTTCAACAGCCCAATAATAATATCACAACAATTTTCTCAATTTTTACAATTATTTCTGGACCACAGACGCTTTTAACGTGATCGGCCATAGCTTCTAATGTGGTTTCTGAGTGTAATCGCCATACGTGTAGGTATTTTTTCCGTTCCATAGCTATATTTCAATGTCAGCTGAATGCTGAATAAGAAAAAAACTAATGAATTTTAAACTACAATCAAAGTTTCCTCCTAAAGTCAAGTTCTAAATTAATGAAACTAAATAGACTTAGAAACATAAACATACCTATTTCATACTGTTATTAGTGTTGTAGTACAATTAGCGAAACTACTAGAAACTTTATGGTAATGACGTAATTTAATTAGGTAGAAGGAATCATTATATTACATCATTATGATGATAATTGCATTTTCTTAATAGGATGCTTTTTTAAATATTTAGCTCTGAAAGAACGGTTATACTCCTACGCCGCCGTCCAGCCAAGACTATATCAGACAGTAAATTTGCGCACATCTGGAACCAAACGTCTGATATCGACATTTGTTGTAGTTGTTTCGGATCTGTGTGTGCACATATCACTCTACCCAATACAGAAGATATCCTTGTGTATAATAACGTTTTATTAAAAAATAATATACTAAAATGTATTGCGTCTATGCGAGCTCAGCTCAAATTCAAACTTATTATAAGGTTAATAACCTTAAACTATGGAAATAATATTTTATTTCATATAGGTATGAGACCATAACGTTATGCATTATGTATCGCATAATATCAGTAGTAGGTATTATGTACCGATTGTATATATTGTATCATTAATATGATATTGTTTTGTTTCAAAGTTAAAACGACCTAAACGATCTTATGTTTGGTGCACTGAACTATATTATTCTAAGATTACTATTGTATAATAAATAATATAACCTTTGAAGTATTTTTTCAAACGATTCATCTTGAAATAAAACCTACTTGACACATGTCTATTGTGACGTTCTTTTGTTACGATGTGAACTAAAAGTGGAGGCTTGCTAAAATCGTTTTTAACAAATATATGTATAGCGTATACTGGGTAAGGTCCTAGACGTGGAGATCGGCACGGTCTATGAATGCTGTGTGTACCTGTAATGGGCATACATATCAAAACTTTTTATTTATGGTAAAATTGACCAAATGTTTATATGTATGCTGTTGGTATACCAATAAATAAATAATTTGCATCAAAAATTACTGTACGAGTAGATTGTATATGGCTAGTTTAATACACCCGTTGAATTATGTCTATTTCTTCGGCAACAACAGTTTTTCATGGTCAATGAAAATCTGTAGTTTTTAATTATTAATGACCTTAAGGTCGTTTATAAGTCGATTGGGAAAAACTAGAGACACAGGTAGCTGGAGGCAGATTATCCAGGGAGCGCCAGACGATCTCATATTTCGTCAATGAGGGTCTTTATTTTCACCCCCAACCAGTCAGACACTCTTTGGTCTTCTTATATGGCATTGCTAAATTACACATTCCGTTAGTTGTAACAAGCGAAACATTCCACAGATTAAGTAAATAATAGAGCTGTCGTAAAAGTTCCGGTGTCTGCAATGTCAAATAATTTCACGAATTTTTCCTATTCTAATGTATTGTGTCATGCTGTGTATAATGTAAATAATATAATTGAGTCCATTTCTATTTCCATTGTATTATTCCGGTTTGCCAATGTCGTACCAACATTGTATGTTGATCTGTTGTATAACTGGCACTGGTTTGTTAGAAAAGTATTAAGAGTAAGCATCTAAAGACAAATTTATATGAATGGTATTAATATTGATGGCAGTGAAAGCAGAGACAAGAAGATGGTGAAAAGCATGATACGTATGTGAAGAAATATTTAAGGTCCTAACATAACATAACATCACGCTTGTATTTCTCGAAAGGTTAGCTGGAGATGTACTTGTAAAATGACATTTCACCGATGCCGTTATTGAGGCAAACAAGCATAGTTCCAAACTCCGTGAGCTACTGAGAATATCCATAGGTCCAGGAAAACCACATAACACTGCCTAACCCGTGAATCGAAACCAACTAAACCAATATACATAATCAAATTCCTGGCAATCAACAATCCCGGTACACCAATGTCAAATATTTTAAACGGGTCTTTCCTATTTCGATGTATTGTGTAATTAGTCGAGAACATAAGGCGTCTGTAAATATGAGCGTCGCGTCGCGCATCGCCTGAATCCTTGTTTTCACGGAATATGACGTTAGTTTACATATTAACTGTTAAGTAAGGTGTTTCAATGTAATTTACTTTGGTTATTTATGACGTATAAGTCACAGTTTTAATGAGATGCGTTGGTAATGTTAAGTGTGGTCATAAAATATTCGATTTCAAAATCTTATTTTGTAATTTATTCACAAAAATTATCCATCTTTTGACGACACATTTGGCGCAGTGGCTAAGCGATTAGCTTTCTGCGCCACGTGTCGCGGCTTCGATCCCCGCACGGCGCAAATATTCGTATGATCTACAGATAATTGTTTCGGGTCTGGTTGTGTATGCATGTGACACGTATGTTTGTAAACTGTACCCATGATTCAGGAGAAAATCATAGTGAGGGGCAAAGTTATTTGCTAAATAAAATAATTAAGAATGAATATGGATTTTTCCATTTATCTATTTTTATGGATACATACAATTTTATTTACGACAAAATTCTAAAGAAACGTTTTATACAGGATAAACGGTAATTCGACCTATTCATTGTACGAAATTATACAAGGCTAGAGCCAAGCCAAGTTCACACTGTATACCAAGATAAAATAAAGAACGAAGTTAGAGCCAAATTATACGTGATTTACATATATTGCGCAAGAGCAATGATTGCCTAACTCTAAGCTCACTTATCTCGGAGTTTGTTCAAACGTTGCACACTTTGACAGTTAGTAGGACATTGTTTACTCTCACGTGAAGCACAAATACTTTTCTAACATATTTAGGTCGCAGACATCTACATAAATAATAAAAATAATCTTTATAGTCGCAAGATGGTAAACGTCGTGTTTTTATGCACACGACTTCATAGCATGAATGAATGAAACGGATCGAAGGACCAAAATTCTTTTAGTCGGAATGACTTGATTATAGGTAATTAAGTATTTAAAACAATTGAAAATTGGTAAAACAATTGCCTTATGACCTAATCGAAATTGGATTTACTCGACCGTATAGCTATCAAAGATAGAAATTAAAAATAGAGTATCGCTAATTCGTGGTACGTTGATAAACCGTATAAAATATGCGCAACAAATATTTGGTCCTATCGGTCCATGAACATCGAAGTGTATTGAAGTTTGACAAGCGTAGGACGACAGTGCTATAAATGGCATGTTTTCTTTCCTAAATTGGAAAGGAATTTTGTTTAATTATGCAAATACTGTTGAACAAGCTATTTTGAGAGAGACCTAGAACAACGAATATTAATTAGAGGAGATTAATTCATAAAACCATGAATACGATATTGACCGACTCATAAGTCTCTTGCTTGAATTTGCGACTACTGAGCATTAGGTCCTGGGTTCAATTCCCGGGTCAAGCAAATAGGGTTTTTCAGTATGATTATTATTAGTAGCAGTACGAAGCTTAGAGTTTTGGCTCGTCACTTAATAACGGAATCGATGAAATGTGATTGTACAACAATACACCTCTACCCTGCAGGCGCCTGGCTAACCCTAGGACTACAGGTGATGCTATCTTATGTTATAAACTTTTTAAAATCCATCCTTTTTCATTGTAATTTATTCAGATTTTATATTAAATTATTGTTAAAAATCAAAACTATCATCATCACGAATATATTTAGTGAGTTCATACGGCTTTTTGGCAGGCAGTTGTAGTTGTATAACAATACACCTTTACTAAACTGTTCTAAAACGCATTCGTGACCATTACTCTACAACGTTGTATTGTTTCTAAAGTAATACAATATCTAGAACCAAACCAGTACCAGTGCACGATCTCTTATTACTTACATTACTAGGTACGTAGGTTAGTAATAATGACGCTTGCGAAGTGGGGAGCGTAATACCATAACATAGCATCACGTGTGTATCTCCCGAAGGGTTAGGCAGAGGTGTAATGTACACCCACGTTTCACCGATGCCGTTATTCAGCACCAGGCAATAGGGGGCGAGTCTATTGTCATCTACCGGGCACAGTTCCAGAATCCGTGCTGCTACGAAAACTTGCATACAGAAAACCCAATAACACTTTGTCCGCCTAGGAAACGAACCCAAAACCTTATGCTTAGCGGTCGTAAGCGCGACCACTACACCTTGAAGCGTAATTATTTGTACGATTCATGGATTCCACTTATTAATGGAGTTATGCTCAAGTAAATTAAAAGTACCTTTCTGTACATTAAAACACAAATTTAAACCTTTCTTCCTCTCTATTACCAGTCCGTTTATCGAGTATGGTGTACCAAGGTAGTTCTGATAGTTCCATACAAATGTTTGTGTATTTGTATAAAATCACCGCCTCCTTGAAAATGAAGCCTTAAACCCGTTTATTGTACAAGTATACAAGGTGCCCTCAGTAATGGTGGCTTTCTAGCTCATATGATATACAGCCTCGGTAACATCTACAAGTCCTTCGATTTTGATTATCCATTCAGATCCAAAATAACAACAACAAATAGTTAACATTCAAACTTATTGAAGAAAAATAAAAATTAACATAGCCATTGTCTCCTAAAGGCCAACTAATTAGGACAATGTCAGAATAATTGCGTTTTTAAATTTTAAGGACAAAAATACTCATAGGAGTCTACATTAAAGCGACAAGTTAGCGATGATATGCTTTGTCACACTATGAAATGTGAAATAATGACACATTTTATGTCTAACAAGTTCAAAATGTAAAAACATCGATATTGATGTGAATAAAAAATACGTTTTTTTTTTAAATTGGAGTACTTTACAATGTGCGATTTTTTCGAGCAAACATATCTTTAACAAAAAAGTAATATACTGATCAATAAGGAAGGTAGTCACTACTGTCAGTGATGAATAAGTAAGTACAGATGCGACAGCTCACGAGTTATGATCAGCAATCCACACAATAGAAACGCGACTGACATGACAAGTGGTGTAACATTCGCTTTCATTAAGGCTACGCTTGTGTATGCTCGTCAAGCTGACAGACGCGCTTGTCATGCTAATATATACAGCCTTTTCAGGGAACATATTGAGCGAAACTGCGTCGATCTGTTACTTAAAAAGAATGCTATGTACTTATTTCTTGCCAAAGTGCTAAGAGCTACTCGTCTAAAAACTTGTTTACGAGGCTAGTTACGATAAATGTTATATAACTCAAGATGATTGGTCACTTGATACGACACGACCAGTTTGTCACGACAATTTTAGAAGAGGCAGAAAAAGATCTATACAAAGCTTTGTACAACAAGTTAAGGTGAAAGTAGGTGTCTAGTCTAGTCTAGTATTAAGAATTCAAAACGAAGGTAGAGGATAGAGAGCAGTGGCGATTGCGTCACCGACAAGGGATAAGCTCTTAAGTTAAAGAAGAAGATATCTCATTGAAAATCTATCGCTTAGTTTGCTTTAAATAAACCGTGATTATCACACATGTATACTAAAGCGATGTCTTATCCGTTATATTCTCATTTTTATTAAAATCAGTCAAAGAACACAAAAAATATGATATGCAATGTCAATTTAAAGTTACCAAACATGTGAATATTTCTGGTGTACAATAAAAACTACGATGTATATTTGCACTTGTAAAAAGTCTCAACGAAATTAGTGTTCTGTGTTCTCAACTCACAAATAATCCAGCAAATTAGCATTACACTCAATTTAATTAAGTTTGCCATGTTAAAACGTATGCTCCTAGGTAGGTATTCGATATGTCACTTGTAACAGTTCCTATGGGTATAGGTGTGGTGGCTCTTGCAGACAGCACGCCACTCCTAGTACCAGCTTATTTAACCTAATTGCACGAGGTGAATAGAAACAATAGTCAAGTTATCGATGTTTTTAACGTCGGTTAGTTACGGCTGGAACTAGCTTTTGGTTTTGTTTCTCTTTCAAACGTTGCATCTCTCAAGTATTTCTCCTGTATCATTTTTAAAGTTTATATACATATATATAGTACTATCATAATATCATACAAATATTTGTTTCGTCGTAGAATTACAATTTACAGGTAGAACTACTACATACAAAGGCAGCATATAATCTAAGTTGCAGTCTGTATGACACTATCTCTTACCACTTTATCTAGCCGAGACATCTTTCATAGTTTTTTATTTTGTATTTTATTTTAGTTACAGGTCGTACATCATGATCATTATCTAGTAGAAATATGCGTTTCAAATAAGAATAAATATACGACTGCCTCATTATTGGTCTGATCAAGCGCGATTATTGAGCATGTAGCCTGTGTTGGATTCCCGGGCAGGGTTATTTGATTTTTCAATGCACATTCTCAGTAGTTTCCCGGAGTTTGGAATTGTGGTCGTTAGATGGCAATAGGCTCGCCCTCTAATACATTACATGTGACTCGTAATTGTCAAAATTTGGGTGTACAAGAAACTTCTGCCTAGCCCTTCAAGGAATACAGATGTATTGTAAACTGTGTTAATTAAATTGTGTAGAATTGAATGTTTAAAACTTTGGTAAACTATTTAGAGCCAAATGTTAAAAAATCGGAATTGGAACTCCGTCAAAACCTGTCTAAGCCACTGGTAGTATTGCTTAACATTTTTGTGTGATTAGTAAAAACAATATAACTGTAATAATTTATACAATCCTAATAAAAACGACACCATCAAATTCAACCGAAGTAGATATTACGAGATTGCACGATTCTATTTACAACACTTGAAAAACTGGTAGGACCACTTGTTTGGAGAGTCATCACGCTACACAAATATATTTAACAAATTATATATAATAGAAGTCGCAGGCAATCTTGTAGTTATAAAAACGTATAGGTACTATTTTCATTCAAATTTTGAACACCAATTTCACCCCCTTAGGGAAGGACTTTTGGAATGTACTCTGTTGTCCAATTTTCAAGTTTGTAGGATGCATAGATCCCGAGATATCGTGATATTTACATAAAGAAGTTTGTCTTGTCAGAACATGTGAGTTTGAAGACGAGTTCAAATAATGACATTGTCCAATAAGTTCACGGTCAAACAGATCATAGAATAATAATTCGATTATATTAGAATAATGTGAGAAAATTTAGTTGAATCCAACACTACAATTAACTTAACATAATTAACAAAACCCTCGGGAGATGTCGAAATCATGTGTAGAATTCCGTTTCTTGCCTAAAAATATATAAGTCCTAGACTATACATGAACAAGAGAATAATAATTGAATTATATCTATAAATAACACATGATTTCTAGCTGGAGAAAGGCGTATAATATTTTTAGCGTCCGTCTCTCTACAATCTAATCTCAGATAACTATAACGATAAATTTATAAGTAAATATAATATTGACTGGACAGTCACCTTACGCAAAAATAAGGATTTCTTCAGACGGTCAAAAACACTTGTCTGGCTTCTGTCCGACAAGGAGATACGTTTTTAAATTCTTATTGACCGGTAGAGATTAAATTTGACTGACTCATAGGTATACAACATTTTAGATATAGCTATGTAGGCATTTGTTTTAATTAGGGATGAAGTAGTTCGGACCACAGGACCAATTTTCCATGATGAATTTTGTTTATTGAAAAAACAATAACTTTCATGACAAATAAGGACTTTGAGTTGAGTTGTTAGATTCTATTAATTACCCACATTTACTCAGGCTGCCAGCCTATTGGCATTTAGACAAGCAAGCAGGATCATCCGTTAGAACGTCAGAAACACGTATACAAAAGATGGGTCATTACGTGAAAATAACACAATCATGGGAATCTACGCTCCCACATAAAACAATGTATCTAAGTCTAACTATCATTGTATACATAGAAACGTATGTATCTATTTGACAATAACCTACTAGTCTTTATAAATCTACATCGTTATTACAGACGTTATCAGATTTAATAACCCTATCATAACTATTTATTTGTACAGCCACTTCACTTATGTTTACAGACTTATCTTAACTATTTGCGAAATGGAACAGACTATCAATAATTGTGGTTTCAACGCAGTTATCTAAGAAAGTCATTACCTCTATCGTTGATTTAATTGCCTCATCAATTTGTGTGTCAATATTAAGTTCGTTTAACGGTTTCGATTGAAATGTAAAATCTTAATTTCAAATTTCGATTTAAAATTTATTGAATGAAATTCTATATGCTTGCAATATTGCTTGTACATTTTATTGATTCGTTGATCTTATTTCTTTAATCTCTCTACTCACTTGAGCAGAACAAGAACTACTACTACTACATATTAGTAGAACTAATCATTCGCAATTCTTCATTGCAAAACGTAAAAATATATTTACGAATACCTACTATGCCAGTTATTTAACCTTATGCGATCAAATTCGAGGTCTCACGAACTATTGAAATAATTGATAAATCGAGGTTCTATTCTATTAAATGTTTTACTAAGGCCGCTCATAAATGTCGATAAAACTTTTCCAAAGGGCATCTACGTGTTGGTGCTATGATGCGAAAATGATCAAAAAGACTGGATTCCTCCTTGCGCAAGAGAGATCCGCGAAAGGGACATGATTGGACCTACCTATTATGATATTTTTTGTCTTTTCAAAAAACCTATCACTTTTGTGGTACAAAAACTTATTTAGTTATTTATGAAATTTTAATTGACAACGTTAACAATGTTAACACGAGTGCTTTTGTACTGAGCTATCAGACATTTGTACTAAAATATTTATATAGACCATCTGTAGGTCGATTAATTATTTTAATATCTATAATCGAAAGATAACATAAATGTATTGGGATTAGTTGACCAAAATAAACATTAAAATAATTACTAATTCAATATTTAAACGTAACATTCGCTGTGAAGATATAAAGTAATCTAGAAGTATGAATACATTTTAAATGACTGCTCTTATGCTTTGAGAAAAGGTGACTTTAATCGTCTCTGATATCATAGAAACAGTAAAGAAAAGTTAATAGTCTGGAACAAACACACATTTACATTTTATCGTCTCTTTACTGTATGTTTCTTACTTATTTGTAGTAAAGAAACGTAAAAAGATTGGAAAGTTAAATATGAAAGACAAAGACAGTACAAACAGTGAGTAACAGTAGTTAATAAGGTTTTAAAATTATCTTACGACATTTACGACGGTGACTTAAAAGCTATTTAAAATTAATAACTCACCGAAACTTTTGTATAGCGTCCAGGATATCCTTAAAACGATGATTAGAACCAGTATAAACATGGGCACTAAGCCGATCAGTCTTCTGTCAGACACATACAATGTGTACTCCTCTTTGGTTTCCGATGCATGCTGGGCCTCCATTTTAAATATGAAAGTCTCCACTTATTTCACACAAAAACTAACGAGAATTATTTTTAGTTTCTCAAAAATCACACTGGATTTTCAGTTATAGTGTTTTTAATAGATTATTTGATTTAATCGATAATTTAACGTTTTAATTGAAAAATCGAACACATTTTTCACCGAAATATTCTTCTATTAATTTTATAAAACGAACACGGAATTCACTTTCAAAAAATATAAATTTCGTTTTCAAGTTATTAAAAAAAGCCCGTTCTTTAAATAAAGAACATAAACTGATTTTAAAATAAAATGATTATTGTAGCGCGCACGTATAGCTCGCGTCGTTCCTACGGTAAACAGTAACAGAACGGTTCGTGAGAGCGCTTGTTTTACTATGTACACATTATCTTTGGCGTTCATTGATAAAATGCGGCACCCCGACGACGAACGCCTCGGTACAACGAAGGATTACAAAATTTAAACAAGCCGAGTTAATTTAGTGGAAAAATTTATGAAGTAGGAATGATTGTTAGGTACAAAATATTCGCAAAAATTGGTATTTTATTTTTAAATCAACTTAAATTTTAAATAATACAAAATACAGCGAGCGGTGTATAAATTGGTAGGTACGTAAGCAAAATAAAATTAAAGATGTATTTTTTTAATAAAAAATAAAAAAACAGATAACTAAGTATGTGCAGAATTATGACATTTTTTTTTCGTAGTTATTTTCCCAAGATTAAGTTCATTCAACGAAAGATTTATAGTACAAATTATAAAATTATCTTAAGTTCAAACAATTGACGGTTATTACCGATCAGTGGAAAGATGATAATGTTAATAGCATTCAATACTGCATTATTAAATATGATTAGTGTCTCGTATAAATAATTAATTAAAGAATTAATCCAAGTTTGGATTTCAATCGTGACTTTATTAAATTATTGGGGTCAAGGATGAAGTCACTTGGACAATCATACCAGTACTGTAGCATGTGGGTGTACAATAGAACACCACTGCCTAAGCCTTCCGAGAGTAACAGCGTGATGCTGTCACAGATTTTAGCATGATGGACTCCAAAGCCAATTGTAGCTTAGATAGAAAGTATTATCTTCTCTTCTTTATCTATTAAGCCCACATAATATCTACCCATTCCTGAGTATTGAAATCCATTTTTGCAAAACCTAACGTCTGTTTGCCTGAGATTTTCACAACTATTTTGAGGATTTTTGGGAAGTGTCATCCTTTCCTTAACAGATACATACATACATAGTCACGCCTTTTTCCGATGGTGGTAGGCAGAAACTACGAAACGCCACGTGCTACGATCCTTACACAACCCTTTTGCTTCATCTACATTCATGCATTGTTTCATACATGAACGCCGGTTGTGGGTACTGCGCACCTGAACTCTTTGAAGGACATCACCAATATGTCCTTCTAGGGCGCCCCCTCCTGGCGTTTTCCTTTCCTTTATCACAACAAGAATATTAGCATCTCACTTGTCTCTTCACAACCAAGATAAGAGTTATGTAAATTTTTATCAATACCAATAATATCTCCAATACCACATGCTGTACTATCCAGATTTAAAATGTTTGTGGGATCATTATTTATTTCATTTGTGTGCATTACTTTGACTATATCGTGTCGACCTTCGTTTGTACCTACGAAAAGACGCGACCAAATTATCCTAGATGTGTTTTCCGTATTACATGGCTGTAATTTAAATTGAAGAATAGGTAAAGGAAAAGTTCCCTCATTGGTGTAAAGGTCGCAAACGCAGCTAGCAAGCGTAAAGTCTCGAGTTCCACGTACATTTGACCAGTTTGGGCAGTTTTATCAAGTTTGTCAGTTTGTAAATTGTAGTATAAGTGCGGAATGTGCCGATAGGGTCGCCCTTTATTGTATAATTATGTATCTCTCCTCATAGATTTTAAAGACGAGACCTCAAAAAAAAAATATCTTCCTGCGTGTGTCCTAATATGGCTTCCTAGACTGAACTTGGTTCTAAAAATGTAGGGCTTAATAACAGCAACGGCAAAGTCAGACACTTCTTGACTCTTCGGGTATACGGTTTGTATTGCAATTCTAGAAAATGTTAAATATGTACGCTATATTTAAAGCGGTTATCCTTGGCTTGTTTTTTGCTTATCCTATTCGTTGTAATAGGTACAATAAGAAGTTATTTAAATTCGACGTTTTATGCAAACTAAAGGAAAATTAATTGGAGCGGTTGATAAACATATTTATTGAAAGAGAATTTTTTAATGTATACATATATTTATGAGTGAACCTATGAGGTTATAGCATAGTAGCCAAGTATGTACTGAAGTCTTAAGATAAATAAGAATATCATAGCATCACGCCTGTATTCCCCGGAGAAATGAAATGAAATTATTTATTTTGCAATTAAGATTTTTCAATCACTTTTACACGTCTTTTTTAAACTAGATGGCGTCGGCATTTCCTATGACTATCCCTGAGAAGAAACGCCGAAACAAACTCGGGGTTCAAAGTCTATTTTAAAGTCCAGACAGATTTATGTGAGACAAATAGAAAGTCCAGACAGATTGTAACGATGTATGGGTTTATATGAGACAAATTAGAGTTGGGCTGTGTACTATTGTACACCCACATTTCGCTGATGCCGTTATTGATTCCCATGTAATAGGGGGCGAGCCTATTGCCATCTACCGGGCACATTTTCAGACTCCGTGCTGCTACTGAGAATTTCAATACAAAAAACCTATTAACACTTTGGCCGACCTGTGAGTCGAACCTAGGACCTCACGCTAAACAATCGCGCTTGCAACAACTAGATAAATGAGGCAGTCTAATATATATAAAAAAAGAAGAATAAAAAAAAATACAAAAACCCGACCGCGTTAAAAATATCAACTGAAATATGAAAACGAGCTCTATATCCTATAGAAATTTTGTAAACACGATATAATTATAATGCACCATGAAATATTTATTAATTGATACCTCTTAAACAAATAATATAATAAAATATATACAATTATTTAAATAAAACTTAAATGTTGGAAAAGGTGTTGCAGGCGGGGACAAATTAATAATTACAAAACATATGCGTTGTAAAATTTAAATATTCTCACCACTGTCAGCTTGCCTGAATGTCCAACGAATCTAATTACACCTCATTATGTTAAAATACGTTTAGACTACAGGGCATTCCAAAGAAAAAAATATACAAACATACCCTTAAAAAAACACAACCCTTCATCGGCAGTCAGGTAAAAAAACGGTGTCTAAAGATATTCCTCACATAGATACCCTTCTATTTTTTTAAAGCATAGTTATGCAGCGCTTAAATACGGATCCCTCTGTCTGTAAACGCAAACGAGATATGAAAGTGCTGTCAAATTCATTGGTGCCCTAATAATGTACATCTCACCCCATTTGTATCAAATTGATCTATTTCTAGCTTACACTATCAATAAAATCAACAAACCATTGTTATCAAAACAAAAACAACAACAACAAAACAAATCAAAGTCTATCAACCTCGTTATCTGCGGCCGCAAATCTACAGAATGGGGGAAAGAGGTCATTTAACAGACTGACGTCAGGACGGACAATGATCACCACTAATTACTCCACTGTATTATTTACTCAAGGTTCTGGGTTAGATGCAGTAAACGTTAGTCGATAGCGTCAGGACTAAATAGTGAGATGACAAGTCAGACAGAGTTGGGTATTTTTGTATGAAAATTCTCATTAGGTGTTCGGAGCGTAAAACTGTGCCCGGTAAATGATGGGTTCACCCCCTATTACATGGGACTCAATAACAATAATCTCTATTTTAAGTTATACACCTAAACCTTCCTCATGAATCACTCTGTCTATTGGTGAAAACCGCATGAAAATCTATCCAGTAGTTTTTGAGTTTATTGCGAACAGACAGATAAACAAACAGACAGACGCGGCAGGGGACTTTGTTTTATAATATGTAGCGATAATATTATGTAGTACGTAAAATACACGTTTCATCTAATTTTTAATACAAATATCTAACTATCTAATTATATATTTTTTTGTGATTATTTCTATTTAACCGGCGTGATGCTTTATTACTAACACAGCTTATTATTTAACTATTAACATAACTTATTCTTATTCTTATTCTTATTCTTATTCTTATTCTTATTCTTATTCTTATTCTTATTCTTATTCTTATTCTTATTCTTATTCTTATTCTTATTCTTATTCTTATTCTTATTCTTATTCTTATTCTTATTCTTATTCTTATTCTTATTCTTATTCTTATTCTTATTCTTATTCTTATTCTTATTCTTATTCTTATTCTTATTCTTATTCTTATTCTTATTCTTATTCTTATTCTTATTCTTATTCTTATTCTTATTCTTATTCTTATTCTTATTCTTATTCTTATTCTTATTCTTATTCTTATTCTTATTCTTATTCTTATTCTTATTCTTATTCTTATTCTTATTCTTATTCTTATTCTTATTCTTATTCTTATTCTTATTCTTATTCTTATTCTTATTCTTATTCTTATTCTTATTCTTATTCTTATTCTTATTCTTATTCTTATTCTTATTCTTATTCTTATTCTTATTCTTATTCTTATTCTTATTCTTATTCTTATTCTTATTCTTATTCTTATTCTTATTCTTATTCTTATTCTTATTCTTATTCTTATTCTTATTCTTATTCTTATTCTTATTCTTATTCTTATTCTTATTCTTATTCTTATTCTTATTCTTATTCTTATTCTTATTCTTATTCTTATTCTTATTCTTATTCTTATCACATGTTTTTTTTCCCCTTTTATATTCTTCACACACACGGGGGTCCGTGGAATTTTAGAAATTCTGGAATCGGTCCGTGACTGCAAAAAGTTTAAGAAACACTGTTGTAGATAAAAAAATATATTTCTAGGTATTAAGAACTCATGAGCGACAACAGGTACGACATAAAATACGTTGCTACACTATATAATCAACTTCTCTAGAAACGAAAAGAAATCTGTCTGCGATCGATCAGAGATATAAAAAGACAATAATCGTAAATCAGTGTCTCACTGTCACCGATAACGACTGCCGACCACCGCAGCACACGTACGTGGTATATCTCGCGTGGTATTCTCTTTACATGAACTACACGTAAAATGCCTATAAGCAGTCAATAAATAAATTCAACCTATAACTGCCTATCTGCTGGACAAGGCCATCTTCTCGGATGAGAAGGGTTAGGCGTTAGTCCACCACGCTGGCTTGGCGGGTTGGCAAACTACTGACATCATTACTGACTCGCCTTTAATAAGATCTTATACTTGAACAATTTAAACATCACGCCTGTGTCCCCGAAGGGTTATGAGAGATGTATTGCACACTCACCGATGCCGTTAGTGAGTCTTATGTAATAATGGACAAGTTTGACGACACGGTTGGCGCAGTGGTTAAGCGATCATCTTTCTGCGCTACGTGTCGCGGATTCGATCCCCGCACCGAACAAATATTTGTATGATCTACAGATAGTTGTTTTGCGTCTAGTCGTGTGTATGTGACATGTATGTTTGTAAACTGTACCCACGATACAGGAGAACTCCAAGTGTGGGGCAAGGTAGTAAAAAAATAACAGTTTATTGCCATCTACCGGTCACAGTAACACTTTGCTCGACCCAGAAATCGAAGGGATGATTCTTAGCAGTCACGTTTGCGATCACTAAACCAACGAGGCAGTAAATTGTAATATTAATATTAATTAATTAATATTAACGAAACCTCCAGGAAATTGACAATGGTACTTGTACATTAGACAGACTCTCCAATAGAACGGATTAATCAATCAATCTCAATTACATGTGTATGAGTGGGATTAATTGAATACAACGCAGACCAATGACGTCATGATATAAGGGTTCCGTAACAAAAAGAAACTCTTTGGTTCCGTTCGCCGTGATTCACAAAAATGTGCACCAACTTGTAACTAAAGTAGGTGCCTAATATATTGATGTCTTAATGTTTATACACATTAAATAAATATTATATAACAGTTAAATAAATATGTATTTATATAAAAAACGTTATTTAGTTAACGCAAAGCCTCACAACACCCAATCAAATCATACCAATACTTATTTTTTAAGTTCATAATTTTGTTTTTTAATAAAAACTGCAAAATAAATTAGTGTCTTATTACTACGAGACGGAAAAGAGTTACTGATATCTATTCACACTAATCGGTGAGCCACTGCGATCCCCGAGCCGCCTGCCAAGCGATTATGGCAACCCCCTCCTCACCGCCTCGGGGAAGCCTTCGTTCAACAGTGGACGTCTTCTGGCTGATGATGATGATTCACAAGACGATTATGAACACAGTTATAAATATTCAAGTTTTGATTATCTACACGTTGTTTAATATTATGTATTATGAATAGGTACCGCACGTGTTCCTCATTGAATTCACTGCACGTATGTACGGTTTTAATCCCACAGAATCCTTGGGGGGCAATTCACGAGCGCTCCGACTTAAGTCTCACGTTCTAAAGAAAATCGACCAGTAGACGCAAGTCAGACGCAAGAGCATTTAAAGTACAGAAGGCAGTTTTCCTCAAAGTCGACGATAATTAACGTAAGCTAAAAATGTATAAAATTCTAAATTATCAATAAGCTAAAAAAAGAACAAGCTCTATAATCAATAACTGAACAGTCGGGTACGCGTTTACATATATGAATTCGCTGAGAGGCGCGCGCAGGATTTTTTTTTTGCTAAACGGTAGCGAGTATGGAAATATACATATTCAGATATTTCGACGTGATCTGAATCACGTGAGAATAGTCCCCTAAATGTATGAACTCATTTGCTTCGGTTAGCACCACCACGTGTGGGATTACCATCAGCCATCAGCTGATACAACTGTATCTATACATTATATGAAATATTTTATAAAAAATAGATATATATATATATTAGGGTGTCCCATAAATTTCAAGTGCGATTTTTTTTTACGCATACCTTCTAAAAACTTTCGTAATAACCCAATATAGTCTAAAAACAAAAGATTAGTCCATTTTATGAACGATAACCCGTGCCGACTTGCGATTTAAACTCGCCCATACAAATTGCGCGGGTACTGCACTGCGACCTGTAACTACGTGTTTTATTTGTCATTTCATACGTGATTTTTAGAATATCAGTACGCTGTTATTTCTTGCATAAAGATGTCAGTTGAATTACGGAGTGATAAACAAAGTATTTTTCTTACCGGACTTCCAAAACCATTTAATAAATGGTGTAAAATTACCATCTAATCGACAAGTTCTCGCTGTCTTGTTTGACAATATTCGTGAAGTCAAACGACTTTTAGTGAAAGTACTAATCTTGTGATTAGGAAGTGCATTATATTTTGGAAAAACATAAGAATTCCTACAAAAACCACGTTTGGAGAGAGCTGCAAAAAATTGTAAAAGAACTCAGAAAATAATTGTGAAAGACACCATGATAACTTATTTGATATTGAAAGAAAGAAAGAAAGAAAGAAAGAAAAAGCATTTATTCCGTACAGCGTAACCGACAGCACAAACATTATTAAAAATAAACAAAAATAAAATATAATAATAATAAAAATTATACCTACACACTTAGTGAAATAAAATGCGCTGTCGGGCATACCCATACCGAATAGGTTACCAACTCAGCATGTGCTAGGCTTGACACCCAGCGCTGATTTTCAGTTGGCACCCCCGCAGTGACACACGGACGAAGGCAATATATAAATTTTAATAAATAATATAATTAATAATATATGGTAAATATTTAGATAAATAATAAAGGGGAATATTAAGATAAATCAAAGTTATAAAATAAGTGTAGCAATCACCCTCCAGCATAATTTTATTTTATTTGCCCAAAAAAAAAAATAAGCACTTCCTGTGGACATGACAGGATTACAAAACATCAGACCAACCCACCAAAACTTCACTTTTTAGTTGGCCGCCAGCCTGCGTTCCCTAAACTACTTTCAATAACGAAATTTGGAATGCTTGCCAACAAATTGATAATATTAATTGTGAATATTGATATCACTACTTAACAAACAGTAAAATATCCTCGAAACTGGTGTTTATGCGAGAACACTCACAACTATGCCGCCATACTGCGACCATGTGGGTAAGTTGTTGTACTTTATATTTTTATAAAATTGTGTACCAAAGTATATTACAAAATTAACAAATTAATTAGAAATTGAAATAAAGTATTAAATAACTGATCATAATAATTAAAAAATTGATTATAATAAAGAAAATTCAGAAAATTAATTAGATAAATGATTTGTCAATATTAATAGTATTATATTCAATTTGAGAGGTAAGAATAAATAACTTAAGTTTATTTCTGAATGTTTCTATATTCCCCAGGTCCCTAATCGGAGGAGGTATGTTGTTCCAACACTTGGACGCCGCATATCGAAAGCTTCCCCGAAAGGCTGCGGTACCGTGTTGCGGTATGGCCAGTTGCTGAGCACAACGTCTACCCTCGCGCTGCCGGTGACTATTTACCCACGATATCTTAGAGTGCAGGTATGACGGGCACTTATTCTTAACTACGCCGAAAAGGAGACAAGCCAGGTGCAATTTTCGACGTGATTTCATTTTCAATATGTTGTGTTTGTTAAGGAAAGGTGTAACGTGGCTCCTTGGTGGTACAGTGAAACAAAAACGTGCACAGGCATTCTGAACTCTTTGAAGTAGTCTTTCGGTTCGCGCCAAGAGTCTGGGTCCTATAACAGTATCTGCGTAATTTAATTTTGATAACACCAAACTTTCTACTAGCTGCACACGCAATTCCTCGCTTATATATGGACGCATTTTATATAAAACCTTTAAACGGTAGAAACAATTTTTGACACAGTTTGAAACGTGTGTCTCAAAATGAAGGCCTTGGTCCATAATCAAACCCAGGTTTCGCGCTTCAGTCACATATTCAATGTGTTGCCCTCTAATAGTGACGTCCTCGTGTACCGGCATTAATTTTTCTAACTGAAGTTTAGTTCCGAACAACATACACTTTGTTTTGGCTGGGTTAAGGAGTAGCGAATTTTGTTCAGACCAATTTACAATCCTTTCCAGGTCTTCGTTAATAGCTTTTACCGCTGTGTGATAATGTTCAGGTTTAAAAGAAAGGTATATTTGTAAGTCGTCTGCGTAGATATGGTATTTACAATTTTCTATGCTACGGATAATATCAGCGCTATATAAAATAAATAACGTAGGTCCCAATATCGATCCTTGCGGAACGCCTTTAACCACGGGGGCCACGTCTGATGAAGTAGTTGAGCCTTTTATATCACGAATTTCAACAAGTTGAGTACGGTTGCTGAGATAACTATTAAACCATTTTATTGTGGATGTATCAAATCCATAGTAGGCCATTTTTGAGAGCAAAAGAGACAAATTTATTGCGTCAAATGCCCTAGAGAAGTCCAGCAGGACTAACAAAGTACACAACCCTTCATCTTGAGCTGACAATATATTATCCGTTACATCCAATAGAGCCGTCGCTGTGCTACGGCCCCTCCTGAAACCTGACTGGGCCTCTGGAAGAATGTCACTATCCTCAAGGTATTTAGATAATTGAGCATTAACTACCTTTTCTAGTACTTTCGATAAAAACGGTAAAATACTTATAGGTCTTAAATCATTTATTTCAGTTGGGTTGGCTTTTTTAGGAATTGGACGCACTATAGCTATTTTCCAGAGGTCGGGAAAAGTTGATGTTAAAATAGAATTATTTATAATAGAAGTAAGGATATCTAAAGTTTGAGGAAGAGTAAGGATAAACATATTCAAAGAAATATGATCGTATCCTTCTGCATTTGATTTAATTTGAGATAAAATTTTGAGAATATCGGATTGGTCAACGATGGCGATTTTCGAACCATTTATGGTCAAAATCAGCCACATTTGTTCCACAGATTTATGTAAAGGATCGACAGGGTACAAATGAGAACGAACATTCGTTCCGCGCTTAATGTAGAAGCCAACACCGCCGCCGCGGCCGCCGCGCACGCCCACCGGTCGCGGCACGTGTCGCAGTCGGTACCCGGGCACGGCAGGCGCGCGCCCCTCTTCGCCCGTCCTTAGCCAAGTCTCGTTTATCGCCATAACGTCAACATCATAACGTTGCATTGCAGCGACAAATTCATCATGGTTAGTGCCTAGTGAGCCCGCGTTAAATAATCCAACTTTTAGGTAATTCGTCGTCATTAAAATGCTGAGGTATAATATACTGTAATTAATAATTTGTAAATTATATCATAAATGCAATGCATACGGGGAAATAGTATTAGGTATAAATGTTTAAGCAGGCAAAATATTTCTATCACTTTATATAGGCAGCAGGTACACTGATTATAGATAGATAAAAAAATAGTTTGTAAATAATAAATAATCTGATATGGATGAGTATGGGGAATAAACTTGTTGTAAAAATAAATAGGAATTGTACGGCTAGTGTCACTGCAAAGATCGCCCTCTGAAGTAATGTACCTAGTAGGCAGGGCATACCGCGATAAGGCTAAAATATCAATAATAAGTAGTAGATAAGCAGGCATAACAGTAATAACAACAACAAAACAATCTTGTAAATTGCGAATCGTTAAGTATACAATCAAACTGGTCCTACACCAAAAATTCGCGCCAAGTCTGCATCAGTTCGAATGCGTTGCGAAGAGAAGCCATCGTCTTTCTTAACATAAATACGCCCATCCCTTGTCCACACGTATTTGTATTTGTGCCGCTGCCCAGCCTCGCGAGCGTTAAAGAATAGCTTCCCATTGATAGGGGTTAGCCGTTCGTTCACGTAAAATCTTTGTGACGGTCCATGCAAGTCGAGATCCGCAGTGGTAAGGCCGCGTCGCACGCGCGCCGCTCGCATCAGTTGGTCTCGCGCAGCGCGGCGCGCCAGTCGTACGGCGAGGACGCGAGGGCGCGACGGTTCCGCCGCATCCACACTACCAGTAACTGTAAAGTTACGGCGTACCATACCGACACGCTCCGCGTACACAACATCCCGCTCGTCAAACGTAACCCCAAGCTTTACGGATACTAGGCTGAGGAGATGAACCGGGTTTTCCTCTTTGGTCTCCGGTATGCCCGTTATGATGACGTCATTAAGAAGCAACTCCTGGTCACGTTCATTCAGCTGCATTTTTAATTCAGCGATGGCGTCCTCTATACGATCGCAAGACTCTGGTTCTCTCTCCTCAAAACGTTTCTCGAGGTTAGACACTTTAATTTCAACCGTGTCTAAACGTTCCTTGCACGAGCTCACATCGGCTTTTAAGTCCGTCATTACTTGGCGGAACTGTCTTAGCTCCGCTTTCATCTCGCTCAATTCCTCTCGAAAACAGCGTATTTCGTGCGCAACGTCGAGAGCGGCTGATGTCGTTGTTCTAGACAGCTCAACGTTAGGCGATCTATTAACTGCTGTGTTTGGAGCAGCACCTGCCCCCACATCTGTGCTGTCATCAGATAAACTCTTAACAGGTGTTGCAGAGTTATCTACCCTGGGTATCTTGGCTTTACAGCCCGGGCACAGCCAGTTTTGAGGATACTTTAGCTGCCGCAGCAATGCCGACACAGATGCTGTGATACGATCCTGGACACTTGGTACAGCGAATGGAATCGGCTGTTGCCGACATGAATTTGCCACAGCCACCACACTTAGCCATGTTTGACGTTATGCAGGTGAATACAGATGATAAGTAGTAAGTGCGATAATGTTGTTATCAGTACCCCTGTCGATCCACACTACAGTCGATACACACAAGTACCACCAAAGAGCAACAGATGGCGCTGTTCACAAATGCACAAAAGAACTGTTTTTATATGCTTTCCTATAATATTATAGTTTCAGCAGGTTCAATTTCACTGCCAATGAAGCTTGCACTGTACTCGAACGTAGGTACTGACTACGTTAATAATGTTTTGATGTATTTTATTAAAGTATTTGCACTTGTATGTCAAGTTTAGGGTAGATTTAAGTACTGTTCACTTTTAGTTGTATAACTTTTAAGTTTATTTAGTTATTTTAAAACACTGTCACTGTTCCACAATAAATGTCACGTATTGAACAAAGATTATCAAATTAGCCAATAAAGTTTTGAGAAAAACACCGTTGTTATATTTTTATTTGCTTGTAAACACTAAGCTAAACTGTTGTTACCGGCGTCCGTGACGTCACTGCACATACTGATGCCTTTGAAAGAATGAAAATAGAGGAAGACAAAGTATTTTTGAAGAATCAGAGAGAGCCAGGTCGACCGGGATGCTTACCTGATGTACACAAAAACTTGGCGGACAAAGACAAAAGAGCTAGACTAAGACGATTACAGGAAAAGGAAAGAAAACTAAGACAAAAAGAGTTACTGGCTCTTGCATGGACTTATACTACACATAACTTGGAATATCCACATGATTCAGACGAAGTCAGCTTGCCAGCGGAAAGAATCTGATAACACCTAAACTCGTCGTAGCTTTAGATCGATGCCAGCTAAGCATATGAGACTCCGTTTACATTCTTCATGCGCTCGTAGAAGCGCTTGGTCTGAACATCGATTACATCTCCATTAACAAATCCTTGATTCAGCAAATTCGCCAATTCGCTAAAACCATCTCAACTGCCCTCTATAACTGGAATTTTAATGACAAGGTACAAATAATGTGTTGCGACACAACATCTTCGATATTGGACGTTTCAATGGAGCTTGTGCTCTTTTGGAGCAGACTTTAGAAAGAGAATTGTTACTTTTCGCTTGTCGTCATCATGTTTATGAGTTGGTTCATAAAACTAACAAGATAAAGCAAATTACTAGCAGTCCAGATATTCCGATATTTAAAACGTTCAGATACAATTGGAAAAACATCGATTCAAATAACATTGAAAAATGCCTTGATTTCGTAAAATACCATGTTGCTGAGACAAACATTACATCTTTGTTAATGTTTTTTATAGCACAACTGAACAAAGCTTTAATAAGAGACGATTATCACGAATCGGTCGAACTATGCGTAGTGTTTTTGAGGGGGAAATTCGGATAGAAAAGAAGAAAAATAAAAATCTCGACTGAAGATCGACGACATTTTTTTTCAGGAATATGTACCTTGGGAAGATAATGCTGCTTTTCTGGAAACTAAAAGAAGAATAACTCGTTTGAAGATTTTAAATGACACTGCTGAAAGAACTGTCAAATTAATGCAAGATTTTACGGACTTATCACGGCTAAAGAAGAGCAAAAATAATTCCTGTTGCGTTGTATCCAGGAACATAGAAATTTTTATCCAGACTGTAAAAAACATACCCTAAAGAGAAATTACCCTGGCTGATTGTTGTTATTTTATGTGTTTAAATAAAGATAAATATTTCTCTAATTTAATTTTGTCTTTTATTTACTTCATTTATTGCATTTTTATTAATTTTATAGCAGTACCAAATATTAACATTAAACATGAGATTTGATAAACTTTGTGGCTCGGTCGGCACGGGTTGCAATCATGCTAGAATGATAAAATTTCATATTTGAGTATGGTTTTGCATTTATAAAAGATATAGAGGGTATGCATTTCAAAATTCGAAAAAAAAAAATTTTTTGTCATATTTGGGACACCCTAATATTTATATCATCAATTCATTATGTGAAATATACTGGAAACCTTTCGTTTAGTACCGCTTCTTCGAGTAACTTTTATATGAAACAGTAATTTATATATGAAACGCCAATCATTATTTTAACATATCATCACGCCCATTTTCCCCTAAGATTTAGGCAGAGGTGTAATACCTCACCGACGTTTCGCCTAAGGCGTTACTAAGTTCCATGTAATAGGGGGCGAGCCAATTGCCATCTGCCGGACCCAATTTAAAACTCTGGGTAGCTACTGAAAATCTAACAGATAAGCTTAATGCCTGAAAAAACACTTTGCCCTATTCTAGTCGAACTAACTCAGTCGCGGACTACTCACAAGAATTAAATGATAATTATGATTTAAATCAAAATTTTCTATTGAGATAATTATTATTTAATTGAAGTCATCAAAATCACCTTTTTTGCTGACTTGAACATACTTCAATACTTTTGTAGCGACTACTACTCGCAACATGGCAAAAGTAAAGCGCCATCTATCGGAGTGAAGCTACAACAACAAACCTTGAATCGCACTATGAAAGTTTACAACGATTCTAACACATATACGAATGTCCAATATCAATCGTTGGACTTCGGCCCGCCAGGCTAACTACCTTGCCTGGTCGGAGGATCCTCCCTTTTCAATGGAGGAATACCATACCTCGTTCCTCCACACTTTCATTGCTATATTACTTGACCACTAAGCTTGTATTGGGTTTTCGTTTATGGAAATTCTCAATAGAAACACTGAGTTTGGAACGTGCCCTGTAAATGACAAGAGGCTCGTCCCCTACTACATGGGACTCAATAACAGCATCGGCGAAATGTGGGTGTATAATAGTGCATCTCTGCCTAACCCTGTGGGGAATACAGGCGTGATGCTATGCACTAAGCTAGCCAAGCCAAGTACGGTAATGTTGTATCTCGTACAAGCGAGGTCATCTGTAGCGACCTAGTGTTTGGATGGCTGTTGCAACTCCATGATGGAGTCACTTGAGTAACATGCGCCGTCGCAATGGAGCCGATTTGATTGGCACGTCACATTTCACGTAGAGGTTGTGTAAAAAATTGAAACTGTCAAACCATACACACTAATCCACACTAATATTATAAATGCAAAAGTAATTTTGGCTGTCTGTTTTTTGCTAAACCACTGAACCGGTCGTAATGAAATTTTACATAGAGATAGCTTGGGACATAGAGAAGGACATAGACTTACACTAATTAGACAATACCTACATACAAAATACACGAAAACGAAGTCGCGGATAACAGCTATAGTAAGTAATATTAATCTAAGCTCGTCCACTTTTACATAGAACATTTCGACGATGCTGTTATTGAGTCCCATGTAATAGGGGTGGAGCGTAATGCCATCTACCGTGCACAGTTCGAAACTATTTTTTTTGTTTTTTGGCGTAGGCGGCAAACGATCAGACGGATCGCCTGATGGCAAGCGATTAACGTCGCCCATGGACACCCGCAACAACATTTGGCATGTTCATTAATGAACAAACTGTCCTAATCAAGCTACATTTTATAGCTATAGTACCTAGTTGGAAGTTTTATTCCAGATCTTATAATTTATAACGTGACGTGTTGGGTCAAGTCACCTCACATCGTTATGTCTAGTCGCGTGACTCGTAAAGTGGTCGATTGTGGTAATAAAGTTTTCAATGAAGCTCTTTTGTTCGTGATAAATACTGGTCTATTGTGAGAATATAATACTGCAAGGCAAGCTAGTTTGCGTTTGTGATATTAATACTTCACCTTACATGTTTAATTTCTATAGCGATTGTGGCTAGGTACATAGCTAGCCTCAAGGTAGAATACAGCTGTTGATATTTCAGTCCTACGAGATTCATAAATTGGAACGGAATTTTAAGGAAATTTTCTACTAATCGAAAAGCTATATTATTCAAAATACAGAGCTGTCCGCTACACGCCAACCATACTTTTATTTGATATTTGAAACATATTTAACATTTGTTTATTATTAGTAAACATATTTATAAATTATATTTTTATAAATAAAATTATTTAAACCTATTATAATCAGGTTGATATATAATATTGATAGTAGCGCCATCTAGAAAGCAGCAATAAAACTATAGTTGCAGCTATCTGCCGCTAGAGGGCCAAGATATTTAAGTTAGCTAATCGACACTAGATGTCTCTGTTAGTGTGTTTATTTTAGTATTCAGTGTTTGTTTACTGATAGTTTATTGCCATTGATATTTTTCCAAAAATACGAAATCGTTATTTGCCCCAAAGTGCAGCTATCATTAGAGCTCTAAACTTACAACTTTATCACAAAAATAGCTGATTTATTGAGAGCGTAACTCGGAAAATGGGGATATTTTTCTAATGACAGGTGACATTGAGATAGGAAGGGAAAACGTCAATCCTACTAATATTATAAATGTGAAAGTTTATGATGATGAAAGGGATGGATGGATGGATGGATGGGCCCAACCCAACCCGTACCGTACCGGGCCAGCGTGGCCCAGCAGTGGGACAGTAATGGGTTGAATTTATTATCATAACCACATTTGCCCGACCTTAGAATCGAATCCTCATGCTCAACAGCCGTAGGGACCAATACACCTATGACACACCATATGATGACTTAGTTATTATCTTTAGTCGGTAATCAATGTAAGTTGTTATTACAGCTCGTTTATCTGCACGTTGTAGATATAATTATATAAATTTAGTTTATCCAATATAATATGTGTGTCACTGTACTGATATTTTGTAATCATTGGGTTTTTTTTTATTATGATGACCGACACAAAAGCTTATTATCATAGCAATAAGGTTTTAAAGCGAGAGCCACAATATGTTGAGTGCCGAAACATCGATGTGACTTTGAATGACTTGCTTCTATATAAGCTTCCGTGTTTGGAGGTGCTCTTATCCACTGTGTTCAAAGATCTGTTGTGACGACCTTTGCACAGATCATAGTTAAATAATGAAAACAAGACTTTTTAACATAACATAGCATCACGCTGTATATCCCGAAATGTTTGGCAGAGATGCAATTACTCTTGTACACTCACCTTTCGCTAATGCTGTTATTGAGTTCCATGTAAAAGGTTTTTTTGATTTGTTTTTTTTTTTAAAAACGTTGCCCCACCCTAGGATTTCTCCTGTGTCGTGGGTACAGTTTACAAACATACATGTCACATGCACACACAACCAGACCCGAAACAACTATCTGTAGATCATACAAATATTTGTTCCGTGCGGGGATCGAACCCGCGACACATAGCGCAGAAAGCTAATGGCTTAGCCACTGCGCCAACCGTGTCATCAACGGTGACGGACCTATTGCCATCTACCGGGCACAGTTCCAAACTCCGTGCTCCTAGTGTATTCGCATCACTACATATTATAAAGCCTTTATAAAACAAAGTCACCCCGCCGCGTCTGAAAGGGATAAACTTAAAAACTACTGAACGGATTTTCATACGGTTTTCACCAAAGGACGGAGTGATTCATGAAGAAGGTTTAGGTGTATAAATTATTAAGGTTTTGTGTAAATTGGCTGAAATATGACGATGGCTGTTGAAGATGTCGGAAAAAATCATGCTGACTGGGCGCTTTACTGACTGGGCGATTTTATGTTGTCGCTTCACTCCGATAGATGGCGCTTTTTTTTTGCCATATATCTAGTAGTCACTGCATCAGCAAATCTAAATCCCTGTCTGGCTTTTGAGAAATCTACCCACCGCTCACTGTTGAGTGATAGCAATAATTATTACATCGTGTCTGTGATACCCTATCTGTATACATACATATTTATCGGTTAAGAGAGATTATGTTTATTAAAACCTATAGTTATAACTTTGTGGTTTACTTCAGGACCTTTAGTTTTGACCAGTGCTCCAAAGATTTAGTCAACGGGATCCCAGATATCCTCATTAGATTCAATAAAGCTTATTGCAGTGTCCACGACACTGGCATGTTATGGGTTGGTGGACCCATCGACAACTTTTGAGAGCCCTCTCAGGTATAGGTGCAGATTTTCTTCCGATGTTTTCCATTAAATTCTGATCCGCATTTATTCCAAAAGTACACGTTCTAATTCAGACCTTCTTGAATGAAAGACAAACTTTTAACCATTAAACTATATTGGCCATTCATGAAAACAAAAGACCTAATAATCGATATACATAAACAAACAAATACGCCAACATTACACGACCTCAAACAATACATAACATACATTGCGCGCTTAAAACCAAACAGAAAAAGACTCACCGAAGATCCTGAAGCAATGTATACAGACACATGTGATAGAGTAAATGACGATCAGCACGAAGAACGGCAACAACAACTCGGTGTACTCCATGACTATAATGACTGCTGGCGACGCGTAAACTAAACATTTCGCAACACTATCGGCCAGATAAATGTTATCTGATGAATTGATAGGTGAACTTAATTAGTATATTTATGTAGAATGCTGAGTAGTGCTAGTGATACAGGATATTTTTGATAGCACTCGGGATTTGAGGAGTACTGGAGTCCCCATCAAGAGGATCAATAACTTCGGAGCTTGAAGACATGGCGACAATCTTTGATTAGCAAAATTTACTGAATGGAACGTCAAAATCTACAAGCGCCGTCGAACGGCCAAAAGTATTGTAAGTTAATTTTGACCTATATATCTGTAGTCTGTTTTTTATTGCGGCTGTACCTATAAAGCTAGACTGAGTGATGGCTTGATGATACAAGCTGTAGTGTTTATATACTTAGCTGTATCTATTTAAAACAGATATTGTCTCATAAATACAAGTTATGCTGGCAATTGACGAAACCCCTCCGTGCCCCAGAATGCACGTTAAGCAATTGGTCCCTCGTGTCATACGCATACCTATGATAGTCTTAATGGGTGTCAGTAACCCAAAAAGTCTATGATATAAAACCTTACACTATTAGTGTTTTCCAGTAATTGTGTGGTGGAGGTCAGATGGCAGTAGCTTCGTGATATTCAGCCTGCAGCATCAGCAGCATCTGGCTAGTCTAGGAGCCGACCCCAAGTGGTTGAGAAGGGCTTTAGAACATCTCTTTAGATCCTAATCTAAAGAGATGTTCTGTCAAGCCCTTCTCATCCACCCTACCTACACAAGTATGGTGTAAACAGAACATTCTAGAGCACCTAGCTCCTTGGACGTAACCGAGGATCCAAAGACACCAGGGCGACAGGATGGACTCTGAGATTACTAACTCGTTGACAATAAGTAAAGGCTCTAATTCTGTTGCACATCGTACTGAAGTAATTTTAATCACATCTCTTTCTTACAAATAATATTGGAAAAGGACAATAAATCAAGTCAAATGATTGCCTTTATTATAATGGACAACAGACGTGGGCTACGGTGAAAATGGTGATTTAATTCACGTTCCTAACAACCAATTTGACATGACTTAATATCTTCTATCCTTCTCTCATCTTTTCGTTAGAACGAGACAGGCAATCAATCAGCATTCTTATCAGATTTTTATGAAGCCAACCTGTGCCCACCCATGGCCAAGGCTGAAGACATTCCTAAAGTTAAATTATAAAGAGAACTTACTGAACACTCTGAAGACATATCTCCCAATAATAATATCGCAAATCTGCAAATATATAAACACCAGCAACAGTAAAGTCACCGTGAAAAATAAGAATACAATCTCTTTCTGATTCAAAAACATTTTGTTACACTTTTGAGTTCGAAAGCACTTTATTTGAACAAGATTATAACACTTTTGAGTTCGAAAGAACTTGTAACAATTATTTTAGAATTAGAGTCGTTTATAAATGTATCGGTTAAACGTTCGTTGTGTACTGATGTGTTTGATCTTGAATCTACTTGGAGAGATAGTGAATGTGACACAGTGTAATTGATTGGAGACACTGTGTTCTTATCGTGGGTTTTACAGATGCTATTCCATTTGAGAGTTTAAAAGCTGAAAAAGGCGTACAAACTCTTCTAATTTCTGCTTAGAATAGGAACAAGAAATCATTTATATCAACAAGGTGCAAAGAATGGGTTTTCTGTTGTGTACGTCGCTTAAATTACTGACGCTGATATTATAACATGAAATTCTAATTTTGAAACGAAAGTTTGTGTATCTGTTACAAAATTTCAGTCGCCTCCAAAGTTAGTCACGAGATAAAAGCAATGATTTGTTATAAGATTAAAATCGACTCCTTTAAGTATTAAAAATAAGACAATGTTATGGAAAGATTGTATAATTTCATTAAAAGTAACAACAAAGTTAAAAAAATAACATTTTCTGTGTCCAAACAAATTCCAGTAGAAAAACAATTGACACAGGTGACTGACGCCCGTAATCTTCCTCTGATAACACCATTCAATATTCTACCTAATATTTTAATCCTATAGAATACATTTTTGCTTGTCATCTTTCAATACTTGAGTATAGATAATCTGATAAGCCTATCTGGTTTTCCCAACACCGATTACCAGTGCAACTAGACCTCCCGCACCTCCCTCTGTGTTAAGAGCTGTGGAATAAATGTTGGTATTAGAATAAGATCGAGGGGGTTTTAGTATTTTGGTCTGTAGATTATTAAATATTGGATGGATAGCAAGGTCAGTTTTGTTAAATCTGCTGCTAGTATGAACTATGGTTAGGTTTTTATATATGTTAGCTTTCTTTCTTTGTTAAAAAAAAACGTTGACCCGCACTAGGAATAATTCCTCTATTGTGAGTGCATTTACAAGCACAAATAATATAATAATCTATTTTTTTTTTTCATTAGAGACAACAATGTAATTTAGAGTTGTTCCAGTTGTTCAGAAGTTGAAACCGCTTCCTATATCCCTAAATTTATTTCAAGGTAACAGCCCTGAAAAAAATCGTTCGACAAATCCATAATAAATAAATTAAATTTCAAGGAATGGCATTTGGTTGCTACGCTTCAAAATATTACGACACCTCTTGCTACCGTCACGAAGAATTCCGCCAACCCATCATTTTCTCTCGTAAAAACCTTACGAAACGGGTTGCTCTCTCTCACACTGGATTTATCACGCAGAGCATCTAGCAAATGAAGTGATACATCAACGTCGCGACAAATATTATTTGTTTTATTTTTATGATATACAATGAATACTGATTATATAGGATAAAACTTGTAAGCATTTTAGGTTCACTTTATAAAAGAGCACGGCGGTTTACAAAATCAGTTATATGCTCTTGCGTCGCTGGGTGGTGGTGCATCATATTATCTTTTGGATTTGCTACTATTACAACTTTAAACAGTGTTTGAGTAGACTAGAAAATTGATTAAATAGTGTGTGTCCTGAAATGGAACCATTATTACCTGTGTACAAATATTGATTTCGTGCGTAGATGGAAAACACAGAAAGATAAAAACTTAACTATTGCACCAATATATCGTCATAATAGTAGCGAATCACATATCGAATATATATAATCGATATTACTGAGTTTGTAAACTTTATTGATCTTTTATAAAGTAACCATAAATGCGTATGATGACTCCATTTATTTCTTGATCTGTGGTTTGTCAAGATGTCCGCTTCACACGCCAACTCAATTTTAGCAAACTAATTATAATTACGTTTCGGGGAACTTTTTCTTATAATCAACCAGTCGTCAGGAGTTCGGGACGAGGAGGGAGCGTGTGAAATGAATTCGACTGAGTTTTTGTGGATACACAGTGTTTTTGGTGACAGCAAGGCTTTTACAGAATTAATCTTTAGTTAAGGGGTATAATAAAATTTATATGGTTGTATGTTTCTGTTGTGTACCGCAATAAACAAAAACTAATGACAACACAATTCCTTTTTTAAAATTACTTCTTGTTTTCTTTTTTTCTAAAGCTTAGAACGCGACTTGATCGCTTGTTTTTTGAATGGAGTGTCTATTCGGACTTTAACTGGCCAAAATGCGCGCGAACGTTTAAATGTCATCCTAACTAATATTATAAATGTGAAAGTGAGTTTGTTTGAAATGAAATGAAATTATTTATTTTGCAATTAGGATTTTTCAATCACTTTTACACGTCTTTTTTAAACTAGATGGCGTCGGCATTTCCTATGACTATCCCTGAGAAGAAACGCCGAAACAAACTCAGGGGTCAAAGTCTATTTTAAAGTCCAGACAGGTTGTAATGATGTAAAGGTTTATGTGAGACAAATATAGTTTATTTGTTACGTTTTCACGCCTAATCCATTAAACCGATTTTAAAAATTCTTTCACCGATGGAAAGCTATCAGCGAGTAAAATAGGCTACATGTTATTTGTACGTGTTTGTTTACGTTTATACTGCCAATGTCAAACGTCAAATCAATATCGCTCGCAACCATAGATTTAGAGTAAGCGGTATCCTAAGTCTATGCTCGCAACTGATTTAATAGAACAAAATTAAAATAAAATATTTGCAATGGCTATAGAGGTACATATATACTCTTTGACAAACTCTTTGAAAAGAACCTCAATAATGTTCAAAGTGCATTTCGGCCACAAGGCGACTGGCTGGATTCGGTTTTGCTTATAGAAGGCAATTTTATAAAATAGGTTTTACCAATAGATTTTAGATCTAAGAAGATTGTTTGTTCTCAGAAATATATCAATATCCTACCATTCTATCCTATCCTACTATAAATATAAATGCGAAAGTTTGTAGGGTTGGACGGATGTATGTATGTTTGTTACTGTTTCACGCAAAAATGACTAAACGGGTCTGGATGAAATTTGGCACAGAGATAGATTATAGTCTGGAATAGCACATAGGCTACATTTTATCCCGGGAAAACGCGGGCGGAGCCGCGGGCAGAAGCTAGTAGATAGTAAAATAAACAATATAAAAAAAACCCCGACTGCATTTAAAATATCAACAGGCAAGCTAAAAGCAAGCTTTATAATTTATAGTAAAAGGTAATGCAGGCCGGGACTTGTTACAGCGATTTTTTATATTTCTAAAGTGTTGAACTAGCTTATGTAATTAAAAGTAAGCTATCATCCGATAGAAAAATATCCTATACGTATCATTCTTGTATCATTTTACCCCATAAGGAATCGACTCTGTAATACTATGCATGTATTTTCCTTATAATTCGCAGATCATGGCGTCCAATCTACAAGTTATTGAATTATCAAGCATCGTGTCGACAGCCCCCGGGGCACAGCGATGTACATCGCCGGCTCGCACCTGCCGCTCTCTTTAATATAATTAACACCTGCAATGAATGCGCAACAAACAAAAAGTATCGATGTTGTGTCGATAAAGCTTTGCATATTAAACGGGGGTTGGTATTCTCGGTAATGATTGGGTGTTCGATCTATGTTGATTTCTTTTTAATTTGGTTGTCTGTCAACAAGAATAATTTACATTTATTTGTCTGAAGATTAATAGCAATAGACTTGGCTATCGTTGAGGCAATTAAGTATAACAATCGTTTAGGACTTAGCCGATTGTCGTGCAAGTTATATAGACCTAGACTCTAGGTCTGTCTATCTTGCACGACGTGTGACGCGGTGCACCCCGAGCCTTTACTAACTGATGATAATACATTGAAATTGCAAGTCTAAATATCCTGGCTGTGCCTTTGCAATAACCCAGTAATTAATTGGAATATAATGAACAGATAGCTTTTTTTTTATGTGACTTTTCTACAAAATTCTTAGAAAATCTGCTAAACTGCAAATGAATACGCCAGCTATTGCTTCACATAAAAGTTTTAATAAATTTCGTTCCTTTGTAGTCAAACAAAGATATAAGTACCTACAGGGTTTTGCTTTTGTTTTTAATAGATACATATTAATTCCTGTATTGTGAATGCATTTCCAAACACAAATACCCAGACCCGGAACAACAAGCTGTAGATCATACAAATTATATCCACATTTGTTCCGTGCAGGAAGCGAACACTTGACACGTAGTGAAGCAGTCACTCGCTCAACCACAGCGCCAACCCTGTCATCGAATAGGTTTTAGAAATAAAGTAGAAGTTCAACTATGTTTATCAATTCAATATCTAATTTATCAATAGCCTTAATAGTTTTTCTCCACACGTTCAGAAATAGTCCTGCATCAACCAGAGTTTGTTGTTGGATGCATTTCTATAGTGCATACAGGGATACCTTACCACTGGGTGTCAATTAAATCATCAGATGTCTTGTGATCTGTCTATATACTTGTCTCTTGGTTCAACAGTACCAAATACAACGACATTAATGTAAGTGCTTGTTTACGCGTCGCAGTGGGTACCTACTTCGCCCGGGGCGCGAATTTCTCGTTACATCCAGACGCATCCCGTGGCACTGGAACTGTTAATGTTTTTACCTAATTTTAGAACTGCCGCCTACTACTCCTTGGCTGCCAATGATCCAAACTAAATATGCAACGGTTATCTGGTATATATAGTGATAGCCTAACGGTTGAACGCTTGCCTTCAGTGCGGGAGGGTCCGAGTTCAAACTCAGCCCGCATCTCTTTCTTTTCGGAAGGAGCACACGCTTGTGGCCATTAGACCAATGACGCAGTCTTCTTTAATCAAAGCAATCGATTAGATAAATGATGTGCAAAAGAAAATATTTCTTTCAGCGTCAATCATTATTTTATTATAAACATAACATTTTCAAACACTTCAATAAAACACTCTTAACTAATAAAATATATCAACTACCTGACCACAGTAGAGAAGTTAAACGTCGCTCTAAAAGTATATACAGTTTGTGCAATCAACCCATTTGTCTTATATTTCTTGGCGCCACATTTTGAACGCATGCGTAGACAAACACAATAATTATATTATTATGATAGTCCCACTGTACCACAACATAGTACCACCGGCCGGAACCATCTGTCTCCAGATGCAACGATTGTCTCAAATCTAAATAATGACGTGTGATAACCAAAAACTTCAAACGAAGTGTCCCAAAACTAGAGCAACTAGTGTCCCGGTTCGCAATAGGGAACCCTTACTGACAGTCTCCTGCACGTCTGCGTGTTCAGCCACCAGAGACACCACAGGCTCTTTGACTCTCTTGTCGAAAGGATCCTTCATGCCCCACTCATACTTCTTCTTACTTTTTTTACCCTTCTTATTCTTCCGAAGATTCGCCCTTAACCTGGGCATCGGAGTGGACTCCTCTAACTTGAAAACTGGTTCCTCCCGGGTTGCATACATTGAGAACTTCAATATAGCTTGGTCGTAGAACTGGAACCTAATAAATAAATCATAGTTGATAACGGTTCCCGACGCCACGTCCATATTGATGGTGCTCGGGGCCAGGTTGCCGCTGGGCTTCCACTTGCCCGGTTCTTTTACCGTTCGTTCCGTTACCGGGTAAAACCTGAACAATTCTTCGGGGGTCTGCTCATCCCCTACATTTCCGAAATGGGTCCCTTCGATAAAAGAAAACTCTTCTTTAAATGCGAGGGATGCTTCTGAGCGGTTCACACAGTCTATCTGTAAAGGGTGAGATTTAAAGTTTAAAGTGTTATTAATATATAAGTACATATAATTGAAAAGCAGTAGGGTTGCCCTTCGAACAGAGTTCTTTGCGTCATTTTCGTAGCGAATAGATTTTTTTATATGTTTTTTTTAAGTTTTAATTCAAATAAAATAAAAAATTGCCACGAATATGACGCAATGCATCAGTGGTAGGTAATTAAGACGCAAGTAGAACATAACAATAGATTTCATACATGGAGACCGTACACGTAGAAGATATCAGACAATGGCACTATATCGGGAATAAGGGAGCCATTCCGCGCACGCATTATACGTTCAAACCGGCGATCAGAAACGCGCAAATTCATCTACTTCTCGACCAGGTCAAACATTTTTTTATTACCATTTATCCTTTGGAATCGAAATCCTCGGGAATCGAACCAGCAGCGATCTATCGCTTAACCATGCCGTTAAAACTTGTAAATCTTTTATATCTATTTAAGGATATTCTTTTAAATTATTTACATACTTACAGTGAGTTCAACACACACACATATTCTGCGGACCAAGTCGTACATTGATAACTGAAAATGAAAAAAAAAATAGTGTTAGTGGGGGTACGGAGTGTCTTCGGGTCGGCACTGCCAGACTGCCTGTGCCATGCGCCTTGTCTGTAAGGACAGGTCACCTCAAATCCTTTATGATAAAATAACTTCCCTATAGAGACGTTTTTCTTACACATCATCATTTTTATACGAGTAGGTAACCCCACAGTTTCTTGCTGATTCTTCTCCGTTGTATGCCTAACTAAACCAGATAAACGATTTGTAATGATAACAATTTCTGCCTTTATATTCTATACGAATACAAATAAAAATAATTGAGTTTGTTCTCTGTTAAGATCTTGCCCGGGGCGGTATTAGAAAAGAAAGGAATATATGTTTTCCTCTGTCATAACTATGTGTAGCAAATAATATCAAAGTTGCATCCAGAAACATCAGAGGTGCACGGAACAAGCCTCTCCAAGATGATCCATGTAAATCTGGCTATTTCGCTATAGCATTGGCAATTCAAATGGCATTCATGAGCAATTTCGGTATGGACATCGAATATTATAGAGTAAACTTAGCCGCTCAAATGTATAAATAATTTAGTACTTATCAATAATCAAGCTTCTACAGAAGCACTGGTGATTGAAAGTTTGTTACAACCGATTGATAATATAATCGATTAATCAATGATTAAAATAATCGAATACTATAACGCAACAATACTAACATTTAGAGTGTCTAAATTTAGGCCAGTGTTATCAAGCCTTTTCCAACAAAAGCCCACGTGCTCTGTTGGACTGCTACTACTAGGGTTCCCAACCATACTGTTAAAAACAGTATCATACTTTTTTCGCTCGGGAATACATTTTACTGTTCTATAAAAAAAAAAGTTCACAAAATACTCTTTTCTCTTCTACTTCTATTGATTTAATAAAAAATGAGCTCCTCATTTATTTTAATATAAACTAAAATTCCTCTGTCAACTTTATGAATATTTTAAAAATGGTAATATATTGTTAAATTGTGCAAGAAGCTCCAAAAATGTTTTTAAAACCTCATAAAAATAAAATGCTTTAGTTTTCGTACAAAAAGTTGGGAACCCTAGCTACAGTACCTACCTTAAACGTAGTATATCCCATAATATCTGGGGAGTTTACTTCAAAATATTCGCGGTACAGGAGCACTCTATAGGCGTTGCAGGACTCGTTGTACATCTCATAAGTCTCGTTGACTGAAACCAATATTCTCATCATAAACATCATCAGGCAGGAGGTACACTCGATAACAATAGCTGGTTCATCATCATCATCATCAGCCAGAAGACGTCCACTGCTGAACGAAGGCCTCCTCCAAGTGGGGGGGTTTGCCATAATCCCCACGCTTGGCAGGCGGCTTGGGGATCGCAGTGGCTCACCGATTAGTGAGAGGACGCTGCTGCCCGTCCTCCGGTGTCTGGTCGCAGTTTTAAGACGTACCCGGGTCAAATAGCTGGTTAGTTTGTCACAGTCAGAATTTTTCGCATTGACGCTGGTTGCATTTCTCATTTGCTGCTAGCCTGATAGCGTAAATAGCTGACAAATGGTGTTTAATGCAGGATAGATTATTATAAAAATATTTAAAGCAACTCTTCTTATTTATAAAAATAATATAGTAATTAAAATACTTTTAATGTATTTTTTTCGATATAAAATAGAAATATCAGTCACTCAACTCTTTAACCTTCATACGGTCTTCGGGTCAATTTTGACCCATTTATGGAATGAAACGATGTTTTCTCTATAGCTAATTTCTTTTGAGATTTGAGGTTTCATGACTTTTACCAAAGTTTTGAGCTTAATATATTAAGTATATAATTTTATAGAAATATCTTTAATTTGTCGACCTACAAATTTTTATACGTTCAAGTTCCTCGGGTCAAATTTGACCAAACGTATTAAACTAACGTCATTTGGTATTTTATTTGTTATCAAGTACCCACTTTGGGTTGCATTGTTCTTCTCAAAGCCCTGTTATAGTCTCACAATAAATGTTGAGTGAACAGAACATGTATTAGTTTGAAGATTGTACTAATTATTTCCTATTTGAATATGAGAGATAGTGAGATTGAATTATTTTTGGACGACGTGTCGGATGAGGAGGAATAGTGTTTTGAATTCGAAGATCATTTTGAGGATGCTGATTCATCGGACAGCAGTTCTGGTTAGAGCAAAACTGCATTTGTTCCTACCGAAATAATGACGTAAAAAAATGGCCAACTAACATATTCAAAAAAAACCATTTGGAAACAGTCACGGAAGAGCTTCGAGGGAAAATATTATCAACTTGATGCCAGGATTGACACGTTATGCATCATCTAGAATCACAGAAGTAGAAATTTCATGTTTTGAATTATTTTTTCCACCTCCTTTGGTACGTATAATTATGAATTACACTAATATTGAGGATAGACGCATATATGATAAAGAATGGACCGATATTGACGGTACTGAATTGTTTGAATTCATTGGATTACTTTTGTTGGCTGGTGTATTTCAATCAAATAATGAAAGTTTTGAAAGTTTATGGGATTCTCAAAAAGGAAGACCAATATTCGCAGCAACTATGTCACTGAACAACCAAGAGAAGTCGATGTCAATTATGCCAAAAAACAGACAATAAAAAAGGATTGGTTTGCCTCAAGTGCAATAAATTTATATGTAAACTGCATTCTAAAACGATTACTTTGTGTACTAAATGTAATAACTGACTATATATATTTTTTTTTGTATGTAATTATTCAAGAAAAAGGGGTGTAGAAGTATAAAATAGATACTTAATAGTCTCATAAAACGTTGGGAATTATAATAAATTCTAATAAATACACATTTCAGTAGCTTTTCTTTTCATTGAATTTATATATTTTATTAAAATACAAACCCCAATAATAGTAATTAATTAAATATTACACATAACTTCTGGAAATATAGTACTGGGTCAAATTTGACCCGAAGCCCATTTACGTCAGTAGGTTTGAAGACCGTATGAAGGTTAAAGATTTTTAAAGACTATAAAGCTTACAAACTTGATATTTGACAGGCAGGTTCCATTGTATAAATATCCACTAAGATATTTATTTACAAAATTCAATCCCTAAGGCCCGTATTCACCGACAATATAACAGATGTGTGACAAAATCATCCATTTAAATCGGACTTTTTGTAAAGGCCGTTTCCATTTTAAACATCCATTATAAAGTTGGGGTGAAAAAAAAATCTACGCGAACGTAGAAACAGGCTCTATTGATGAAATATTTATTGTTCAGCCCAATTTAACCATAAAAATTTAGCAACGTGAAGAATAGTAGCGTAGTATTATAAACAATAATAGTTTTAGTTATTAGTTACATACCTTGTAATATTACGGGTGCTATTTGCTATTTAAAAATATAAAGTTCAACAGGTTAGTGACAAGAACATTTAATAAAGAACAATTCTGGCATGTCTGGTGGATAAGAGATCGTGGGTTCGATACCCATGTGACCCCACATGGATAACGAAAATCCTAAGTGGGTCGCCTTTTAAGACATTGTCAGTAGGAGCCAAAGGTTTGCAATCCGGGCAATATGTTTGAAACGGTGTTACGTTATATTATTTGAAAAATTCATGTTTACTAACTGGACGTTAAGTAAACGAGAAATATACTTTAAACAAGAATCTCGAAAGAAATTCGATTAGATAAATAACTTTCTGTCGTAGAAAATCGCGCATGCGTATTTGTCGTTCAGGCATTTGTGTTCCAACAATTGCTCATCTAAATCAACGTGATTATGTAAAAAAAAACATCAAAATATAATTACTTTGTGAGGTATTAACGCACACAGCCATATAACAGACTCGGAAAAGGAGGAAGTTACGATTATAGCCGTAACGCTTAAAGCAATGATAGCCGCCATTTATATCACTGCCTATCACAGAAGCCTTTATAATGTAAAATAACAGATATATAACTTAATTAGTGAAATATCCAACGTTATCAGAATGCATACATTGAGAAATACATGTATTTATATTTGTGTATTTTTTATTTATTTGTTTAATTTCAGAAAAACCGCTGCCACACTAGCATTCGTACATATTACAAATATACATGACTCGAAACGACTATCTATAGATCATATAAATATTTGTTCCGTGCGAGAATCGAACCCGCGACACGTATAGCAGATGATTAAATCGCTATTCTATAACCCAGATGAAGTTCACAATGAACAAAAGAAGGCGCGTCGCATATGCCCATACGCATGCGTTTTGATTAAGTCCTAGCAAAAATATTGTTGGTAATTAAATCGCAATCTTGTCAAAGTAATGGTACTCACAAGGAAATATAGCGATGACATTATCGGAGATCTCCTGAATAGTGAACTGTGAAGGTTTGTTGGTTTTGAACGGGTAGGGCTCGTACTCACGCATGAGACTGCCTTGTTCCACATCGCCCTGACGACGAGACGTATTCATTCTGAAATACAAGACACAGATATCTTACAGTACATTCATACAGGTTCGATTACCTCATTGGTGTGGTGGCCGCAAGCGACTGCTGACCATGAGGTGTTAGGTAAGATTCTCGTGACGGGCAGTGTCATTTAGTTTTTCTGTATGGAAATTTTAAGAAACAGAACGGAATTGGTCTGGCTGGCACTAGGCCCCCTATCACATGGGACTGGGTCTTTACCTTACTCTTCAGGGAATACAGGCGTGATGCTTAATACAGAGTGGGAAAGTGAACGCTATTATCACGATATAATGTACACGGTAGCTATAACTTAAGGTTCTTAATTTCGTCTTTATTCGTATGAGACTTCGGCCTGACTGCTTAACGTATTTTCTAAGGCACGGAAGGGTCTTAATGTGAAACGGTCACTCATCAGGTTGCTTGCACCTCGCATATCCACTGATCTATGTACTAGCTACCCTCGGGAACATGAATGGGCTGATAATGTTGAATACACTCACGTGAACAGCTCGTGAACAGGCACATACTCCGTGTCGTCAATTCTTCTGTAGTCGGGTGAGTCGTACATCTCCTCCGCCGAGGTAGTGGCGGAGTTGATCCAGTGGAAGTACGGCTGCATGTCGATGAAGCGAGCGGGGGCCGAGCAGCCCGGCCCTCGGATGCCGAAACCTATCTGTGGATGACATACTGTGAGAGGCAGTTACGAGTGCATGTGTATGTCAGGGGATGTTCACGTGAAACGATGAAAGCTGTCTGCGTATGCGCCTTAAGGTGGAGCCTCGCAAAATTCAATACGTAGGTAGTCTGTTTATGACAATAGTAGTTGCGACTATTACTATAGGTACTATATTTAAATCTTTTTTCGTAAACATTTACATAGTTAAAAATCCTCATCATGACTTTAAATGTTCAAATTCTGTATGAGTTTTAAATTCTTAATTAGGGAGTTAAATAGCCATGATGACTATATATATACTATCATCATCGTAGCACGAAATTATTGATAATCCTACTAGTATTATGATGTGTGAAATGTGAAAGTTTATGAGGATGGATGGATGGATGTTTGTTACTCAATCACGCCAGAACGGCTGAACGGATCTGGATGAAATTTGGCACAGAGATGGATTATAGTCTGGAATAGCACATTGGCTACTTTTATCTCGGAAAAATGTACGGGTTCGTAAACCACGCGAGCGAAACTGCGGGCGGTAGCTAGTATTATATAGTTATTGTCGCATTTACTATTGCCATGGACCTACAGTGTGTTATATACTATTATTATTTCTTTCTTTCTTTATTAAAAAAACGTTGCCCCACACTAGGATTATGTGGGGTTGGCGCAGTGGTTGAGAGATCGACTGCTGAGCCACGTGTCGCAGGTTCGATTCCCGCACGGAACAAATATTTGTATGATCTACAGATATTTGTTTCGGGTCTGGGTCTTCGTGTATGTGAATACACACCGTGCCTCGGAAAGCACGTAAAGCCGTTGGTCCTGCGCCTGATCTCTCTCCGGTCGTGTCGGATTGCCGTCCCATCGGACTATGAGAGTGAAGGAATAGAGAGAGCACCTGTGTTTGCGCACACACTTGTGCTCTATAATATCTCCTGCGTAGTTGGCTAATGTCCGGTGAGATTGGCCGCCGTGACCGAAATCGGTCAGGAGGATATTATATGGTACATACCAGTGTGAAATATCCTGTAGCATTAGATACGAGCGCCATGCCATTGTCCCAGATGCACTGCGTCCCGTTGAACGGTGCGTACCCGCAGATGTACGTACTGGGCACGCGCTTTCTATCTGATAACTGCAATATAAGAGCAATTGTCAAAAATTTGGCAGGAAACATGCAGGCATTTGTGTCGGTACGAGCTATCAGATGGAAATCGCTTATTAGAGGAAAGATTAGTTAGCAATGGGGTGGTACCGAGGCTGTCGGGTAGTGACACTGTTGAAGGCTTTTTCCTTGCATCTTAGGATAAACAGATAAAGTATTTGACGACACGGTTGGCGCAGTGGCTAAGTGATTAGCTTTCTGCGCTACGTGTTGCGGGTTCGATCCCCGCACGGAACAAATATTTGTATGATCTACAGATAGTTGTTTCGGGTCTGGTTGTGTGTGCATGTGACATGTATGTTTGTAAACTGTACCCACGATACAGGAGAAATCCTAGTGTGGGGCAACGTTTAAAAAAAAAAAAAAAGTATCATAAGTCTCCATATGAATAATTATATCTTAGCTATTAGCAGTGCTCTCGGCAGTTGCCAGACATTGGTACTGATGACAACAATAGTATATTTATTAAGATTATTTATAAACTGCCTCTTTGGTCTACTGGTCGCCAGCGCGATTGCTGAGCGTGAAGTCCTGGGTTCGATTCCCAGGTCGGGCAAAGTGTTATTGGGTTTTTTCTGTATGGAAATTCTCAGTAGCAGCACGGAGTCTGGAACTGTGCCCGGTAGTTTGCAATAGGCTCGCCCCCTATTACATGGGACTTAATAACGACATCGGCGAAACGTGGGTGTACAATAGTACACCTGTGCCTAGCCCTTCGGGGAATACAGGCGTGGTGCTATGTTATGTTATGTTATTATTTATAAACGTTGCCCCACATTAGGAATAATTCCTGTATCGTGGGCGTTATTACAAACACAAATATTCACATGGACATACACCCACACCTGAAACAACTATCTGTAGATCATACAAATATTTGTTCCGTGCGAGAATCGAACCCGCGACACGTTTTTCAGCAGTCGATCGCTAAACCACTGCACCAACCATGTTGTCAATATGATGAAGATGCCTTCCTTTCGGCGTTATCCGTCACTATCCTTTATGGACATAGCAAAAGAGGATAAACTCTAGGGTCCAAAGGTTCTCGTGTGGTTCCTACTCACTCCGGCTCTGTTGTAAAACTCTTCGCATGCGTCATTTTTCAAATATCGTATTTTGTAAAACACTTTTTCCAATAGTTTATTTTCTGTAACAAAGTAATCAATAGTTAAGATTGTGATGTGGTACGTAGAGGTTGACGGACTCGTATGTACACATATATGGAAAGAAAAAAAAGCGTTTATTCATACACTGTCACTCGTACATTGAAAGAGCTGACTGCCAACCTCCAATGATGGAGGCACTCTATAAAGAAGTCACTCGCGTAGATAACATTAATAAAATACCGAATATGCTGCAATTGACTTGTACGACAAATAGCATGAAGTATATGGAGGAATGTAACCCATCCTGTGACCCGGGTACGTCCTTATACTGCGGCCAGACACCTGAGAACGGGCAGCAGCGTCCTCTCACTAATCGGTGAGCCACTGCGATTCCCAAGCCGCCTGCCAAGCGTGGGGATTATGGCAACACCCCCCCTTCTTGGAGGAGGCCATCGTTCAGCAGTGGACGTCTTCTGGCTGATGATGATATGGAGGAACTAGGAATGTTATGATGTTCCTCTATTGAAGAGGGAGGATCCTCCGACCAGGTCCAGTTAGCCTGGTAGGCCGACGCCCGGATATTCGTATAGCTGTGCGCTAGAATCAATTATTTTATATTGTCACGTCGCTCCGATAGATGGCGTTGTACTTATTGCCAGTTAATAGTCGCAACTTACCATCAGTGTACCCAGTGAGGTACAGATTGTTGTTCACGTCGAACGACGAGCTAGGGAGACATATCGGGTTCAATGGATCTGGAAACATAATAATCTACTAAAATACATAATACGGCACGGGCCTTATCTTAGAATGAGAGAGATTAAAGACTTAGTTCACCACGCTGCCCTGGTGCGGGTTAGCATGTTAAAAACACCATCGAGAACTACGTATATATGGAACCCTACCAGGTATCCAAGTTTCTTCAATTCAATTCAGTATTATCCTTCACTGCAAATGCAAGTTATAAACAAATATTGATCTACACACAAATTTATTCGGATTAATCCCGTGACCCCGAAGTCGCGATCACTGCGCCGTCAGAATCCTCATTAAACCTACATATATCCTGTTAACTAAGTAGGTAAGACTAACAGTTCTCTGCCGCATCGATGTTGAGCTCAATGATGGCGATGGTGTTGGTCGTGGAGTACTCATACTCAGGATGTGTGACGTAGGAGACGGGGGGCACGTACCACGGCGTGTCTGCAGCCTGCAGGAACATGGCTCGCGAATCCGTTCTGCAACATGTTTTTGATTACGCAAATGCACAGCACTGTCTGGTCACCTAATGGTACCAGGCCACATTTGGAACACGGCAACATACTTCATCTGGAGGTCTAATAAATCCACTCCGGCTTGAAGCTATATCAGATCCGCACAAATCAGTCGATCTGTGAAGTTAAGCAGTGTTTGCTGCTTGTGACCGCTTTTCACTCATCGAAAATCGTGCCCCAAAAAGCACTTTCTGCAGTTTGTCTTTAGTGTCATACACTAAAACTACCGTTATGGGTGTCAGCAGCCCAAGTCTGACAACCAGTCTAACCTTAGAGTATCAGTATCTCCCAGTAATTGGGTGGCGGAGGTCAGACGGCAGTAGCTCTGTATAAAATATGATTCGGCCGCTTCTGGTTAGACTAGGAGCCGATTCCAACAGAGAAAGGAAAAGGATAGGCAGATGAAGATGATGCGTGGCGCGGTTAATTAATTAATGAATACCGATCATACTGATGATGATGTGATGGAACTTACTGGAAGATACGTTGAGGTATTCGGACGACATCATCGGCGTTGATGATGGCATGTTTGATTTTAATGAGAACAATCCCTGATACTGCCACCTGCAGGGTATCAGCGTCGTCTGTGGATAGGTGAGGGAATCACTTATATGCTGACTTATTCGGAGCTACCAGGATTATAGGTCTGTAAAGACCTAAGATGGCATGACATGACATAACATAGCATCACGCCTGTATTGTAGACCCGGGTACGTCTTAAAACTGCGGCCAGACACCGGAGGACGGGCAGCAGCGTCCTCTCACTAATCGGTGAGCCACTGCGATCCCCAAGCCGCCTGCCAAGCGTGGGGATTATGGCACCCCCCCCCCCCCCTTGGGGGAAGCTTTCGTTCATCAGTGGACGTATTCTGGCTGATGATGTACTATTGTACACCCACATTTCGCCGCTACCGTTATTGAGCCTCATGTACTCATAATAGAGGACAAGCATATTGCCATCTACCGGGTACAGTTCCAGGCTCCGTGCTGCTATTGAGAATTTATCTACAGCAAACCCCAATAATACTTTGCCCACCTCGGGAATTGAACTCGGGAACTCACGCTCAGCAGTCGCGCTTACGACCATTAGACCAATGAAGCAGTGGTCTGTTAAACTAGGGTACAGGGTTAGGTTGTATGAGGAAGAGCATCAAAACTTGTGCTATAATATATGAGACTATAAAATACCATTAAAAAGTGGGCCATACTGATCAATGATATAAAGATGTACAAGATACTAACGCAGATGAACTCTGAGTACTCCAAGCCAGTTGAACATAGGTGTCTGCCCCAGGTTTCCCTCTTGGACTCGCGCGGTCGTTGACATGTCACAGTGGGACATCGACGCAGACGCTCCACCTGTAACGAATCAATCACGTCATAAAACAGATATTACACCTGCGTCATTTATTTGGAGGACCGATGACTGTTGGCGATGTGTCCTGGAGTGGAGCCACAATTGTATGGTGTGACACGTCTTCCTGCAAGATGGCCAACTACCGGAAAAAGGCTGCTGGGGTAGACTGTACTGTAACCTGGATGCTATGGCGCCTATATCCAGGAATGAAACTGTTTATGATAGACTGCAAGTAAATGTAATATGGTGAGTTCAGGGTCACATTTTTTTCAACTTTGCCGGCATTTGGATTTCTCTTATATCATCGTGGCACGGTTGGTGTAGTGGTTGAGAGTTCGACTGCTGTGCTACGTGTCGCGGGTTCGATTCCCGCACGGAACAAATATTTGTATGATTTACAGATAGTTGTTTCGGGTCTGCGTCTTTGGGGTACCTATGTGAAAACACATCGTGCCTCAGAAAGCACGTAAAGCCGTTGGTCCTGCGCCTGATCTCTCTCCGGTCGTGTCGGTTAGCCGTCTCATCGGACTATGAGAGTGAAGGAATAGAAAGTGCACCTGTGTTTGCGCACACACTTGTGCTCTATAACATCTCCTGCGTTTTTGACTAATCTCCGGTGAGATTGGCCGCCGTGATCGAAATTCGGTCAGGAGGATATTATATCGTGGGTACAGTTTACAGATATTCTATGCCATATATAACCCAGACCCAAAACTGAATCTGTAGTACCGATACAAATATTTGTCCAGAGTGGGCATCGAACCCCCGACACGTAGCACAAGCAAATCGCCTTATCCACTGCTTACACACTGACATAAATCCCCATTTAGTTGTAAATTTCAACGAGAAACAACACAAATCGAGAACTTCATCAGTCCAGTGGTAGTTAGAGACGATTATATAGTCCTAGATTCTATTCCCTAATTCCTTGCTACACCTAAATGAAAATCGTGTTAGATCAGTGAGCACCATAAACATAAGATATATTTACTCACCACACAAAATGATCACCAATTTTAAGAACAAATGTCGTCTCCCGCGCATTGTTGAGGGAATAGTCCCGTTAATCACCACAGCACATATAACCAACCAGATTTACGATTTATGTATATCGACCGTATAATTGCTACACGCCTCTCATTACTAGTTAATGACTCATTAAGAAACCATTCCGAGGAATTCGATTGAAACAAGTGTTTGTGACAAACATACAAACAGACACGGAGTAAACAACATGGAGTGATAATTTGATGCTCACGGATATATCTCGAAGCTCGAAGATCGATCGATTGAAAATATTTATCGCTATTGCTGTTTGGCGTAGAGGCTAAGCGTTTGGTTCTCTAGAATAACGGCCTGGTTATCTAATTGCTGATAAAGTCTCTGAAAGATTCACATACGTCATACTCGTGAACGGGTGCTGTCTGCTGGGACTGGTCAGCTCATAGCCGTCATGGCAGTACTTTCACAAATTTTCAGTTATCAGTTTGTTTCATGTTTGTTTAGTCTAGACCTAGCACTACAATTTCCTCGCATAATTTTGAGGAAATAATGTATTCATCAATATATTGAATGTTAAATAATCAGAATTTAAAAGAGTAACCATGGAGTTTCTTGCCCACAAGTTCTAGATGTTAATGAATCAGAGAGTTCTTCTTTTAGATTTATTTTTCACCCACTTGTCAAAAATAAATAGTACATAATAGGTAATTCTAAATTATCCCCGAGTGTTTAAAACAGCCTTAAGTGTCCTAAGTTCGATCCCTTCGATCTTTACATGATGCTCAGATAATATTTATCATTTTTTTATACCACTAACGTGCCAAACCAGTATTACGTATATTTATAGTCATTTCATAAAGGGTAACCTATACTAATCTATTTCTGGAGATATAAAATAAAAATAATCGATATCATATTGTCACTTCATTTGTAACTAACTCCTTGCATTCATAAACAAACTTCTTTTGTTTGTTGTTGTGGGGCAAAACGGCTCTACCTAATACCTTTTCGTTTTGTGACACGAACCAATGCCCGACATTGCATTAGCGCTTCTCCCCTCAACCCTCACATAGGCCTTCTCATAGACCACTCCTGTGATATTGTCGGGTATATGTAGCGATTACAAGATACATGACAAAAAGTACCTCGGTGGTCTTTCGTCGGCACGGTTAGCGCCCAGACCGGCGGCAGCCTAATTACCGATGTAGCGACAGGCGTAGATCGCGCGATAGCTTCTGTCAAACGTCATTTTTGTGTCATATAATGTATTGGCTGACAGTGAGATTGCTGTCGCGTGGCTGTCGCGTTGTTGTCGCTTTTTTACGTAATCAGGCTGCCGGAACAACCATTTGTAGGTAATAAAATATTTTGACTGCCTCATTGGTCTAGTGGTCTTAAGCGCGACTGCTAAACGTGAGGTCCTGGATTCGATTCCTGGGTCGGGTAAAGCGTTATTGGGTTTTTCTGTATGGAAATTCTCAGTAGCACCACAGAGTCTGGAATTGTGCCCGGTAGACGGCAATAGGCTCGCCCTCTATTACATGGGACTCAATAACAGCATCGGCGAAATGAGGGTGTACAATACACCTCACCTCTACAGTACACCTCTGTCTAACTCTTCGGGGTATATAGTCGTGATGCTATGTTATGTTATGTAAAATATTTGTTCCGTGTAAGAATCGAACCCGTGACACATAGCGCAGTAGTAGATACGTAGATAGTAGATAATATGCCGACTTTGCCGTCTCCCGCCATTGGACGAAGTTGCATGATAATGTTTGCTGCCACTAAAAGCCGCCATCGCTGCCATGTTTTCTTCACCAAACTGAAGCAATACTAATTCTTAAACCATCTTTTTCACTTGAACCTCATTTCTGTTACAGCAGGATGTATAGGTAGGTCAGGTTATCTTGGATAGTGTTAGGTGGTTTAGAGCTATATAAAGTAAAGGTAAAATGGATGCGCGACAGACAACAATGTTAACTACACGCCCGGGTTACCTTATAGTGTTTACACGGATTACAAAGATGTGTTCCGTTTGGGACCCCAATTTAATTTTGTGTGGTTGGGATTTTTTGATGATACAACAAGACCACTGTGTTCTTCAAACGTTTTAAGCATCGCTGCCAAATATGAATTACTATGCTAGATTCCTATGTCAGATGTCCCATGGAAGTATAAATAATTAAAGGTTCTCTCTATTAGCGTCTCTAAACATCTCCGGGAAGCAAATTCGCATACGATTAGAAATTATGCTGAAATCGAGATATTTAATCGAAAAAACATATTGGATATTTACACCTAGCCTTTCCGCATTAAATATATGTTTACTTTAAATAAACGCTTAACACGCAACTAACGGTCGGATGCAGACGAGACTTTAATGACATTTTCATACAAAGAGACTATATCTATTAGAGATTTAATATATGAGAATGAGATCACGCACGAGAATTGTAATTTCTAGAATTTCTCTCTATTTCTCTTAATAAAGCTAGGTCTTTATTCATACTACTTCGTTTTATTGTACGTAATTGTGAAGGTGTGTAAACGAAAGTCGCAAGAGGAACACACCAAATCCGTAGTGATGTACGGTGGTATTTGTTAGTAGGCGAGTTAGGATCGCCTTGTTCAGATACCTGAGAAGTTCACGGATTACTTGAAGAACAGATTTAGGGGAACCAGCAAACTAACAAGGTATTAATGTACCAAAAAATGTGGTATGTTAATATTATTACTCGGTGTAATTTAGTTGATGTCGTAGCGTGGCGTTCCGAAGTTTCTACTTACCGACATTGAGAAATAGGCGTGATTTTATGTATGTATGTTTGACAGGGGGACGCCTGATGACTAAATTAAGTTTCCAAGGGGAACGAATCTCGCGCAATTTTCGATAAAAGATGGCGCATATTACTCGCCTTAAAACCATTTTCGAATTCTCATAATAACACATATGCTACAACTAGCGGGACGCAGTTTTGAGACTCTTTGTATAGAGTATCTATCTTAAAAATAGACTTATATCGAACTGCATCATAAATCCCCTAATTTTTTTTTACTAGAAATAGAAATTTTACAATTCTTCTGATGAAACAAATGTCAAATTCCTATCTCTAGTATCCGGAATACTAGAATATAGAATCATAGGTTATTCAAATTGGCCATTAAATGTGTATTCAATTACTAAAGTGGTACATACAACAATACGGCACCGCGTAACTTACTAAAACACACGTCACAAACACTCATAGAGACAAACGTTAAATATTTATAACAAAAACGAGTAAAGGGAACGTAATTAGCAACACGCCACCTTTGGTGATCATAATTAACGCGACACAGCCGAGACAATCGTCAGTAAATCAACTGAACTCATTTGCATCGCCTTTTCACTCTTTTTATTGTGTACTGTGACTTTTTGCGGGGAAATTGCATAAAGTTGTCTATGTTTTTAACGTGAATATTCCGAGGATAAGCCACCCGCTCTTTGTTCGTAGGTGTTGTAAAATATGAGTAAAGCTTCGCTCACACGAAGCCAATTTGCTCGCACCAATTTGTTCGTAACCGATTAATCAGGAGCTATCTCCTTTAGAGGTCTCGCACACCACCGATTAATCACTGACACAATATTTAAGTCAATATAAAAATCTTTGAGTATGCGCCATCATTTGGGAATCGGCTCGTGTTGTCATTCCACCCCACTATCTGGCGCTAATCAATTGCCACATTAGTCTAGTTGCCGCTAAGCATGATTCTTCTATGATTCTTGGCAAATTGTAAATGAGTTTTTCTGTATGGAAATTCTCAGTAGCAGCAGGGAGTCTGGAACTATTGTAGCGACTACTACTCGAGACAAGGGCGAAAATTAAAGAGCCATCTATCGGAGTGAAGTGACAACAGCAAATCCTGAATCGCACTAAAAGAGTAGAGTATACAGTACACCTCTGACAACCCTACAATGAATACAGGCATGATGCTGTTATGTTATGCAGAAGAATTATACGAAAATAATTCCCGAAAGGGTTGAAATTCCCATCCTACGCGAATGAAGGGAGTCCCATCTACACAGGTTGTCTGGTCTTTGCTAGTTTAGAACGGAAATGAATGAAAATAAATGTGCAATAACTACTAAGGATCCGGTACTCGAATCAATAACAAACACGTGCCTATTGTTGTTGTGTCGTTTCCAAACGGCATTTGTTAGCTGATGTCATAGAAAGTACTAGACATTTTGAAGGTGCATGAGTTGTTCAGTTGTGTTCAGATGCGTTTGATTTGGATTATTTTTATTCTATTTTATTATATTATTATAGGTGAGTTGTTGTTATTCTAGTTTCCATCTTATTAGTAGATTCGGACAAAGTTTTTTAAAGTAAAAGATTAGCAAATTTTGTTCTCGTTAGAATTGACAATTTTTTATAAAATTATAGTATTACGCATGTTATATTTAAAGGGTTGGCATGGTTGTGTTATTGTACATTCACATGTAGCCTTAAGGAAAGAACCTGCATGAGTGAGGAAACCTGACTATTAGGCGCACCCTGGGCTGCCCTGATATCACCATTTTTGAATAACTAATATTTCCTCTATGGCATAAGCTATTCTTAGGTGATAGCTCCGACTCAACAGGAGAAGTAAGATTGCCCAAAATGCTCCAAATGTACCTACTTATATACGAAGAGGTTCATCAATACACTCCTTGATGAGGACTTTTGTCTCAATCATGGTTACCCACAGGATGTGGTGCACCTCGCTACGTCGTGGACAAGCCAGTTCGGAAGTGGATCCATTCGCTATCAGTCTCCTGGGTCGGCGTGCTGAGCTACAAAAAAGGTTAGCTTCATGTTATTTTTATCCTCTTTCAGGGACTTTCGTTCAAAAACATGTGACATTTCCATACTAATGATAGGTAACGAAATCATTGCATTGGATTTGGTGACAAGATTAATTATCGTCACTTGAGCTGAAAGAAGGTAGGTAAATAATAAATAAATAAAATATATATTTATTCATGTAGAGCTGTTATAGGCACATTTGAATAGTCAGACTCAAGCTGCCACGTTCCAAAGTGATGTTTTCCTATGGAGAAGAACGGGCAAGAAACTCCATAGTTACTCTTTTAAATTCTGAACTTGTTTAAAATGTAAGAATTATTTAGAACTTATGAATTTCCTCACCAGGACTGACTACTTCTTCTTTCCAGTTAACGATGCTAAGGAAGCGATAGCTGGCATAATTTTAATCCACACCAAACTAGCGATGGGCAACGCGTATGAAGTGGCCATTATCAACAAAAGGAACATCAGGTAAAAAAAACATCAGGTAAAATATCAAGAATCAACTTGAAAAAACTACATTGGTTTAGTCGCAAGTCGCAAGAGCGGTTGCTTATTGTAAGGTTCAGAATTCTCTGGTAGAGTTTTTCCGTTGGGAAAATTCCCAGTACCACAGCCTAGAGTTCGATTAAGCCCCGTGGATGGCGATATAGCCTCACCCTCTACCTATTATGTGAGACTTACATAACCCTCTGTCTAAACCTTCGACGGATTCTGAAAAGGTGATTAAGTATTGGAGAGAAGACAAGAGAATGGGCAGTGGCAACCGCTTATGAAGGAGCAACGTATGGTGTTCCTTCATTAAAAAGTGGGGATCCTCCGACCAGGCAAGGTAGTTAGCCTGGCGGGCCGAAGCCTAACGGTTGATGTCGTTAGGATCGTTATAAACATTCAGGATTTTATATAGCCGCTTTACTCGGATAGATGGCGCTGTACTTTTTACCATGTAGCTAAAAGTAGCTACAGACCTTCATTTCAACGTCATATTGGGAATACCAATTGATTATATATATAATTCTAAACCCTTCATTACCTATAAGGAAACCTATATTTATGATCCGATAATGATAATATTTTACAGGAACCTTCTCATCTTCACAGTATCACTGTGGTTTCGTTTTTCAGGAAAACAACAAAAGCCATGTTCTTGACAGAAAGTGGAAAGGTGCAGTATTGCACTGTCACCAACTATATCCTGCATCCGGAGTTCGATGAGGATACATTGAACACCATCGCCCTGCTCAACCTGGAATACAACGAGAAAGAGTTTCAATGTAACGCAAAATATTTCTAACCTTTTTAAGTGTCGACAATTACTCTCACTTGAATTCTTCTTACATTGTTATAAAATTGAGAGTCAGTAATACGGAACCTAGTAGCCTAAGTAGTGATAGCCTAGTCGTTGAAACTTTGCATTCCATGCAGGAGGGTCTGTGTTCAAACCTGGCCAACCCCTCTGACTTTTCGGAATCATGTGCGGATCAGAATTTGATTACCACTTTTGTTTACGATGAAGAAAAAAATCGTGACGAAACCAGCACACCTGAGAGAGCTCCATAAAATTTCCGATAGTGTGTGTAGTGTACCAACCCGCACCGAGCCAGCGTGGTGAACTAAGGCCTAACCCTTCTCATTCTGTCAAGAAACCCTTGCCCAGCAGTGGAACAAGTAATGGGCTATTTTTTAGCTATTTAAGAATTGAAACCTATCTTATACTTACAAGATATGTTTCGATTCTTAATCATTTCCACATAACGTCACATAAGTCCCGTATTTAACCGTTTCTGTGGACATTTAAATTTTTTTGCAGGGCGGGTGATGAACTGGCCCTCGGAATTCTCTCAGATGGACGAGTACGAAGGAGAAGTTTATGTCCTCGGATACACAGACCGTTAGTATTGCTCTAGATATTCTTTTGTTTTCTTTTCTTTTATTTTTTACTACTCCTGTATACATACATATATTATAATTATTAGTATATTATACGCAGACGTAAGTTTCCGTGTAGCGTACTACCTAGGCATCCAATATTAGCTTAAAAGTGGTAACCTCGGTGATTTTCCAGTTAAAAGGGAAAATCCCCGTTTATTCCCCATTTAATAAGGGTCTAAGTGTATATATTACAAGGAATAATTCCTTTTGTTTCGAAGGTCACAAAGCATTGGAACAAGAGATGCACAGGATGGAATTCGTCAACTTATCTGACTGCCGCGCGTTCTACAAGAATGAACAGGTAACGATTAAGGTTTGGCCAAACAGAAAGCTTATCTAGCGCAACGTCAAGGCATAATAATGAACGTCACACTAACGCAAATAAACGACAACTTAACATAGCATCACGCCTGTATTTCCCTGAAGGGTTAAATGTGTACATTTTGTATACCCTTAATTCGTCGATGCCATTATTAAGTCTCATGCAAAAGGGGGCGAGCCTATTGCCATCTTCCGCACAATTCCAAACCTTGGGCTGCTACTGAGAATTTCAGAAAAACCTAATTACACTTTGTCTGACCATGTGTTTCGCCAGCCAATTACTAGAAGAAACAGGGACGCTAAGCTTAGAACTGATTGTCCGACTTTTCAGGCTTCTGACACGACTGTCATAGGTATTCATACGACAACCGGGAGCAAAAGTTCCACGTGCTTCGAACACTGATTACTGGTGAGATGTTTGTTTCAGTTGGACAGCAAATGGATGGCCCCCACCGAGTTCCAGTGCTTCAAGAGGAAGTATAGCAGCGAACAGTGTGTGATCGACTCCGGCATGGCGCTGGCTGCACATTCTGAGGGAGTATGGACCCTGGTAAGAACCATCATCTAAAGATATTCTATATTCGGTCTTTCAGAGTTCAGAGGGTATTACTGGCCTTGGTCTTTTTCAAAAACAAGCTTTTTTAGAGGCTTCCACGAATAATTAAAGGAAAAAAATAGAAGTAACTGACATTAATGTAAATACGGAACTTAGACAAAACCCCCAGTAGATAAGGCAGCAAGCATGCAGTCCGGTTGGTGTCATGTATGTTTATAAACAACTTTTTATGAATCTGATGATGATGATGATTTGATGCCGAAAACACTGTTCATTACGTAGTCTGCCGTCTTTTGTCGCGCTTATCACATCTGGCGCTGCGATTGGTGAAGAGTTCGGAACTGGCCAGCTCGTAGCTGGAAGAGTCAGCTCGTAGAGCGCGGTAAATGCGACGAAAGACTCGGATGATTTTTACAATTTTCGTAAAGATATAACAAGCAGATGTTGTACATTTATATTTATGGAGCCACTTGTCCAGCTTGGTATGAGCATCCTGGGTCCGAGCTGCTCGCTGCCGGCTCGGTTCGTAGACTTCGCGCGGTTCGTACCGTGGGTGCAGCTCCACGGCAAACGGCCCATGCGCCGCGTCATGCCGGAGTACAACATCAACTGGCCGAACTACGACAAGCTGATCTTCGAGAAACTTCACGATGACACCATGGTCATGAGGCCTTGTAAGATGTTTAAATCATTTATTTTTCCACACACATACAAGATACATTAAACAGAAACATATAACAGCTATGATCGGTATGTGCGGCCAGGGATCCAGCTCAGTATTTGCTGTGCTGCATATAATCACAGCACTTATATTCAGCTGGTCCCTGCCATTTGTTTAGACAACATTTGTATTCGTCATCGTCATTCTTGCCCCTAGAATAATTTAACCTTTGTAGACCTATTCTAGGGGCAGAAATTATGATCTCTAGAGAATAGAAACGCCAGGAAAATGTATGATATTGATATTTAAAAATCTGTCAATGAATGTCAATTCAGTAGGTAAGTACAGTTTGCTGGGGTGTCTATTATGTGATCTTCAGCGGTTTGTTACCGTATTGACAGTCTGTTTCGTTATATTCACAAAATGGGTTTATTTTTCACCAATCTACTACCATAATCTAGACCCGGGTATGTCTTAAAACTGGGGCCAGACACCGGAGGACGGGCAGCAGCGTCCTCTCACTAATCGGTGAGCCACTGCGATCCCCAAGCCGCCTGCCAAGCGTGGGGATTATGGCAAACCCCCCCTTGGGGGAGGCCTTCGTTCAGCAGTAGACGTCTTCTGGCTGATGATGATGATGATGATGATGATGAATCTACTACCGAGTTGCAAATAAAAAGGTATAATCTCACTGACTTTCATCATCGATCATCAAAAAAATTATGGTCAATTTTATTTTGACGGCACCGTTGACGCAGTGGTTGAGCGATCGACTGCTGCGGTTCATGTCGCGGGTTTGAACGTAACGAATATTTGTCTGATCTACAAATAGTTGTTCCGGGTTTGGGTGTCTGTCTACGTGAATATTTGTAAACGCAACAACGATATAAGAATTATAACTAGAGAGGGGAAACGTTTAAATAAATAAATTACTCAGTGGACTTTATTACATTTGTTATAGAAAAGGTCAGTATTATTATAAAATCTATGAACGTAGAAAAACCAAGGGTGTACGTAACGTAGAATATGTATTATTTATTTTAAATATTGGTGTAATATTTCAGATTATGGTACTGAAGTGATCTACGGTCAATGCGATAAGATAGATGGTATACAGATGTACCACGAGGAAGGCACTTTCGAGGTGGAGGATTTCGGACTGGGTATCTATGGGGTGGGTATATAAAGTCTGCCGAAAAAGCGTAAAAAATCAGTCATAACTTCCCTTAAAATGCGTTTATTGAACTAAAAATCTTCTTTATACTTATCACGTGATAATTATTAAACTGAAAAAACGATAAGACCTTCTGCGTGTACCTATTTCAAGGCAATTTTGTCCGCAGCTAAACGGTATTCGTAAAATTATACCATTAGAAATAACGCATCCATTTTTTTTTATGTACAGTTATCAATATGGGACAAAATGTACCTGAACTTCACGTGCGTCATGCTCACAGTAGAATGCATCAGACGAACAACACAGCCCTTCAGTTTCAACTTTGGGTTGATGCAGTTCTCTGAAGACCTCACAGGTATTGTTGTCTTTAGGTTTGAGGATAACACAAGGAACACTACACGCTTACACGGATCTGATCAGAGTCATTTATCAAAGGTCACTCATTTAATCGCTGACTAAACAGGTAAATGAAATTGTCATCGGGTGATCGTTCTGTACAACAGTTTTTAATCTAAGAGGTCCCCCGACTGCAATGACAATTTTTTTTATCTGATTAGTCAGCGAGTAAATAAGTGACCTTTCGCTTTGTAAATATACAGATTAACTAATACAATTTGTGTTTTACTTTTTAGTTCGTTTTGTTAGCAGAGCAGTCGTGTTTTTTTTTGACTGATGATATCGGACAATATGATATTGGGTTTTTGTGTATGGAAAATCTCAGTAGCAGCATGGAGCCTGGAACTGTACCCGGTAGGCAATAGGCTCGCCCCCTATTACATGAGACTCAATAACGGCATCGGTGAAATGTGGGTGTATAATAGCACACCTCTGCCCAACCCTTCGGGGAATACAGGCGTGATGCTGTTATATTTATGTAAGATACTTCAGAATCAGCACAATACCTACTTACTTTAAAATTACATCAAAATAAATGCATTAATTGTGTAACGTACACATTAATCCGGTAGATGACTACTAGTCATCTGAGTTACTTTTTATGTACTGTCAAAAACGACAATTTGGTCTAAAAAATTTTAGAATACAAAAGCGTGACGTCATTGTTTTTAATTGCCATTGACAAACTTATTGTGTGATTTCGATTAATTAAAAATTGAAAACGTCAAAAATAAGCAAGAGAATGAGTTTTACTGAGTTTTTAAAAGGAAAACTACTTACCAAACAATATTTCAGAATTTATGTTTGATGGCTGCATCAAACATATTACTGGTTTTCTCAAAAAATTGAAAAGTGAGATAGTGAGGTTTTGTTCTTTACTTCGTCAGATATGACGCGAGTCGTCCCTATTGTCCAGAGGAATCAGACAGTTCGCCCTAAGATCGTGCACCTGAAGGAAGGCCACTGGCTGGACTGGTTCTACTGGAAGAAGGACAAGTCTAACGTCACCAGCGTGGTGTTCAGGTTTGAGTTCTATAAAGAAGCCAAGATCAAAGTTATATTCTACGCGAACATGACTCCAGCCGAAGAGTTGATAAAAGGTAAGTGTTTATTATATCATAAAACATAATTTCCTGCCTCAGCAGCACGGAGTTTGGAACTGTGGCCAGTAGATGGCAATAGGCTCATCTCTCTATTACATGGGACATGGTTTATAACATACATGGTACACCTCTGCCTAACCCTTTGGGGAATGCAGGCGTGATGCTATGTTATGTTATGTAATATTGGTGGTTGGCTATCGACTGCTGCGCTACACGTCGCAGATTCGATTCCCGCACGGAACTTACATTTTTATAGCCTACAGCTAATAGGTATATTGTCTGTGAGATCTATGTTTGTAACCTATACTTACCTATTAGCTGTAACTTATAAAACGTAAATAAGACTCTAGTTGCACGGTTTCAAAAAGTTGGTCTAATGGAGAGGGACCGGCAAGGGACTTCAAACATGAAACTCCGACAAATATTAGTGTGACGCAGCGCGTATCACTACATATCATAAAACAAAGTCCCCCGCTACGTCTGTCTGTCTGTTCGTGATAAACTTAAAAAACGACTGAACGGATTTCATGCGGTTTTCACCAATAGACAGAGCGATTCATGAGGGAGGTTTAGATGTATAATTGGCTATTTGACAGTTGTAACGATAAAATATGAAATATGTCAGATATGGTAGCTTATAGGTTAACAATAATTATACAATATTTTTTTTTGCATTAAAATAAATTGTAAATATTTTATTTTTCAAAAATAAATTTGAGTTTTTTTATCTGTGGATTACAAGAATCGAAACGCGGGCGGCCATGATTGAGTGTCCTGCGACGTCACATTTTACAAAATAAAACGTCATGTGTTTTATCGTTTGCGGTTTGTTGAGAAAATTAACACTTAAATATTTCGATTTGTGCTTGTGAGAGGTTTCACGAAATGGAGTGAGGCTATACATAAGCTAATATTGCAAATCTGCCTAAAGTCGACTGATTTAGGTCGCAAAATTCTTTGCATGTAATCCTGACTGCTCTGCCGAGTTTCGGAATGCAAAAACTTCGTGTAAGTATCGAAATAAACAAAGTAATTATACAATTTATTTGTAAAAGTTGATATGTATAATTCTTAGGACAAATAGTCAAAATTTCATGAAAATATTTTAAATTACTTAAAGGTTATGTTTATAATTTCAGATCTTCGCGACAATCGTTTGGTGATGACGCTATAGGATGTGTCCAACTAAAGAGGGAGGCAAATGTGTGTGTGGTAAAATGCAAAACTTGTCCTGAACATAAGGTTCGTCAACAGCCACATTTGGTGTCCATGGTCATCGATGAAAAGGAAGAAGTAGTACAGTGTCCAGTGTGCTTACTGCCCTGCCTCCAGTGGTGCTGCAATCATGCAGTGGCTTTCTTAATGTGGACTCACAGAAGAATTGAGGAGCCGTTTTGTATTGCCACTAAATGTTACTAGAAGAAATCAAAACTGTCTAAAGTGGGCAGTGCCCTGAAGTACATGAAAATCAAAGAAATTGGTAACAGTAGTAGTTCCATATGCACCCAACAAGATGATAGTGTATTGTGCGACTTTTTAGAAGAGAGTACAAAAAGGAATTTGCAGAATTGACAAATTTTAAAACATCAACCTGATTATGAAGATGATGTGGTTCAGTTGCTCTCATTGTACTATTACATATTCAATCCTGAAAATGACTGTTATCATAGAATATTATTAGAATACTAGCTTTTGCCCGCAACCTCATATGCATGAAATTTAGAATCTGATAAAATGGAACCTATATTTTAAGTTAGACCTCTAGCAATAAGGTCGGTGAAGACTGCATTGAATACCATGCAGTGGTTTTTGTGTGATGTGTGTATAAAAACATACAGACAAAAATTCTAAAAAATGTTCTTTTGGCTTATGTTGCTTTAATAAAGACCCCCATTAGTTGTTCTCCAATATCTATAATGTATAGACATCGGCCTGTTATAATTTTATTATATGTATAGATGATGATGATGATGAAACACACATTTACTCTGTAAATTAGATTTTTTTTGGAAGAAAAATGTTTATTCATTAGTTTATAATAGCCCCAAATAAAAGAATTTAATCTTAGCAAATCATGCATTTTCAATTATACCATCCTGTAGGTTAATCAGTGCACATGCGATAATAACACATTCGTCCAAATATTTTAACAGTTTCCTATTCATCATCAAGCAAAAAAACCTTTCCTCTCAAACTATACTTAAGCGTTAGAGCGTCGTAGTTAGTTTGTTCTGTTTATTGAAATATGACGTCACAGCTAACAAATGTCACGTGACCAGCTGTTTTCGCGCGAATTTCAAATTAATGAATAAAAATGATTTTTTTTTCTAATAAATAACGTTTTTTTTGAGAAAAATATGATTGTAAGAGGTATAAAATAAACCAACGTAAATTTTAAAATATTTTTCCGAAAACTGTCAAGTAGCCAATTCGTTAAGGTTTTGTGTAAATTGGCTGAAATATGACGATGATAGTTAAAGATGTTGGAAAAAATCATACCGACTGGGAGCTTTAATGGCGTGCGCCGAGTAAAAGCTCGATGTAACAGGCTGATACGACACTACGACAGTAAAAAAATTAAAGCGTATGTATATGCTCTGCTGCCCGTGCGAAGCCGGGACGGGTCGCTAGTTCAAAATATGACAAAGATCTATGACTATAGGCCGACCGTTTAACTCGCGTATCGCCTGCGCGGTAAGAAGGGAGTGGGGGCGGGTAACGCTACACACGGAGTCAATAATCCAAAGATTTATCTCGAGATAGACATTGTTGGTAAAGAATAAAATAATAAGTATCTTTTTTTATTAAGCGTTACCCGCCCCCGCTCCCTTCTTACCGCGCAGGCGATACGCGAGTTAAACGGACGGCCTATAATATCTACTTGTACATCTGCCGCGTGATGTTATGTGAGTGATCGAAGTTTGTTTGATGACAGATCCCTCCATATCAACGACGCCTGATTATACAATAAAACGTTCTCGTCGGCCACACTCTAAACATATTAAAGGTAATATTCATTTGTTACTATCTTTTATTGGTTGGAATTGCTTCATTGGTCTAATGTTCGCAAGCGCGGCTGTTGAGCGTCAGGTTCCGGTTTCAATGCCCAGGTCGGACAGTGCTATTAGAATTTTCTGAAATTATCAGTAACAGGAGTTTTGAATTGTGTGCGGCAGATGGCAATAGGCCGGATAATTGTCCCGGGTGTGGTATTTCTCTATGTGCATATTTGTGTACGTAAACGCACGTATAACTATGTAGCGACTACTAGTCGCAACATGGCAAAAAGTAAAGCGCCATCTATCAGAGTGAAGCTACAACAACAAATCCTGAATCGCACTATGAGAGTTTACAACGATTCTAACACATACGAATGTCCGACATCAATCTTCGGGCTTCGTCCCGCCAGGCTAACCACCATACCTGGTCGGAGGATCTTCCCTTTTCAATGGAGGAACACCACACCTCGTTCCTCCATACCTATATAAAGTATTCCTATTGAAAGACAAAGTTGCTTTAACAAAACTTAATTAGTCACTTGCTCTGACTTTAGTTTTGTAAACAGTGTGAATAACTTGAAATTTAAGTTCAAAATTAATTTATTCAAATTAGATTATAAAATAATTATTACGGACACAACTCACTGGCACAATATTAAAAAATGTAATATTATCTTCTATTTTACAGGTTAACGATTATAAGCGGCTCGACTACAAAGAAGCGTTGAAAAATACACCGATATTACAGCACCGATTATTAAGCGAGAACATTTCGAAATTCTACACACTATGATGTATATGTTTATAAATAAAATTAAGTTATCACACTGTATTTACTTCGCAAATCTTTCAAATATTAAAAAAATACTACAAATAATCCTTTGTCACGTAATGATACTTACGACACTGTAAAAGCAACTTAAAAGCGATTTAATTTAAGTTTAAAATGGATTTCGCTGACTTATCAAAATGCGTTTCAGAATAAGACTCCCAGAACATTATGAGTCACATAATAAGCTTTTAAAGCTGCGCATCTGTTTCTAATACCGATACCGATCATCGCTTCAGGCCGAGGCCGGGATCGGCGCGGTCTAGATCGCTAACTAAATTGCACATTGTTGCTCCGGCCAGTTACGCGCGCTGCAGTGTAAGATGAGCTTTATTATACTAATGTATCGTGGCGCAGGACTTTTTTACAAATAAAGCTATGCGTTGATACGTTGATGATACCGGCGCGCATGCGCCCCACGCAAAAGATTTATACATGAGAATCGACCATGCCTTTTTGGACAGATTGGACATTCAGTAATGGTGGTGGTGGTCGTGGAGGCTTTATTTTACAGTCTTAAATCCTCGTAGTCTATCCTGGGCTAGACGGAGGGGTGCACCGGAATTCACTATACTATACCTACTTACTACTACAAATAAAATTGTACATTTCAATTTCAGTGTCAATTTGTCATTCTGGACCTCTTCTGAACTAGCGGGGTAGCGGCTGTTTAGTTAACTTTGGACCATGTTCAAACAAAGGTTCTTTTCAAATGCAACCTTTAATATAGGATAAACTTTTTATATAAATACATAACGATTTTCTTTAAACCGACAGGTTTAGAATAGGCTACGCTTAAACCTTTGAAAACCACCTCATGTAATGAGACGGTTACCGTCTAAACTAACAGGATCCACTACGATGCTTAATGTTGAGCCTCAGAAACTAAGCAGAATGCCCTAAAATACCTGCCATACACCAACAAAGAGAAGAACCACCGACATCCGATATAAATACTACGTGAAGTGCGTAGTTCGTCACAAGACCATTGAGGCAGGCTGCTCAAACGTCAAACGAAAAGCTTCGTCCATAATATTGCAATAATACTATCGTGCATCCGATGTTCCCATGGTTATCCTCATTATCGGACATTACGCTGTCCGTACTCCATTACTGTGCCACTTTATGTGGGAACCACCCACTGCTGATTTTAGATGTAACTGCATTCTGTTTTATTGTGGTTTTGGTCGTAAGAATGAATCAGTTTTTTTTTTTTTTGAGGTTCTGAGTTTGCTTCTTTGTTTAAGCATGATTATTTTGTTATGAAACTGGATTTATACTATTACATACATAACATTGCATCACGTTAATGGTTAGGTACATTTCGTTAATGCAATGATTCCATGCAATAGAGTGCGAGGGTATTGCCCCAATTCTGGGCAACTGCTGAGAATTTTCTACTTGCTACTTTTTCTACTGCTCAACTCGAGAATCGAACATAGGTACACATTCATTGGGCGCGCTTACCATTGAGTCAATTTTTCCCTCATTATATTTTTTTAAGCCTTCAGTTCGAAAAATCTCGATATATCCAAAAATGCCCATTTAAATAAATAATAAAATCATTTTAATAAAATTAATATTTCGTATTATCTCTGCGACTTGATCTCAAGAGAGTAAATAGTTCATTCGCACAACATTCACATTATTGGCTGTATATCATTGATGATCTTTGCCTAACAAAAAAGTAAAGCGTAGAATGTTCTAGAAAAAAAAAAGAGGGTATTTAGTACGCGTGTGATAAAAAATTGAGGTTAGGTATATTAAAAAGGTAAAATTTATACCTAGTGATAAACAGTGAAAGGATGTTACATGTAAAAGAAAGATTATATGAGTGTGATTGTATGCACAGTGAGTGACGCGGTGATTGTGTGAGTAAAAAAATTGTTTAATCGAGATTATTTGGTGAGTACTTTAACCAGTAATTAGCTACTCTAGTAAATATTGTATTTGTAAATACTCAAGCCTGCGCTTAGACACAATAGATTTTAAATTGTATCTATTTTGCAACATCTGGCGGGTTAAAAATATTTATCAAAATGAGTGTGATAGGTAAATTAATCTAAAATCTAGTGACGCCATGAGATCTCTTGGCAAATGTATATTGTGAGGATAGGGATGGCCAGGAGAATCTGTTGGATGTCATACTACTACCATAAAATATTTAATATTACTTGTAACAAAGATACCTAGAAAATGTAAGGAGTGCAGCGGTCCGCACATCCAAGGAAACACTTTGACCTAGCGTAGTAGGTAGTTTTAACAGTATGCAAGACCAAATTATATTGGTTATTTTAATACTGACGTATTCTGTGTTACTTTCAGAGTAAAACATCATTTTAATGCCACTTTGAGAAAGTTTTACTCTCGATCAGATTGGACTGGATTATAACCCCGTCGAAAAGTTACAATCGCGAATCATTAGAGAATAAAAGCACCTTAAACACCCGTTTATCTTTATTGTATGTATACCTGAACATACCAGTTAACAGTATTAGAAGCCGTTAGTAGACCGTCAGGAAGCTGTCAGCTGCCGCAACAGCCGGCACGGATGGGTCGGTGATTAGTTGAATATCTCGCTATATCCGCTGTATATAATACACTTTCTTGCAAATGTGTCTACATAACAGCGTACATCACCAACCCATTCATCACGCCTGTATTCCCCGCAAGTTTAGGTTATACAGTAACCGTGATTAAGTCTCATATAACAGGGGGTGAGCCTATTGTCATCTACCGGGCACAGTTCCAAATTCCGTGATGCTACTGAGAATTTTGAGAAAGAACAACCAACCTAAGGCCTAAGGCCCTAGGACCGAACGCGCCTGAGTTCGAGATGCGGCAGTTCGATTTAATATTATAATAATATGCAGATAATTATTACTTTGATAACATAACTTAAACCATTCATAAAAATTCTTTATTCAAATACTATCGCATCTTTTGTCAATATCGAATAAAAATTCCTTTATAACCAATATTACATAAATTGCCTCAACAAAAAACTACCCTCAACAAATAATCTAAAACCCATAAAACATTCCAAAACGATTGTGCCCGTTAATTATGATGTCATACATCAACCCCCAAATGCGGCCTATTAAATAATCGTTAGGCAATCAAAGGCGGGGTCCGTTCGACCCCGGGGAAAAAAGTAGATAACTCAAAGAAATGGGTCGTTATTGTCACATTATTCAAAGCCTCAAGCGGAGGAAGTATTAAGTGTCACACGTTAAGCTACGATAGGTCCTAACGGTTGGTTTCCATTGACACGACATTGAAGCTACGTATTAAGCTATTTCTGTGACATTTAGTGTTGAGTTTTATAATTATATGGCAGTAATTATGATAATTCGTTCTTATTAGTGTTGTGTGTGAGATTTGACTTTCTCTCGTGGGTACAAATTCACTAAATTGTACCCAGGATGCAAGAAAACACCTAAAGTGAGGCGAAGGTCCCTTAACCTTAAAGAGGGGCGATTAAAAAAAAAATATATTGAACATAAAATTCAGCAAAAAAAGGTATTGTCAAATTTGATAATAAAGTGGAAAATATTGATCTCCGAAATTAAATAGTAATGCATACGTATCAATATTTAAGGAGTTTAACAAGTTTGAAGATTTAAATCACGATCACACAGTTTTAAAATGTGCCTAAAGACCCTTCTTTTACTGTCAGATTAATGCACTCAAACGATTGATAAACGAATCGATTTACGATAAAACAGCTAACATGACAAATCTCGTCACTTCTCAGCCTTTTAGCGAAAACCAGTCCGCAAATTATTTAAATTGCCGTCCTCCCGTTTAGTTTTTAAGTAATTAGAAGATTGTTGGCCTTTATGTTATCTTAATTAGATACGATAAAATTTCTCATTCAATGATATCACTTAATTAGAGGAATGGAAAATGTAATGTAATCGAAAATAAATTGTATTTAAATGTGGGACTTTGTGTCTCTGGCCCTTAAAGTGTTATTTATTCTTTATCTACTTTAATGACGGTGAAATTTTATTCCGAAGTACTTATTTCACCTTTACTGCGAAATAATTCTTTATATACATATATAAATAGCGTATAATGAAGTATAGGTCTAAAATATATTGAAGAATATCATATTCTGTCATGTGTGGCGTACATATAGTATTAATTAACCAACCGTCTAATGTGTATCACGTGCCGCATGCCAATGTGAACGCGCCCAGTACAACAATGGTCCATACAAACTACTTGAGACCACACGGGGATGCTCTGCTCCTTATAATTATTACTCGCGTATTCAAATAAAGCATTATTTGATTTTAATGAATGGAGCCCAGATAATATTATTTAGTTTTATGTATGTATTTGAACGGTTTTTTAATATTGTTTATTAATCGATTGTATGGATGGTCTGCAGGTTGCAAACTTCAATACGCACCCAATTTAATAATAACTTATATTATATCGGTGTTTTGGTATTGATTCGCATACCTATAATAAAATACCTGATGTTATTAGAAATATGAGCTTAATAAAATGTAAAAACGGCACTCAATAAAATATATATTGAGTAATTTTACTATACAATAGATGAGTTCCACCATGCCTCTTCACTTACCAATTAATATTAGTTAAAAGTCCACCACACTAACCTGGTGCGGGCTCCCGGACTACACCAACTTCAGGAACCTACTTAGGTGTGCAGTTTTCCTTATGATGTTTTCGTTCACCGTCTACACAAGAGATAATTCACCTCTAATTTTAAAAAGAACGTGAATTTAAAAAGCCGTATCTCCGGTCTGGATTTGAACTCAAACCATCTTACATGGAAGGCAGGCGTTGAACCTCTAGGCTATACATTGAATTAAAAATAAACATAAAATAAGGCGACAGCCTTATCTTGCGACATCATATTTCAGCGTAAAACTCACGAGCAAAGACAAATAAAGGAATTAAACACATTGTTCCGATAGCATGTATTGACACAAAAGAATGCGTAGGAGATTTTGAAAAAAAATTAAGTTAATATCTTTTTATATCTACAATGGCCACAAAGTTTATTTACGAGTTAATCATTAATTACAATCCCATATTTATCAAATCTCTAGATCTGTCTTTTTGTCATGATTACATCGGAATACGAAACGTTATTAAATGTTGGAGAAATAATCGGTCACAAATTAGTCTTAAAAGTCATCAAAATCCTGTAATAAATACATTGTTATCATCAATTGAAGGCAACCAACACTTTAACTAACTTTTACCCGAGTCAACTTTTATGACTTAGAATATAAAACTAGTAAAATTAAGCTTTAGGCGCCTGTTATGATCAAAACATGGAAGCAAATTTTCAAACCAATAATTAATTTGTTTTGTGAATGCAAATGAAGGGTTTATTTGAAAACAATAGGTATTCATAATCCTACATAACATTATGTCCCAATTAGGGCGACTGTCACAATTGTTTTGTTGTAACGATAGTATGTCGACCTGATAAACCATTTATGTATACAGTACCTACAACTCTCCATTGATACCATAATTTCCCTGCAATATGATCAACATAAAAAACTAACATTCATTCAACAATCAAATACCATAAGGACTCTAAACCTTTTATTACTATCCAGGATGATACCGTTTCACCTTTTCTAAGTAAACGTGACCTTTTTTTATGAAATACAAAGTGAGTCCATTATGAAGGCCGGAGCGGCCACATAAACATGTCATCGGCGCGATTGTGGCCGCTGAGGCCGGCCGCGGTAAGAGAGGGTTAACCTATCAGGACTATTTATTTTGATTTACGATATGATTCGCTTCGTGTTGTAGCCGTTGTAGGCTTATAGATTTAATGTTGGTTTTAGTTGATTAGGTTTAAATGTATGTTTCTGGGATATTCATTTTAATTGATAATTTATGGCTAATTAGGCGTCCGCACACTTTCCTCCAGGCAAGTCTAACACGCCTTTCCCATATTCTTATATTATTATTGATGCAATATATTTTTCTAATAAATATTATTATTCTTATTTTCGTTATTATTCTTATTTTCGTACTTTTATTTGGAACATTATTTTTGACCAACCATGCTCAAACTCAAAACTTTTTTATCGTGTAGGCCATAAAAGGCACTCACAAATCGTTTAGCTGGTTCACACTGTCATTCCATGAAGAAGAACCAGCAAGAAACTTTATTAAAATATGGTTTATGACATAGTACATGGAAGACGTGTAAGAACAATGTAGGTCAATGTCTGGACTGGCCTTTGGAAGAAAGTACCAGTGCCATGACAGATTTGAGGGGACCTGAAATGCACAAGTGGAATTTATTAGGTCAAAAGGCATTCACTTCGCGGGAAATACTCATGTTGTTTAGACCGACAAAACTTACACAGACTGATACTTAGGAAATAGCTAGGAAACAAATAGTACCTTCTTTATCCCTCAAATGATTAAATGGTTACACAAGTCGGATATTACCAGTCGTTAGATTGTGTGGAAGGATAATCGTTCAACGTTGTTTCATTTCCTACTTGTAAACGATTAGTAACATAACATACGTCAATAACTATCGCGCATCAATCATTTTACTTGTAAGTTTTATTGTATGAGAAGAGTTATTAGTTGATGGGGATGTGGGAGACGATACTAAGTGCCGCGATGACGACTGCGCGCATGCTCAATTGATTCTGGAGAAAATCTAGAGGAGGCGCCCTTAACTGCTGTCGTTTATTTTTTATTGTTCGGCTAGAAACTCGTCTAAAACAAGTAAAAATATATTTTTCGCTAGCACAGCAAGAGGCTCAAATAATAAAAAAAAAGCTCCAGCTAACCCATTAACCCAATATTGGAAATGGACAAACTCATATTTTGTGGATTCTGCACCAACTCCGCCAAATAAAAATAAGAAGAGGAGGTTTTTTAAGAAAATATATTTTGAATTTTGTTCTCTTTTCCATATACATATATACTTACATTTACTGATCCCTTCAGTGGTCCTCCTATAATAAGGCACGAATCTCGTTATCTGTATCAGTAATTTTCTAGCAGAATAAACTATTGCTGCTGGGGATATGAACCACTTTCATTCTTGATAAATGTCACAACAGACGAAACATGACGTGAACAAGGTGCAATACAACGCTGCAAAGTACATCAACGCATCATTAGAGTAACAACTGCATGACTTACGACCCGTAATGCGCGTGCGCCGCGCCGTGCCCGATCGCTACACGAACGCAAGTTTCCACTATTTGTCATCATCAACTTTTACAGCCTGTACCTACATGTAATTTGATTAATGCTTGGGTGTCTTTACTTTCATTCTGTTTATGTAGTTCGTAATGGATAATTCCATTGCTTTCTATAAGTGTCTTTATGTAAAAGGTTAGCATTAACTCAGGTATCAGGGAAAGTGTGGGTATCCAGGGTCAGCACCACACTGCTCGCCGGCTTACGATCTATAATACATAAGGTAGGAAAACTAACCTTGACACCCCAAACAACCAAGTCAGCAGGATCCCTACTAGGAGCGTGATGCTTGCCCAGGGTAGTGACTCGGGCTACTCGACTACTCGTTGGACGAGACGCTCGGATGTGACTACTCATTCCATTAGTCTGTCAATGGACTGCAACAGCGGCACATAAGAAAAGCTGATAAATTAAATGCATGTAACACATAAATCGGCCCTTTTCATAAAGCTGCACGTTTCACCCAAAATATTTTACAAAAACCACCCCGTGTGAACCGCTTCCCCGTCAACTCCTGCGCACAAAACCATCCACAAACACTTCGCCCGGCAGCGGGAGCGGCACCACACTACACGCAAATTTCACACCACCCACCAGTAATTGATTCTCGCTCACCAGTTATTATATTATTCAAACGGTGATAACTCCTGATAAATGACGACAGTAATTGTGCATAATGCTTGGTGAGCGAGTCTCGCGACCAATAGCTACACCAGAGACAAATATTTATGGTTTCGGTACGATTTCGCGATCGTTTTCCCTTATATTTGCATTGAGCAGAGATATATCGTGTCCGCGGTACAATTGTGAGTATTTCTCGGCTTTGTAACATAATAACAGATTTATGGCAAGCTGTTGGCAAAATAACTCAGTTTATGTTGGTGTTATAGTTTGTCTACGTTTCTAAGTAATGATTATTTATATATGCGTTAAGTGGATATTTATTACTTTATGTTAGATTTTCTTTACAAAGTTTGCGATACAGTATTGCATCATATCACACGGCAACGTACACTGCTCGACATAAGCATCGCAACAGATTGCTATAATAGACTATCATGCCATAATTATATAATAGACTGAAGCCGTTCTAGTTAAATTAAAATAAATAAATATATAAAAATAAATAGACTATCTTCTATCCTATCCACGTTTTGTCGAAGCTGTTATTAAGTCCCATGGAAAAGATACCTATTACTATACCGGGCACAGTGCTTAATTTCGGACTGAGAATTTCAGAAAATCCATTGACATTTGGACAATGTCTTATTGAACATCTTGTCCTACTCGGAAATCGATAGCACGGCTTCAAGTTCAGCAGTAGTCTAATGAGGCAGTCAAATAAATATATATATTTCAAGTAAAAGACCTATAGAAAGGGCAATAAATTGACGCCCAGTATTTATTAAACTCAATGGTCAAAAATGTTTCATTACATTATACCTATCTTCCTTGTCTCTTGAATTCATACAAAAATCCCATAGCAAAAAGTACTTTCAGTTTGTCCTACATTTTCCGATTTTCCGGGCTTTCCATTTCGATCCCTGAAGTCCTTATTCACCATCCGTTCTCAAGTGATGCGCTTACCAACGAACAGCATTTCATTTGGTTATAAAGATTCTATCACATCACAAGCCAGATCACTTGTAGAATACGGAACAGGTGTCGACAGGTGCCACAGTGATGTGGAGGCGACTCGCTTCCGTCGGTGGGCGGCACATTATACAAACGAATTGAGAGGAAAGGCGGCACGAGATCTTGTTTAATGAATACTTATTATTTTCAATAAATATGTATTATTGTAGATATACAACCCAAAAACAAGCTTATTGCAGTTCAGAAAGTCATGAAGGTAAATTCAGTTTATCGTTTTTCGCATCTGCTATCCAGTATTCCCCTGTATCGACTACTAAGTACTCGTAAAATCTAAAAAATTAAAACGCCATCTATGAGAGTTCAACGATTCCAACACATTATTTTCGACGGTACGGTTGGCGCAGTGGCTGAGAGATCGATAGCTGCGCTACGGGTCGCGTGTCCGGTTCCCGCACAGAACAGATAGTTGTTTCGGGTCTGGGTCTTTGTGTATGTGAATATTTGCGTTTGTAAACGCACCCACAATACAGGAATTAATCCTAGCGTGGAGTAAAGTTTAAAAAAATATACCTATACAAATATCCGACATTAACCGTCAGCTTCAGCCCGCCAGGCTTTAGCACTTGGCATGGTCGGACCAATAGACCAATAGACCCGGGTACGTCTTAAAACTGCGGCCAGACACCGGAGGACGGGCAGCAGCGTCCTCTTACTAATCGGTGAGCCACTGCGATCCCCAAGCCGCTTGCCAATGGACGTCTTCTGGCTGATGATGATGATGATGTTGATGATGGTCGGAGGATCCTCCCTTTTCCTTGTAGAAACACTGTTGTTGCTCCATATCCTGAAGAGTTAAGCAGAGGTTTCATCTTAGAATAAGAAGAATATTTATCTGTCGTTATTAAGTCTCATTTACAACGAGCAAGCGTATATTCATCTACCGGGCATAATTTAAATCTCCGGGATGTTACCGAGAATTTTGTGATAGAAAAACCGAAAGAACTTGTCCCACACTAGGATTGTGGTAAATGTGTATGGTGGGCAGAGTTTATATATATATGTACATACATACATGTCACATGCACACACAACCAGATCCGAAACGAATACCGGTAGATCATACAAATATTTTGTATCGAATCCGCGACACAAAACGTAGAAAGTTAATCGCTTAGCTATTGCGCCAACTGTTGACACAATGGAGCCTCATACTCAATAGTGCAAATCTTCGTGCTGAAGAAAAGGACATCCTGGCATTATTTTGTACTGTTTCCCAAAGCGGTGTTACTAGTGATGACACGCGCGTACACGTGTACACTCAGAAGACAATAGTAACACGTCCACTCGTCAACAGATCATTTCTAACAACTTGACTCACAATAATAAGATCCCTTATTTGATTATTTTACACTTGCTTATGGCAGGTTACTAAAGTAATGTACGCTAAAAAAAATTGATGCTATATTATAAATTTAAGCTGCACAGAATGGCGGTAAATCTCTGGTACAAGTTGTGGCCGCGACTTTGTCCGTTTATAGAAGTTGTATTATGTATGTTGTACTACTTATAGTTTGAACAATAGCGTAATTAAATATTTACTAGCTTCTGCCCGCGATTGTGTCCGCGTGTCTCACATATCTAATGTACAGCTTGTAGCACTCGAGGATAATGTAGCTATCCATCATTTAAAGATCCGATTCTTTAGTTCCGGAGTTTACCCTGTACATATAAACTAACAAATTTTACCTTTTTATAATATTAGGATACATTTTTTAGTGCTAAGCCTAAGTAAGGAGTACGATAATCGATTAATAATCGATCCACAGTCAAAATCAAAATTTTTTAGCTGAAGCAATTATTTTCCGTATTTAAATACATAAACAAAAAACTCCAATCCGCAGTTCTTTTGTTTTTAAATAAAACTAAATCACAGCAAACTTGTTTTGTTCTCTGTACCGAGACACGGCTGGGCGTGAGATCTCGTCACAGATAACGTTAAGCGGCACAATATTATGGAACTCACCTCCAATAGTCATGGATCAATTGGTATTAGCAGTGACATAGCAATGGTGTCTATGACTGTACTCAAGGGCAAGGAGAAAACCGAAAAGTTTGACTATATCTTTGGTTCTTCCCCCTTCCCTTCCCCTTCCCTTCCCTTCCTTTCCCTTTGGTCCCTTAGATTTTAAACCCAAAGAACTAGAGCGCATTTGTCTGAAAAGGTTAAATATCAAATGAACTTTTTTTTTTTTTTTTTCAGTATATCTTTAAGCTTGTTTCACAACTTATTTACTGATAAACTTCTAAAATCTATCAATAGACATCCAGAGAAAGAGCTTCCCTGAGTGATGACACCTTGCTCATTATGCAACTCATTTTGAGCTAGTGAGATAACACAGAAGACAACGATAAAAATAATAATAATTAATCAATACGATCAATAGAAACGAGAAGAAAAGTGTTCGCCTGTTCTGTAACGGAAACCCATACAATAATGTTTCAGAGCAACTAAGATCGTAATCTATTCGGACAGGTTCGGCATAACTCGGGTGAGCCTTATTCATAGTCAACAATGTATGGAGGAAAGCGAAAGCGTCAGGTGTGAGCTTCGAGCCAGTTTCACTACGCTACTATAAATAATATTTACTATTACTAGTACAGCTGATAAAGTATGTTCACTATCTAATGTCCGCGACTATGTTCAGTGAATTTATATGATTTATGAACTAGTGATCAGAGTTGACAATAGACTCGCCTTCTGCGAAGAGTATTCTCTTATGTCGTGGCGTCTTATGAGCTTTGTACGAATTTGGTGACATTGTTCGCGTAATGCGATTTTCTGCGCCACATGTCGAGTGTTTCATTGATTATCTAATTGAGAGAATATTTGTATTGCCTACAGTATCCCAATTGCGCGCGTTTTCAGTATAAGTTCGCTCAAATGCGCGCGCACGATGTTTCATGCATTATATATTTGGATTAACGGTAACACGTATGTAGGTATGTATTATGTATGCATGTGAGCTGTATTTTTATAAACTGAAATTATGCTACAAGAAATATATTTGGGCAAAGTAATAGAAATAATTGGCCCATTACGGGCTTGACAGAAGAGTGTGCGCTGAATTTATTAATATCGTTAGAGGAGGTATGTTCTGTGCACAGATTATAACGAACAACCAACAAAATATTATTATAGGTACTAATACCCGCAGCCCGATGTACAGTATGTGTCCATTTGCATTATAATAATGTCGCTGGCTGTACCAAATATCATAATTCCAAATGTCGCCTGTGGCAAATTAAATAAGCTTTGATTTATAACCACTTTATTAGAGCAAGCCGTATATAGGAACAATAGTTACAGCAGGCTTTGTTGGAGAAACTTTAGAATAGTATGCTCCACTAGATATGTGTCCATTAGATTACGATAGATACATTTGCTGGACTACAGTGGTACTGAGGTCTTGAAGGTTTAACCACACGGTTGGCGCAGTGGTTGAGTGACTGATTACTATGCTACGTGTCGCGGGTTCGATTCCCGGACGGTAACTTAATTACGTAAAAAAGCGACAGCCACGCGACATCAGCCTCACTGTTGGCCAATATATAAAATTATATGACACAAAAATGACGTCTGACAGTAGCTAAGTGTCGCGCCTGACCCGGGTACGTCTTAAAACCGCGGCCAGCCACCGGAGGACGGGCAGCAGCGTCCTCTCACTAATCGGTGAGCCACTGCGATCCCCAAGCCGCCTGCCAAGCGAGGGGATTATGGCAACCCCCCCGCCCCCCTTGAGGGAGGCCTTCGTTCAGCAGTGGACGTCTTTTGGCTGATGATGAAGTATCGCGCGATCTACGCCTGTCGCAAACTGGTTGCTACATCGGTAATTAGGTTGCCAATCAAATATTTTTGTGACTTGCGGATGGTTGTCAAAGTCAAAGTTATTCCAACTAGGCCTTTGCTAGCACTTTTAAAAAGTCTAGACGCTAGATTCACGATTCCAAAAGGAGGTAAATTCTATGGAGAAGAGACCGGCAAGAAACTCCATGGATACTCTTGTGTATGTGAATATTTGTGTTTGTACACGCAACTACGATATAGGAATTATTATTTGTGTGAGGCAATGTGTAAAAAAAGGTAGTTTGTGTTCCAGGTGACGGATAGAAACAGCGAGAGTAAAGATGAACCTTAGGTCGATAACGCATCAGTAATTAGTACTTTCTAATGAGAAGCAAGTTCGTCTGCTCCATCATTTAAAACTGTAACATTTTGACTGCTCTTGCCGCCGTCAGGTCATGGATGGGCTTACTATATTTTACACAGCCATAGACAATGAAGCCTCGTCAATCCCGGTTCTCATCATATGAATATAATTATATGACATGGATACTGTTGTCAGATTACCTAAAGTGTATCTAAGTTCGAGCGTCTTTGACATTTTAACAAAACCATTAAATACCTAATACCTAGCTAATTATACTATCCAAATATTGGTCTTAATTATGTAACATAATAAAATTAAATAGGTATTATACATATATAGTATCCGGTCATTTATTAATTATTCTGACATTATTAAGTGTGAATGTTTGAATAAACATTTCAGTAATAAATATAAATATCATTAGAACAGTTTATTCAAAATATTGTTTTGATAATGGTAATAAACGTTGTTTTAATTATAAACTTTCAATATACTTAACTTATGTCTAGAATCTTTGCTTTCGTAAATTCGAATAAGAAGAATATTTGAGAACGATTATCTCGAACTACAAACCTATTTTTCCATGATTTTTCAATAGTAAATTCAATGTAAATTGACGACACGGTTGGCGCAGTGGCTAAGCGATTACCTTTCTGCGCTACGTGTCGCGGGTTCGATCCCCGCACGGAACAAATATTTGTATGATCTACAGATAGTTGTTTCGGGTCTGGTTGTGTGTGCATGTGACATGTATGTTTGTAAACTGTACCCACGCTACAGGAGAAATCCTAGTGTGGGCAACGTATTTTTAAATAAAAAATAAATAACAAAAAATTCGATGTAAATAAATATTATCAAAGCTCATCCCTTATTTTGTAGATAGTAAAAGCGAAATAATTTCTAAATATTATTCTATCTTGGCGAGTGGAACCGCGGGCGTAGCTAGTTCACTAGATAATAAATGAGATCTGGTAGGTGACAGGTATGTAATTAATATACAACGTCGTGGTGACAGGTAAATAATGACAATTTGCCACTATTAGTTGCATAACACATAGGTTGTTGTAAGGTAGCGACGTGAACACTAGCGTAGCGACAAAAAGAGCGGGCAGCGGACTGAATTAATATTGTAAAGATACAAGAAGAATATTTAATTCAGTTTATTCAAATGGCAATATTTTACTTGCTAAATTGAAGTAAGAGATTTATTTTATTTTATGTTGTTAAAAATATTTAACAAACTATAACGATGCAGAAAAACATCGCGGGGAAACCTGCACACCTGAGAGGGCTCCATTAACTTCTCGATTGAGTGTCTAGTCCGCGATCCCGCACCAAGCCAGTATGGTGGACTAAGGCTTAACCCATATCAACCTGAGAAGAAGGCCTTGCCCAGCAGTTATGATATGCATATTATTTAATCTATATCGCTAACTTTTGTTCAAAGTATACCGAGCATAATTCGTTTAAGAAATAACGATTTGGTCGTGTGGTGCAATCCATCACAGCCCTACGAGTCAGTGACCCTTCGAACATCATTACTAGTCAAGGCTAAACGTCTCTAAAACTAAAACGTAACGTTAACTTTTAACCTCCGATACGTACGATAATGCGATTAACCTTCTAAGTAAGACGATGACAAACGTGCGACTTGTCGAGAGGTTTTTCTAATAAATTGACTGCAGGGGTTCAAGTTAAATATTTTGAATTGGTATTTTATTCTTTTATTCTTTTATGTTCTATGAAAATCAAAGCCTTTGTATGCCACTTCACTTCAAATATTTCACGACGATCTAAAAATCGCAAAAAATAGTTTTTAGTATTTATGTATGGAGAACCAATTGTATATATATATTTTTTATCGTTTCCTCAATTTTAAGACGACAGAAGAATTTACATAAAATTCTTCAGCGAGACTTCTCTCCACTTAAAACATACTACTGATGACGAAACATTTTGGACTATCTAACAATCTTTATACTTCCAAACGTATTATTTCCATATTTTTTTGCCCTAATTGTGCCATACCGCTAACTCTTATACAGCATGTCCTCTACCTAAAACTTAATAAAACCTCCACATTTTTTTATAAAAAGTGTTCACCTTTTAACGGGCGAATTAGTTGATGTCGCGTCGAAAGCTATAAATATGTCTAAATGCATATCTAGAGCCATAAAGTGGCTGACGGATCGCTACCGAGCGCGGTGCCCGCGCCTGCGCCTGCGCCGGCCGCTACACTGCGGCACGGCAACTATAGGGGTGTCCCATTCTAGTTTAGCATTTTATGATGATTTAACTGGCAAAATTAGTCGATTACCAATACGAAATTCAATTTTAACTGGCCGCTTAGGGTACATATAAAGTCTATAGATATACATATCCTTGTCTAGTTAGTTGTAGAGTGATATTTAAAATAAAACAATGTTTTTTGGTTTTCGATTTCAATTACACTCGAAATAACATTAGGTGTATGAGATGTTCGCATTGTTGTCTCACAGTGGGTGGTGTTATTGTCTGTAGCAATCTCTTGCAGACAACTTGTGATTGCACAGGGATAACGTTAGAAAAACAAATTTGAAAACATGAAGTCAGTTTAGTTTGTTTCGGCGTTTCTTCTCAGGGAGATAGTCATAGGAAATGCCGAATCTAACTAGTTTAAAAAAAAGTGTAAAAGTGGTTGAAAAATCCTAAAAAATGTAACATCATATTATATCACTTTCTTCAAATAGTCCGGTAAAAAAAACGTTTTATGAATGTCAAAGTTATTTGTAAATTATTGGCAACCCTACACAAGTACAAGGCACGCGGTGACAATAGTGTCATACCATATTAGGGCTGTGCAATGTAGGTACAGTCCACAGACTACAGGCTTACAGCAAATGTGACACAATATTGCGACATTCATCTTTGATTGAGTTATTAAGTTTAAATTCAACAGAACAAAAGATTTAGCGAATTTGTTGAATAACATAACCTTTATGTTGACATTGATTCATATTTATTGCTTCAATATTTTAGCTTTAACACCGTATCTAATATTATGAAGTAATTAATTACTTTATAGTAGCAAAATTGAGGATAGATGATTTAGCAAAATATTTTAGTTCTTAGCCTGGATATGAAAAATAGTGTGCACCGCCGCTCCCTATTGGTTTCCTATGGGTACAGGCGCGGCTCGAGATAGAGGGGGGAGGACTGCACCCCAAAATAATCCAAAGTGTCGTGAAGGTTTAAACGTCAACTCAAAATCTTACTATATGTACTTGTTTTAGTAAAATTAGATCGTGGAACTACTCCATGGGTTGAGTCATTTTCCCCACAAATCTAGGGCTGGGATTGCGCCTGGGATTATATATGACACAGCCCAGCTATAGCGTTCATTGAGAAACTTTCTTTGATAGCTGAACCGATTTAAATCAAAGCGTTATTCAATCATGAATGTTTTCATAAAGGACGAGAGATACACAGTGAACACCCACATTATAAATGCGAAAGTTACTTTATCTGTCTGTTTGTTAATCCATCACGACTAAACCACTGAACTGATAATGTAATGAAATTTTACAAAAAAGTAGCATGGGTGCTAGGGACACAGGATTATGTTTGCTATTTCAGCAAAACATATACAAACGAAGTCGCGGGCAACAACTAGTTTATATATATAATCGACTAGCTAGTACGCCGATTCTTTAATATCTTTGAACGTTTGAACCTAAGATAGTACTAAGGTTTCATAAAAAGTATACGAAATAAAATCACGTACGTGCAAAATTCGAGTTCAGTGACACGTTTATAAAAACAAACATTCAACAAGTTTCCAAAATAATCGACCAGGCTTACTGCCATACCTCTTGGCCTTATACAGGCAAATTATCATTGCTAATAGTTACCCCAATATGAGATAAGTTGTAAAACCTCCAATGATTTACCAACAGACTATGACGTAAAAATTACAGATGCACAGTTAGCTTTGAAATCGAATAAAAGTATCATTAAATACTCGTTATACTGTACGTAACACTTACTCTACATACTGAAATAAACTTTATTAAGAAATGTCCACATTTTACGTCTTTATGTGTATATAATGAGTACACAGCATACATTTTGCGGTTATCTTCACTTAAGTACTTCTGTCAAAACAATGCTATACGATAGGCGCAAAGATTTTTGCGCGCATTTTGGACAGACAGTTTTTGAGTCGCTAAATGTCAATCTTGAGTTTTTATATCAACGCCGTCACACCATAACAATCGCTTATTATTCAGTTTTATATTTATTTTTACAATTAAAACCCAGATTATTGTCTCCTTATAAATATTTAACAGATTGACATTTAAAACTTTTATTGTATCTAATTAAAGTGTAGCTTAATATTTTATGGCTGCAATCCTTCAAAATAAAGTTGTAAAATAATAAATAAATAGTTATAAAAGGTGTTTATTAAAACAACTTTAATCAGACTACTGTAAAGATGTGATCTGTTTTCGAATTATTGACGTGAATAAACTTCTAGTAAACGGGTTAAAAAAGGTTTCATTATATAAATAGCAGAAGAAAACTGATCATTTAAACTATATGCGCGCGCAGGTCAAAATACCGATTGCAGTATTGTGAAATTGGAGAAGATGATAGACTAATTAATTCAATATTAATGCTTCATTCCAGATATTGGAGAAAAACTAAAACGTAACTTCTTTATTCGAGCAACAGAAGCAAAAGCAACAGTTTTTAGGTTTTTTTGTCTGTCTGTTTGTACACACATCACACAAAAACTACTGCATGGAATTGAATGCAGTTTTCACCGATGTATAGCTAGGGTCTAACTTAAAATACATGCTCCATTTTACCACAGGAAAATATCGCATTCTAAATTCCACGAATACTAAGTCGCAGGCAAAAGTTAGTAATAAATAAATATTCTACACATAGAAACTTTGACATCAGCACAGCCCTGCACAATGTACCTACATCGCTAAGTATCAATGACATCTGTCACTTGTCCCTTTGTTTAGACGGAGCTATTTGTTAACCAACTAATTGGGGCAACGTTTACTTTTTGTAGATCACAGATAATGATCGGTGTGAAACTGTGAAGCTGATACAGATGAAAGGGACAGTTTTTTGTTGTCCCCCCGACATTCTTTGAACTTGTTTGTGAAGGATTTTAGAACAAATGTGATTAAATTGTGATCCAGTTCACACTTTAGACAACGGTGAGGATGGACGAGAATTATACTATACAATATTATTTTGGCGTACCCATTATTTTTTAATTTTTGATATTACGATAATAATTTTGCTTAGTAAATGTTTAAGTACATTTTTAAAACTTGAGAGTGACTGTATTAAATGTTACATCGACATACAGAAATCGAAATTGCTATAATCAATATTGTCTGACTTCTAAAGCAGCTGATAATTTTTGTGTCACACAATGCGCATTTTATTTGGTTGTATTACGCATGTGGTTCAGTTTTAATTGTTTAGGCCCGTCTAGGTCCGTCATACTCAACCTGCGGCCCGCTGATTTTTTGTGACTGGCCCACCTGGCATAGCAGTCAAGTTGTCAACCACTTTAAATTTCGCGCAGATCCAGAGAAAGTGTGTGCGCGCGGAGTACAATAGGTACCTAGATAACCCTACCGCGCATTGCGTTGCAGTAAGTGATAGAGGGATTCAGAGATCTCATTAAAAGTAAAGTTTTGGATTGTGAAAACTCATTCAAAATTTTGTCAAGACCGCATGTGTCTGCAGTATAACCTCACATTATAAGACTTATAAGATCACCCAGTCAGATGAATTGTGAACAATTTTTCTTGTTTTTTTTTTTGTTTTAAGCTATTTAAATGTAACGTTTTTTATTAAAACCTAAATTTTGTGTTGTGGCCCGCGGCAACTTAACTAATACGTGTTTGTGGCTCTTATGGAAAAAAAGTTGAGTATGGCTGGTCTAGGTGAATGACTAAGTGGACTTGTCTCAAGAACTCATACAAATTATTAAAGTAAAAAATTAAAGTACTAACGCGATACCTAGAATATGGTTTCAATTATTGTCATTATGTCATGACCAATTTGTATAAACTCAGGCGCATCCGTAAAAAAATATCACTAGACAATCATAAATACCTACGCACGAATCCCACAAAAGTCAACACAAACAATATTACAAATGTAACCTGTCTACACACAACCATTACAATTTGTTACCATCGCGTGCGCACAGACGGACAGACAACGACACGGTAATGAGTCCGTAATGAGGCGAGCAGCGCCGCGGGGCAGCGCAGTCTCGCTTTTTTGTGGGACCGTGACAATTAGGCCTTATTACTGCAGTTGATAATAACAAATGTGCGCGTGGGCTTATATTTACGTTGTTTAGAAATCTGTGGGAAATATTGTTTATAGAGCCTGAGGGTTTCCTGTCATCGGACCGTAAATATTATAGTTTCCAAAAAAAAACCTTTTTGTACATATTATCATGTATTCGTGTTATATTTCAGTAACGATATAGTCAAATGTAGAGGGGTCGATTGCTGAATTTACTGTCTCTATTTCATGTGCCATAAAAATTTTGTGTAAGCATAGTTACGTTCGCATAAAGGGTAGGCGGTAAAATTATCGGCACGCGAGAACCTGGTCAGTTTAGTTGGCAAGAGTCTGATACACCCTTCCATCTATCCCAGGTTTAGGAGTAGTAGTCTAAAAGGAGTTTCACCACGTATAAAGATTTTAGAGACCGACTCGATTTAGATCTTTGGAGACCTTGGTGCAACGATGAAATGAGAAAGCCTTTTCGATACCAGATGAAAATGGCTTCATTTTTTAAGTTTTTAATTGTTCAAGTTCAATTTATTTTTAGTTTAGTCAGAACGGCTGGATGCTAATAACACTAATTAAACAAGGATTTAAAATAAATTACAACTAGGATAATGTTCATACATCTCTCTCACACTACTACAAACATTCTGACACCACATAATATTTTATTTTTAATCTCAAATTCTGCATTCTCTCCCCTAACCCCGGCCCTGCTGTGAGTTAGCAGAATGTTGCACTTTTCTTATAGGTATTATTATTTTTCTTTTAGGTATTCACCTAAACTTATCTGAATAATAGTTATGTTACCATATTAAACTCCAATAGCAAATTACCAGAAAACAAGCTTTCTCAATCGCCGCAATAAAATAAATGGCGCCACCATAGTTAGTAACTATTAAATAAGTCTATTAATATGAACATGGCCGCGTCAACATCAATAAAAGGTTTATATCTGTTGCAGTGATAAGGGATAATAGGACTCTTTGTAAAATATCCGATTGTGATAGATCCATAGAATTTATAATGCACTAATTTCTATAATATTCAGATAAGATTAAGTAGATAATAGACAACAGTTAGAAGTCAGGGAACAATTCTGCAAATTCTGATGCTCTAGGTTCAGCCCCTGTAAAATTATTGATAGTTATCCTATTCCTACTAATATTATAAATGTGAAAGTTTGTGAGGATGCATAGATGGATGGATGGATCTTTGTTACTCTTTCACGCCAGAACGCCTTAACAGATCTGGATGAAATTTGGCACAGAGATAGATTATAGTCTGTATTAGCACATAGGGTACTTTTTATCCCGGAAAATGAACGGGTTCGTAAACCACGCGGGCGAAGCCACGAGCGGAAGCTAGTATTGTTATAAACACAGTAATTATTATACACGGCTTTGGTTGTCTAAGAACATTGTCATAGGTAAACGTATTACTTCTGAATTACATAAAACATCGTAAAAAAAAAACTGAATTTAAAAGAGTAACCATGGAGTTTCTTGTCCATTCATCTGCTTGGACAGTCAACACTTTGGAAAGTAGCAACTAGAGTCTGAGTATTCTTAGGTACCTAGTCATGACTAAAACATACCTTATTTATTACCTACAACAGAAATTGTAAGATGATTTACTCTGTAAGATACCTCTCGACGTATTAATGTAGCACATAATAATATTTAACTTTTCAATAGATCACCGATCAATGAATAATGAGTGCACAAATTCGTTAAAATGTATTGTAAATAAATTAATAGAAGGAAGCTTTCCAGTTTAACAGCACGGTAAGCTCAGTGGTTGAGCGATCGACTGCTGTATTACGTGCCGCGGGTTCTATTCACAGATAGTGATTTCGGGTTTGGATGTATGTATAGATATTTGTGTTTGTAAAAGTACCTACAATACAGGAGTTATTTATAGTGTAAAAAAAAATGTTTTTCCTTCTTTGGTCAAAGGATATGCTTTGCCATTCAATGCTGCCAGTTCACAGTGATGTGAAGGAGTATGACTAAGTATTATTATGAAACTATGACATTTAAGTTATAAAAAATATTATATTATTTAAAATTAAATAACGTGTATGTGTAAGTTGTTCCGCCACATAACATTATGATAACGGTAGCACTGAATTGTAAAAGGGAAACCAATTTGATTGCTCTGTACGTTTCTCAATTGAAGTGATCGCCGTTAACCCACTGGCGGTATGGACTGGTAGCTACTGATACAACAGTAGAAATTGTCAGTAGAATATAAGATTGATGACTATCGAGTCTGCCTGTGTTTCATCACTTTACACTACGACGGATACGTGTTTCTATTTCAACTAGGTTTCCTCAGGGTTTCTGGAACTGGGTGTTTGAAAAGGCCGCTTTGGATGATTTGAAATGAATTTGAAATGACATTTCAAACGCCAAAATATTTCAGTTCAGATTCCTAGATGAAAATTGCTTATTTAACATTTAGGCCTGTTCTTGTAATATAACATAGCATCACGCCTGTATCCCAGATAGATATGGCAGCGGTGTAGCTATTGTGCACCCACATTACGCTGATGCTGTTATTAAGTACTATATAGATAATAGGGGGTGACCCCATTGCCTTCAACCAGATACAGTTCCAAACATCGTACTGCTACTGAGAATTTCTATACAGAAAAACCCAATAACACTGTCTCACCCGGGAATCGAACCCAGGACGTCACGCTCATCAGTCCCGCTAGCGACCACTAGATTAATGAGGCAATTCTTGTAATAGGAATGACCCTGGACTTGTGACAATTTACTAACAGAAAAATTCAATAACGCTTGACACGACATAGCAATTGAAACTGGGTACTATGAGGCTGTATATTTCAAGAGCAGTCCGCTCTCGATGTATGTTCATAGCGACTCCATTTGTCAAAATTTGTCAGAGCATTGTAACGCCATATGTTAGCTGGACAGTGGCCAGTGCACTGAACTAGCCAGGGTTACCACTAACACGTGTTACAGTTTACTAACAGAATTTGTTTCTTTCGACACTGGTTGTAACATGACCTAACTTCACGTTATAAATTGCAGACTTGAGAATATTTTTACGTAAGGGCTTGGAATTGCAAAGTATCAGAATCACGTCTATATTCGTCGAAAGTTCCCCTTCGCCGAAACCGTTATTGTGTACGAGGTCCTATTGCCATCTTCTCGACCAAACTCAAAGCTACTACTGAGAATTTTCTAACAGAAAAATCTTTTTTACCAGACCCGAAAATCGAACTGGACCTCAGCTGCCACCACTCAATCAAGCAGTTAGAGTCAGTGAAATACGAAAATAAATAAAGTCGACATCAAATTAAACCCACCTTCAAGGAAGGTTAAATATGGCGGAGTAAAAATTCAATATTTCATTAATTAGCGATATACACCAATAGAAGGTTATCTCTTAGAAAATGGTTGCAACTGGTAATAGAATATCATCAACATATGTACACAATAATTCTCAATTCCAATCAGATACAAAGACAATCGCCTTTGGGCAGGGAGGTCTACGACAGGGGTTCCTAAACTTTTAAGATAACGGACCACTCACCAAATACCTTTTATTTTATGGAACCCCATATCAAATACCTAAAGTGCGGAGTGCGCCCGGCGTGGCCATAGTCCGGGCTGAATCCTACCTAGCTACCTACTTACTTACATAACAGTAATGAGTTCTTCTCATCACATATTTTGCGCTATTTCAAAATAATATTTGTACTCAACGGCGGCATTATTTAACAGCCAAAAATGAATAATTTCGCGAAACCCTGGTAACTTTTCTACGGAACCCGTAGGTTCCGCGGAATGCACTTTAGGAATCGCTGGTCTACGACTCTACTCTCTACCTTGGCCAATGGCGTGCTCACCTCCTAATGAAGCATTAATTACCTTAATGACAATATATTTCTCCAGCAGCATCCCTAGTACCGGCAGGACGGAGTTCAGTTACAATGCGTATTATTTCACATGTGATTAGGTACCGTCAGCAAATAAATTAGGTGAAACCTATTTAAGATAAAGTTTTGTTTGTATTTTCACATTACAGCTGAAAAGACTGAAAAAGTTTTTGGGAATTATTTACGTAATATTAAAAAAAGCTTGCCACAAACTAGGAGTACGAGTTTTCGTCAACATCGTCGCTACTGTCGAGCCAAAAATGTGTAAAAAAAAATCGTGCGTGCGCATTTGTGTGAAGTCATTCCGAAAACGCACGCACGTCGTAACTATAAACTGCGCGCGCATGTCATTTACATTGACACATAACATAAGCATAGTTTACAGTTTACGTATTTTATTTTCAAAACTCAAAACTTACTCAGAACACAAGAAGTACATTTTCGACACCTTACGTAAAATATTGTTTTTTTATTAAAAAGACATTTTTACGACTAATCTTTATTTTTAAAAACAAATGACAATCTCGCAGAAGATTTTAATGACACACAGCGTAAACATTATTCCTAAGATTATTATTGAAACGCAACGTAAATATAGCGATAATGTTTTGTTCTGCGATAGGAACCGGTTCATAAAACGTGCAGTCGACCCTGATATTAGACAAGCGTCTCTAGAGAAGATTATCTGATAATACTATTCTGATATCTTATTAAACTTAACTTTCTAGCTGTTTAAAGTAAAATCCAATACTCTTTACTGCGGAAACATCACAATATAATACAAGCGTCGATTGTTAAAGCTTGTGAGGTTGTTTTGGTGTCGGTACAATATTAGGGAAAGCTGCGGTCTGCGGCCGAAATGGAATCTACGCGTATCGATGCTAACGGTACCCAACATAGGGCTAGGATAGGGCTATCTCTGCCTTCAAATTACCCCAGTAGCCAACGATTTTTTCTGAATTACTGCTCTAATTAATTATATATGAGTTTACTTATATTCGGTCTATAGCTGGTGACTGATTCACAAATAGACGAGGGCTAAATAACTTTTTCATCCCACCATCTCGGAAAGAGTATTTTTGCTCTTCGATATCTGAGTGCAAAAGCCGTTTTTATCCGCTAGAGGATAAAGTAAAATTGAATTTGGAACATCGTGTGCACTAAGTTTGTGAATTCAAAACATCATTAAACCTATTTACTTCTACCTCCATGGTGCCGAATTTATCATATAACCTTTTGTTGAAGCATTTTTTATAGATTTATAGTTGTACAAACAAACAAACATACAGTCCACGTTTCATTATAGTAGTAAGTAGCTAGCCGCCGATCGTATTAAATATGATGTATGGATATTTTTAATGTTAGTTGCTAATAAACACCATCAAAGACAGACGCTTGTTTCCTTGACAAATTTACTCGCCAATATAAATCGAACCCTAACCTACACAACATAGTGGTCATAATCGAGCCGGATCATTAGTGAAGTGAATACAAATAAAACCACATTCCATCAGAGATAAGAAGCCGGCGAGTGAATCGTTAAGCGTAAACAAAGTAATTAGTGATTTTTACAATACAAAACGTTGTGAACACAGCAAGTTTGCATATTCACGTATAATATTGAAGATTTGCGTAATCAATAGTAAAATATGTCTAAGTCAGCCGAAGAAACACTTGGTATATTAGAAGATACGGCAGAGTTACTAAAGAAAACACAAATAAACTTACGAAAATGTCCTAAACAACGTTTAACTAAAGGATACATTCAATCTAGAATTCAATGCCTCGAAGAATACTGGAAAACATTCAGCGGTGCGCATCAAGACCTGGCGAGGATAACACCGAGAGAAAAACGTAATTTGTTATCGTATTTCGTTAATGAAGAGTTTTTTATTCACGAAGATCTTTATTTGTGTTTGTTGGGTGAATTACGCGACATGTTAGAAAGGGTAACTAAACCATCGCAATCGATGAACATCGACCACGCGGATGAAGATAACCCACAAACACGAGTGAGACTGCCACGTATAACTATACCTACGTTTTCTGGAACCTATGAAGATTGGCCCGCGTTTAAAGATTTATATGTTTCGTTAGTGCATGACAACAAGTCACTAAGCAACGTTCAAAAGTTGCATTATTTGAAAACCAGCATCAGCGGTGAAGCAGCGAACCTACTTAAACATATACAAGTAACTGAAAGTAACTATTTACAAGCATGGGAAACATTAAGGAATCGTTACGGTAATAGAAGATTGATAGTTAACTTAATGTTGAAGAGATTAGTTTTTCAAAAAAAGGCGAACACTCAATCTGCCAGTCAACTGAAGTCAATTTTGGATACAACTTCTGAAATCTTAGACAACCTTCAAAACTCCAACGTGAACACCGACTCCTGGGATCCTATTATTATATTTCTGGTCGTGCAGAAGCTGGACCCGGAGTCTCACAAGGACTGGGAAGAGCACGCCTACAAGGGCAATTCAGAGGAATTACCTACGTGGAATGAGTTGAAGACATTCCTAGATGGCAAATTTCGTGCATTAGAATTAATAACACCCTCTTCAACATCAGCTACGCGAGAAAAACCTCCTAAAGAACGAGGTACATTCCATGTTTCAACTAATGAAAGGGAAAACACTTGTATAATGTGTAAAGAGAATCACACCCTGTCTCACTGCAAGTTGTTTGCGAAGATGCAACCTTCAGAACGATTTGATTATGTAAAGAATAACAAGCTCTGTTTTAATTGCCTGGCATCAGGACATTCGGTCTTCAAATGCCGTGTTCCAATGTCCTGTCGCACGTGTAAACGACGCCATCATACTCTTATACATCTAACAAAGAAGACGGATACCTCGGCATCATCAGAAACTGTACAACAGGCGCCGACAGTATCAAACACAGCAGATGTAGAAGAAAAGGTGCAAGTTAATACAATGATTGCGTCGTACTACAATGCCAGAAAAGATATAGGAATGCTAGCAACCGCAATGGTGGTAGTAAAGAGTGAACAAGGACACACCATTGTGCTCAAGGCACTCATAGATCCAGGATCACAAGCCTGTTTTATAAGTGAGAAAGCGGCACAACTATTAAAACTCAAAAGGCAGGTAACTAATTGCATAGTAACTGGAATGGAATCCATGAAGGTCGCTGTCAAGTATGAAGTGAAAATAGAAATTTCATCACGATGGGAATCAAATTTCGTTCTACCTATACAAGCCTACGTGATGTCCAAGCACTTAACAATACAATTACCTGCAAATACATGGTCAATAAACAAATGGCCACACTTGGCAGATCTAGACTTAGCAGACCCAAAGTATGGATTATCAGGAAACATTGATCTGCTTCTAGACGTCAAGGGATATGCGAAGATACTACAAGAAGGTCTTATCAAAGGTCCACCGGGGTCACCCATAGCCCAGAGAACCAACCTCGGTTGGATAATATTTGGTGAAATAAGCATAAAAACAAACACAAAAGAAAAATGTTTAATAGCGATGAATGAACAAGTCGATGTGAAAGAACTATTGAAGACTATGTGGGAGTTAGAAACCGATACAAAGAGAAAATTTACTAAAGAAGAACAATTATGCGAAGAGATTTATGAAAAAACACATACAAGAAACAATGAAGGACGATATATAGTAAAATTACCCTTTAAAAACGACAAAATACAATCACCCGACGGAAAAACAAGAGAGATAGCATTAAACAGGTTTCTGCAACTGGAGAAAAGACTGAACAAAAATCCTGATCTGAAAAAAGAATACAAAAAGGTTATTGAAGAATACATACACTTAAAACATATAGAAAAAATACCACAAAATGAATTAAACACAAAACGGTTCGTCTACTTACCCCACCACGCAGTAATCAGGAACGATAAAGAAAGCACGAAGACTCGCGTCGTTTTTGACGCTTCCTGCAAAGGTTACAATGGAGTTTCCCTAAATGATGAGTTACTGGCAGGTCCAGTTCTACAAGAGGACTTGCGAAGCTTAATAGTAAGATGGCGAACACATGCAGTGTGTTTTGTTTCTGACATACAGAAAATGTACCGAATGATTTTGGTAGCCCAAGAAGATACCGATTACCAGAGAATATTGTGGCGAAATGATTCTAATGAAATCATTCAAGATTTAAGACTCCTGACTGTTACCTTTGGTACAGCATCAGCACCATACTTAGCAATAAAAACACTCATGCAACTTGCTCACGATGAAGGTGCCAAGTATCCTGAAGCTGCTAGGGTGTTACAAGAAGATTTGTATGTTGATGATGTTATGTCAGGATGTGACGATTTAGAACAAGCCATCAAAATAAGTAAAAACTTGAAAAAATTATTACAACTAGGCGGCTTTCACCTTAAAAAGTGGTCTTCAAACAACATAGATTTTTTAAAATCCATTGACCCAGAGGACAGATCGATTAATGCACATTTGGATTTAAATATAGATGGTACAATAAAAGCTTTAGGGGTACAATGGAACTTACGCAGCGATCAATTTGAATACCAACTGAACCTAGTTCCCCTTCCTGCTATTGTTACAAAGCGAAGTATACTGTCAGATGTCCAAAAGCATTTGACCCGCTCGGTTGGATAGCGCCATGCATCGTGCAAGCAAAAATTTTGATTCAGAAGCTCTGGCAAACTAAAGTAGACTGGGATCAAGAGATTACTTCAACTTTAAAAGAAGAGTGGAAAACCATACGCGAAGATATTGTCAACGTCAATGGAATAAAAATAGATCGATGGATGGGCACATACAATTTAAAGAAGAACAGCATACAACTGCATGGTTTTAGTGATGCATCGATGAAAGCATACGCAGCTGTTGTGTACTGTCGCGTACATTACTTGGATGGTACAGTTAAAACCTCATTGATTGCAGCGAGAACTCGTGTTGCTCCATTAAAGACCGTATCTTTACCACGACTTGAGCTGTGTGGAGCTGTTCTGGTGTCAAGACTATTAAAACAAATTTCAACAGCCATGAAGATCCCATTAGCTAATGTTTTTGCTTGGACTGATTCCTCAATAGTTATTGCTTGGCTACAAAAGGAGCCTAGCAAATGGAAGACTTTCGTTGCCAATCGAACGGTTGAAATAACTAGCAACGTCTTGAAAGAGCAATGGTATCACGTACAATCGCAAGAGAACCCTGCTGATATAGCGTCTAGAGGTGCACTAGTATCAGAGTTAAAAATGTGTGATTTATGGTGGAAAGGGCCAGAATGGCTTTCTAAAGGAGATATTTATTTTACAAAACCAGAAATCATACCTACAGAAATAGAAAAGAAGACAACTATACAAACCTTAGCAATGACCAAAAATGAAGAAGGAGAAAGAAAATTGTCAGAACAATTTGAAAAATACAACTCATTGACGGAGTTACTTAGAAGTATTGCATTTTGTAAGAGATTTTTAAAACATAAAGTGTTAAAAGAAGACATAGATATTTCTTTGACAACGAAAGAATTCGATTGTGCACTAAATATATGCATAAAAAAGGTACAAGGCGAAGAATATACAGAAGAAATTGAGTCTCTAAAAAAAGGTAAACAAGTTAAAAGAACTAGCACATTGAAGACCTTAGATCCGTACTTAGATGAGCTACAGTTGCTTCGGGTTGGCGGACGCCTTAGACACGCTAACATAGCGGATCAAAGTAAGCATCCAATTATATTGGGACATAGAAACAAACTTACTCCTTTGATCATTGCCGATGCACACTTAAGAACCCTACATGGAGGAATCCAATTAATGTTGAGCTTTTTGAGATCTAAGTATTGGATAACACGAGCTAAAGCACAAGTCAAACAATACGTCCACCGATGCTTATTATGTGCTAAACAAAATGCGAATGTAATGGGTGATCTGCCAAAGGTTCGTGTGACACCAGCTCGACCATTTCTGCATTCCGGCGTCGACTTTGCTGGACCCTTACAGATTCTATGGAGCAAGGGTAGAGGAGTCAAAACACATAAGGCGTACATATCAATTTTCGTTTGTATGGCTACCAAGGCCATTCATTTGGAGTTAGTTGGTGATATGACGTCAGAGGCGTTCATCGGCGCATATAAAAGATTCTGTGCACGAAGAGGCAAGTGTGCACATTTATGGAGTGACCAGGGGAGGAACTTCATCGGTGCAAATAAAGAGTTGGTGGCCATGTGGAAGGAAGCAAGCTTGGAGTTCTCTGGAGCAATCGCAGACACGCTTGCATCTGATGGCACACAATGGCATTTTATTCCAGCATACAGCCCAAACTTCGGCGGTCTCTGGGAGGCAGGAGTAAAATCTACGAAGTATCACTTAAAACGGATACTAACCAGCAATTTAACTTACGAGGAGATGTCAACAGTGCTATGTGAGATAGAAGCTTGTTTGAACTCTAGACCTTTGTGCCCCCAAGATGATTTGGATAATGAGAATATCGAGCCGTTAACGCCTGGGCACTTTTTAATTGGAGAGGCGCCCGTTGTCATACCTAGTCCATATTTACAAAACTTGAAAGTGCATACCTTATCACGATGGCAATATGTCCAAAAGTTGTTGCATGATTTTTGGTCTAGATGGCAACAAGAATATTTATCTAGACTACAACAACGTCCAAAATGGCTCAAAAAAGGAAAGGAGTTTGAAGTTGGTAATATTGTTTTAATCAAGCAGGAGAACCTTCCACCAGGGAAGTGGTTACTAGGACGAATAGTAAGCAAACATCCAGGACCAGATGGCTGCACAAGAGTTTATAGTGTCAAGAGCGGTGACAGTATAATCAAGAGAACTGTGACTAAACTCTGTCCACTGCCAATAGAAAGCAACTCTGAATAATGCAATCTTTTAATGTTTGATAATTTTGCATGTATAGGTGCGTATTTGTGATTAATTTTGAAAGGACTCATATAGTCCTTTGGTGGGCGGCTTATGTTGAAGCATTTTTTATAGATTTATAGTTGTACAAACAAACAAACATACAGTCCACGTTTCATTATAGTAGTAAGTAGCTAGCCGCCGATCGTATTAAATATGATGTATGGATATTTTTAATGTTAGTTGCTAATAAACACCATCAAAGACAGACGCTTGTTTCCTTGACAAATTTACTCGCCAATATAAATCGAACCCTAACCTACACAACACCTTTTTTAATTTGTTAAAAACTCAGACTCGGAACCTTCTTGGTGTACTTTTTTTTTAATTTGCTTTGCGCGCGCTATTTTCTTTTCACGTCATATTGTTAAAACCTATTAAAAACAAGAAACTTGAAAACAAGTGAAAAACCTAAAATGAGTGATTCTAGCGACGAGGAAGTTTATTTGACGCCAACAGAATTGACTGAAACTGTTAATAATGCGCAAATGAGCTTTCTCCCTCAACAATCACGCGAGAAGTATTTGAAACAGTACGATATGTTTAACACGTGGCGACTAGGTAAAGGAGCAAAAACTTTCTCAGAAAACGTTTTGCTGGCATATTTTATTGAATTATCCGAGACCAAGAAATCAAGCACTCTATGGAGTATGTATTCAATGCTAAAAGCAACAATTAAGATGAAAAAAGACATACATATCGACACCTATCCTAAATTAGTGGCATTTTTTAAAAGAGCCTCATCTGGTCATCAACCAAAAAAATCGAAGGTTTTAACAGCATCTGAAATTGAAAAGTTTCTTAACGAAGCACCTGATTCCGTATATTTGGCGGCAAAAGTAAGTCAGTTGCACATTCAGTATCTACTTAAGTATATTAATCAACTAATTAACATAATCTAATACGTACTTAGTAGATGTTGATAGGCATAATTATGCATGCATATCATCATCTGCCTAGCCTTTTCCCAACTACATTGGAGTCGGTTTCCAGTCTAACCGGTTGCGGCTGAATATCAGTATTTTACATGAAGCGACTGCCATCAGACCTCCACCACCCAATTACTGGGAGACACTGATACTCGAAGGTTAGACTGGTTATCAGATTTTTTGGGCTTCTGACACCCGTAACGACTGTCATAGGTATTCGTATGACACCCGGGACCAACTGCTTAATGTGCTTTCCGAGTCACGGAGGGGTCTCGATGTGTAAATAACGGTCACCCATCCAAGGAATGACCTTAGCTAGCGCTGCTTAACCTCGCAGATCAATTACTATTCTACGCAGCAGCTATGTAGCTACGAGCCCCTCTATTATGCATGCATATCAATTTTATTAACTTATCTACTACAATACTCTTTACGTTACAGGTTGTTCTTATTATTGGTATAAACGGAGCATGTCGAACTAATGAACTAACACAACTTAATGTCAAAAACATTGAGAAACATTCAGATGACTTACTATTAATTAATTTACCTAATACAAAGACAAAAAGAGACCGCAACTTCGTCATTCGCAAGAAATACGTAACAATTGTTGAGAAATATCAAGCCTTACGCCCGCCTAACACTCCAATCAATCGATTTTTTCTACAGTATCGCAACGGAAAGTGTGTTAGACAGCCTATGGGTGCTAATAAAATTGGCAGTATCCCACGAGAAATAGCAACATTTCTTGAACTTCCAGAACCCCTGTTGTACACGGGTTATTGTTTCCGACGAACTTCAGCCACACTTTTGGCCGATTCAGCAGCTGATCTCCTGTCCCTTAAGCGCCATGGAGGCTGGAAGTCCAATGCGGTTGTAGAGGGATACATAGAGGATTCCATCCAAAATAAGTCTAAAATATGTAAAGGCATCGTAGGAGCCATTACACTGAAAGAGCCTCAGTCAGATCCTTGGACTGGTCCTTCTACATCAAAAATGAGCCGTTACGAAACACCTAACCATCGCCCTCTCTCGCCAACATTTACGCCAAGGGAATCCGATGAAAATCCGGTACAACTATTAAGTATGACAGATAGTTTACCGAAAAACAGTACACAAGTCACTAACACCAACATTACAGTACCTAACAAAAATATTACACTCAACATAAGTAACTGTAGCAACGTTACTTTCAATTTTTCTTAATTATACCTAAGTGTTATTTGTTATAACTTAAAGATCATTCTGTAATACTTACCTGTCATAATGTAGTAGTTAATACCTAAATTGAAATAAAAGTATCTTGTGATTGTAAATGTTTTTTATTTTTGCATTTAGTCATTTCCTCGCTGAGGTGGGATGAAAAGTTACGTGTTGCACTCGAGTGCAAAGATTTTTCACCTCGTGCTCTTTTGATTCCCTCGCTAACGCTCAGGATTCTAAGTTTTGAATCACTCGCTGCGCTCGTGATTCAATTTTAGAATCCTTCGCTTGCTCGGTCATCAAAATTGAGCACGCGGTTAAAAAGCAACTTTGCACTCTTGTATAACAAATAACTATTTCACAGTGCTTGACAATTTTTCACACCAGTGTATCGACGGCATGTTTGGCGCAAGCTTTCTGTGCTACGTGTTGCAAGTTCGATCCCCGCAAGGAACAAATACTTCTATGATACTTATATAATACAGATAGTTGTTTCGGGTCTTGGTGTGCATGTGACATGTATGTTTGTAAACTGTGCCCACGATACAGGAGAAATCCTAGTATGGGGCAAAGTTTTTTAAAGAAACAAAACAAAAAACATTACTGCATTTATTGCGACTGATGTTGACGAGTCCTTTAGAATACTCTATCGATAACAAGTATCTATTGGCAGCCCTAGCTCTAGGATAATAGAAGATGACAGTGCGCATACATTCATTCGCGACATTCCCCCGATAGCGTGCGCGCGCATTGATTACATTAACGAATCCTTTGCCATAGTAACAGAGACACAGATCACCTTCCATACAGATACTTAACTCCCTACATTCATGCTGACACAGGCATTGTTTATATTGAATTGAAATGAGGATTAAGGCAACAATCACTTTGCTTTGTCGAGCGATTCCTAGGATGGAGATAGGTCATTAATCACTTAGATTTTGTACAATATACTTATAAGGGTAAGTTACATATGTTTATGTATAAACAGCCTCTTTAAGTGGAAATACCCAAATCTCATTAGAACACAGGTGATGTCTTGAGCTATCAAACAACAAACACCAGAGCAGACACCATAACCCTCACGGTTTTAAAATAGCAGTGTAACTGGTGGCCGAGTGAGTGATCGGCGATCCTTGTTACCGCCACCAAATTGATGGCGTAATTTAGTAGACATCAGGTGAGATACCATACATAGAGCTGTTAACATTTTGTTGATACCACGACTAGTTGCGCCGCCACTGGTGTCCCAGTGAGATATAGGTCTAAGAGTTGAGTCTATCTGTATGTATATGGTCTGTGGTGGCTCCCGTTAGCTTTATTGTAATTACATTTCGTGTAGAGTTGCAGATTAGATATAGATATTGGCTGAATTAGGAGCTAGGTGCTGGCTGCTAGGCCAATGTTCAGTGAGGTCAAGTAAACTGCTGCCTGACTGCATTAGTCTCAATTATATTATTATACTGCGTCATTAGTTAAATGGTGTCAAGTGCAGTTGATATACGCGAGGTTCTACAAATGAGAAAGATATTATAGATTATATATATGATAGATTTCTCTATAAAAGTCAGATTGTCAGTGACAGAGATCCCCAGTTATTTTAAAACAATATTTATGTATATGTCTGTTTTTCCGAGGGGTCGTAGTTACATAGACACCGCATAGATCAGTCGATCTATGGAGCTAAGCAGCGCTTGCTGCAGTCAGTCCTGAGATGGGTGACCGTTTTTCACATACCGAAACAGGAAAATACATTAAGCAGTCAATGGTACCGGGCGTCATTAATTATGACAGTCGTTTCGAATAAAATACTAATATATTCAGTCGCATCTGGTTAGACTGGAAGCTGACCCAAATATAGTTGGGAAAAGGCAGGCAGATGATATTAGGGCCGGCTACCAGTCTACCAGATGCGGCTGAATATTTGTACAGGGAAAGTCATACAGTGATCAGTGCCGGATTAAGCAAGCGCGGGGCCCGTAGCAAATTCTATCGAGGGGCCCTACATCTGCTATGGGCTCTTAAGTATAAAGTGACTTTTTGTAGAACTTGTGCGTTTACCGTTTGAAATTCTGTGTTTTACGATCGCCAAGAAAATAATTGGTTACCGATTGTCTGACGTGGATTATCTTAGTCGGAAAACAGGTGTAACGGAGGTGGGCGAGTTTGAATACGCGGGGCCCCTTTAGCGCGGGGCCCGTGGCAATTGCTACTCTTGCTACGTGGTTAATCCGGCACTGGCAGTAGTCCTTACTTAGCGCGGATCATACATCATTTATGTATGAAAATAGTAATGGTATATACCAACAAATGTCATGACATACATAAGGAAACTTCTCTACATGCAAATGAAGACTTAAAGTGTATATAAAGCATTATGTTCATGTAATAACAATAACTTATTACATCGCTTATTACATAGCCGTCGCGTCGTTAACATAAACTACATCATAAGAACTTGTTATTTATTTAATAGCACTGCGATACTAAAGTGTTTATACAGGTCAATTTGAGAGGAACAAGTTAATGGCTCGGTTGGCGCAGTGGCTAAGCGATCGGCTTTCTGCGCTACGTGTCGCGGGTTCCTAGCACGGAACAAAAATTTGTATGATTTACAGATAGTTGTTTCGGGTCTGGTTGTGTGTGTATGTGACATGTATGTTTGTAAACTGTACCCACGATACAGGAGAACTACTAGTGCCCCACACTAGTATTTTATCAAAGGTAAAACACAAAAAAAATGACATATAGTTTATAAAGGTATTTCTACATTCTCATTTCTCCAGTGATTGCACGCGGCTGCTCAGCGTGAGGTTTTAAGAGTATCGTTTAGCTGCCGGCTTTTGACAATATTGTCTTGAAATACGCGCAAAATAGGTGTTTGGGTTTCGCAAAATAGGTAACGTTTCTTACTATCTAAATCTTAACGAATTAATTTTATTTTAGTCTCTATCGTTTTGTCAGATTATAAACTAGATCGACACGTTTTGTTAATTTCAAAACTTTGATTAATTTAATCATTGTCACGAGATAAGTATAAGGAAGATTTTTAGTTAAAAAAACGTATTTTCAGGGTTTAATATTCCTCAATCTATAAAGAATATCAAAACACAAAAACGTGACGACCTAGTTTTTACTTGTGTCTATAACATATTAAAAAATCAGCAAATTCCGCTCATGTTTAGTGAGGTAAAATCGTTAACGCATTTTGTATGTAATCTTTTAGCTAAACTTTAGTCTTAAATTCGATTCCCGGGGTCGGCCAGCGTTATTGGGATTTTCTGAAATTTGCGGGAGCGAACCTACTGATATCTATCGGGCACAGTCCCAAATAGTACTGAGAATTCCATTGCGCTTGCGACTACTACACCAATGAGATATATAAGATTATTCCGAAAAAATATTTGAATAAAAACTATGAGTTTGCTTTGAGAATTGCTTACAAGTTCAAAATAACTATTTTCTCTTAACATGCACGAGATTGTAGTGTGATTTGAGTAACTATCCACCCCTGTGTACTTCAAACATATAGTAATGGTCTAGCCTAGAGTACACCCATTAAAGACATCTAGTCTTCATTAACCGCTTCAATAAAGTAGGTAATTATCTAATATTATATATTTACATTAAATAGATGCTTCACTATGAATAAAATTACATAGTTTATGTGTATAGCTTAGACGGCTAAGCGATAATATAATTAAAGTGTGTGCTAAGCATCCAAGTATGTGCGCAGTCGCCGTACAAAAGACATCAACGGGCTCGCACACTTGATAACATTGTGAAGGAGATCAGATGTTGCTCCTTTTTGTTTTTTGAAATATTTTTATTGTGAGAATAGTTTTGTATATAATTATTGTGCATAATATGTATCTATTTTTAAGATGATGAATTTGTTTTAGAAGATTTGTTAATGTTTATATAATTTACTAAAATAATTTAAAAATAAATATAAAAACTTCAAAAAAAATGTGTTCTGTTCACTATCCTGTACTAAAATAAATGTGAAATTAATTATATGCTAGAATTACATCAGTATTAGAACCATAATTAGAAATGTATCTTATATTTATTCTGTGTACTTATATTATTTATAAGATTTAAAATGGAGAATTTTCATGGCTGATTTTTCAATAGTTAGATTGTTACGTCTACAAAAACTGTTCCAAATTCAAATGAGTACCCTAGTCCTAGTCATAATAACAGACGCGAAATGAAATGAAATTATTTTATTTTGCAACTAAGATTTTTCAATCACTCTTACACGTCTTTTTTAAACTAGATGGCGTCGGCATTTCCTAGGACTATCCCTGAGAAGAGTGAGCGAATTTCCGTTATTTCGGTGAATTCTTGAATCACTTAAAATATTCATTTATAAATAGCACAAGGCTAGGAATTCTAATCCGAAGTTATATGATCATTATACAGGAATGCTGGGAACTTATAAAAGGCCCCGTCTGGCTCCGGCAGCCGGCGGTCGGCAGTCGGCAGTCGGCTAGACCAGACGGAGCTAACGAAGCAAAAAGTAGCAGAGTTATAGGACCTCACACCGAGCACACGACACATACAATATTATACAGTTCTATGAATTTATAAGTCAACTTGGCGGGTTTTTAATGGCAACGACTTTTATTTCTTTATTAATTTTTTATTTTTTTATTAAAAACGTTGCCCCACTCTAGGATTTCTCCTGTGTCGTGGGTACAGTTTACAAACATACATGTCACATGCACACACAACCAGACCCGAAACAACTATCTGTAGATCATACAAATATTTGATCCGTGCGCGGATCGAATCCGCGACACATAGCGCAGAAAGCTAATCGCTTAACCACTGCGCCAACCGTGTCGTCAGTCATCGTCATTATTGTTTTTAATTTTATACTATATTAAATAACTCTCTACATATAATCGACATGATGGTAGAAACTATTAGGAGTTTCTGCGGAACCGCAGCCTAATTACGTAAAAAAGCGACAGCAACGCGACAGCCACGCGACAGCAATCTCACTGTCAGCCAATACATTATATGACATAAAAATGACGTTTGACAGAAGCTATCGCGCGATCTACGCCTGTCGCTACATCGGTAATTAGGCTGCCGTTCTTTCGTGAGGGAATCGAATCCGCGACTCTTCTACGTCATACATTCATTATGATAGCTACTGAACTTGTACTAAGTACTTAAAACAGCTATGTCAAAGTTCTAGTGTTAGGCAAGTGCCGTTCCACTTGATTTCAAACCTGTTGTGTTCTGTGGCAAAGGTAACAATTATTTGCGTTTGTCCAATTCATCCGAGAGAGTGAGTTAAGTTAAAATAAGAAGAAAACATACATATGTAGGTCACGGTCAAAACCATTAGAAAGAAAGAAAATTTGTTTATTTCCGCCATGATGTGACGCATAAAATAAAATCAACAAAAAATAATAAGAAAAACAACTGAGGAAAATATGCGCCACATCCGCGCCACAACGGCTGTCACTCATCACCCCTATATTTACTTAGTAGCGTAATTAAAGAGTAGACATCAAGTTTATCCCGACTTACTAATTATTATGAACAAATAATAGTTACATTCAAAGTTTTCCTTGACTAATAATGGTTCGGTAAATGTCTTATTGTATTTGCACCTACATTTCCTCGATGCTGTTATTGAGTTCGTTCAAATAGAGGCGAGCCTATTGCCATCTACCGGGCACAATTTGAAAATCCGATCTACTACTGTTACTGAGAATTTCCATACAGAAAAACCCAATCACAATGGCCGACAAGACAACGCTTATCAATCGCGACCAATGAGACAGTCGTATACAATGTAATCCTGTCCTATCCTACTAATCCTCCCTACTAATATCACCATCATCATCATCATCAGACACAAGACGTCCACTGCTGAACGAAGGCCTCCCTCAAGGGGGAGGTTTGCCATAATCCCCACGCTTGGCAGGCGGCTTGGGGATCGCAGTGGCTCACCGATTAGTGAGAGGACGCTGCTGCCCGTCTTCCGGTGTCTGGCCGCAGTTTTAAGACGTACCCGGGTCAACGGTACCCTACTAATATATCCTTCTAATATTATAAATGTTAAAAGTTTGTGAAGATGGATGGATAGATGGATGGATGGATGGATGGATCATTGTTACTCTTTCACGCCAGAATAGCTGAACAGATCTGGATGAAATTTGGCACAGAGATAGATTATAGTCTGAAATAGCACAGAGGATTTCTATCCCGGAAAAATGTACGGGTTCGTATACCACGCGGGCGAAGCCGCGCGCGGAAGCTAGTTGGTAAATAATCGTATAATTTTAATAGTTTCCCCGTACAATATTTACAGGCGTATAATATTTTTATGGCTGTAACAATATTGTTCAATGATCATCATCACTTCCTAGTCGTTAGTTCCGCGATCTCACTAACAATCAATACAGGATATTGTAATTGTAAGGATGTGTTCTTCACAATGAAAGGTTATCTGGTAGTTAGGATATACGTACAGGCAGGTTACCGTAACCTTGGTGACTGACTAATCTTTCCAATACATTAGGGTTGCCATTCCCGAATTTTGAATACCAGGATTTGAAAGTGGAAATGCCAGGACATTTCGGTTTAAAAACAAGACGCAATATAAGAAAACAGTGTCAATGAAACTCAATGAATAGCATTCAATGTTATGTGAAATTATCCTCAATTAAATTACATAATATAAGAAACAAAATGAAGGATTAAATTATAAAATAACGCCGATGATTAAACGTAAGGTTTGAGGCAGTAGTGGCGCGCGAATAATAAAACACAGGACCTTACGAGGACTCTTTAAAAAACCCAGGAAGCTACTTAATAACTACCCAGGACACTCCAAAAATCAGGACATGTCCTGGGAAAACAGGACGGTTGGCAACCCTACAATACATTATCTCTCCTCATATAAGAGCGCATGCGCATAACATACGATCTCGAGATCGATTTATCTCTTGAAGGAAATTTTACTGTATCATAAAACTAAGACTGCCTCATTGGCCAAGTGAACGTAAGCGTGATTGCTGAGCGTGAGCTCCTGGGTTCAATCTCCGGGTCGGGAAAAATGTTATTTAAATTTTCTGTATCTCCTAGCACAAGTATATCTTTTACTTAAAAGGAGCTCCCTACGTAAGATTTACTGTAAAAGTTGTACAAGTTTCTGAAATAAAACTTTTTTGTTCTGTATTGAAAAGAACTGTGCCTAGTAGATGGCAATAGGCTTGCCTATTACATGGGACTCATTAACGGAAATGTAGGTGTACAATAGTACACCTCTGCCTAACTGTTCAGAGAATACAGGCGTGATGTTATGTGTTAATTAATAATAGGCTACCATTCTAATATCCACGAGTGACGAACTTGAGGTCTGGCGCACCCTGGACAGTGGGCAGTCAGCTGCAATATCACCATTGTCGAGTGGCTAATCCTTCCACTACGGCATGAGCTATTCCTATTCGATAGCTCATGCTGACACAGTAGAAGTAGAAGATAGGCTATCATCTCTCTTTATGTTTATCATACCTCATATCAGGATTTCATGTTTATAAAGACACATCTCACATGCACACACTCGTTCCATGACAATTACAAGGCCAGTGGCGGCGTACCATGGGCTGCCGTCCGGTATCCGGCGGGGCGGTATTCTATAGAACACCCCTCCCCCCCATAAAAATAAACCAAAAAATACTGCCAAAATATTTATACTTGCTTTTCAAATCTTTCCTTTTTGTATATGGTTACTCGCGTTTGGCTCATTGTGAATCCTAAGTACGATTTTATTAATTTTAATTTTGAAAGTTTCTTTCACACGAAGCCATTGAAATGCAAATAGTTAAGAAAAACCTCGGAACAGACTCAGAATAGCCTCATTTTACGATGGATGGCAGAAGCTCCAAGGTAGTTCTTTTCCTTAGTCAAAGTCCCCCTCGCCCTCCTTTACGCCGCCACTACAAGGCCATATAAATATTGGATTCGTGTGGGAATCGAATCCGCGATACATAGCAGGGACAATCGTGCTGTCAAAAGTAGTATTTAATGTTCCAGTTACAATATTATTCCAAGATCTATTCAATGATAAGCGACTCCTACATTTCAATATTTGTAAACCTACGACAACATTGTCAAAATTTTATACATTGCACTGTGTTTTAGTTAGCGACCTGTAATATAATTAGTACGCATGACTATGACGCACACGTACTAAATAAAGCCGCACACCTCTTAGTTAAAATGTTTCACATTCTGCCACATACAGCCTCACATAAAACCTTTACATAATAATATACAGCCTCCTTTCAGTTTCATAAAAAAATAAACTTGTTACCTTTCGTGCCAGCTTTAATTCCTGCCGAGGAAAGGCTTGGGTTATAAAAACCTTCGCGATACTTCAATAATAATTCCCCACATCAATCAGAGAAAAAAATTGTCGAGAATTTTTCTTTGGACGTCATCCATTACCCATTTTCTATAGAATATAAGTTTTAATATAGAATAAAGACAGTAATGGAGTTAGTATTCTAGATGTGATGGTTTTCGGCTAGTATTATCCAGGCGAAATGCCGGTCCATTCGGCTATGTCCGCCAGTGGATGCTGCGGTCGCAACGTGAGCGGACGTCGATCGCGAGCTCTTGTCCGATGGTGTCGGAATCGAAACATCGTACGTTCGAGTCCCGTGTGTGGTGTGTTCTGTGATTTTAAACTAAAGTTTTTAGTAGGATATTTTGTATTAAGAATTTAAAATTTAAAGAAAAAGATTTTGCCAGTTTCCTTTGAAAATTAGTAATTTAAAGTATAAGTTTGTTTCTTGCTGAAAAGCTGTTCTTCACTCAAAAATTTCATCAGTTTCCGTAAGTTTCATTTATTTACAGTTTAATTCGCATTTTCATACAAAGTTACCATCTTTTGAGTATTTTTAAGTTTTGTTTTTAGCTCTCTTCACTGAAAGTTCTAAAATATTCCGTAAGCTATATATTTTTTTAAGTATTATTTATTGTAAGATACTTGGTAAACTTGGTACAATAAGGTATTGGTTTTTAATTGAAAAAAAAAAATCACTAAGAAATTATCAACAATTTTCTAAGTGTCATTTCTATAAAGCCTTTAATATTCTTTTTTATTTATGACCCTGTCAGTATACGACAATGACACAGAAATCAATAATAAATGACTAGTAATGTTATCAACAGGAATCACTGACCCCTGAACTAGGTGAAAACCTGTCTCTACGGTCAGTTAACTTTGATGAGCAAAAAACTTTTCAATATTGAAAAAAACATAGAATGGATGAACCGTGTTTCATTCATATTATTATGAACTCGATTCGATCGTTCGACGAATTCAAAGTAATTAAATAATTTCGTAAATAAAATAATTATGATATACTTACGCGAAAATGAATTTAAAATACTTTAAAATAGACCTTGACCCCTGAGTTTGTTTTGGCGTTCCTTCTCAGTATAGGAAATGCCGACGCCATCTAGTTTAAAAAAAAGACTTGTAAAAGTGATCGAACAATCCCAATCGCATAATAAATAATTTGATTTCATTTCACTTCCAAGTGTGACATTAAATTAAATTAACTTAAATGAAATTACTAGAATTCTAGTAAGGTTCGATTTCCCTATATACATGTAGGTAGTTACTTAAAATTAATTTATTTTATGGAGTCCGTGTTTTTTGTTGCATATTTTTGTATAACACAGACAGGCCTATGATACAGCTATTGAAGACGAGTGTCAACTTTTTAAATTCGTTCAGAACCAATCATATTGATAGGTTGTATAAATTATCGATGTAATCAATAAAATTATTACTGATCAAATGTAAGCTACTAAGTAAGATATTGGCATCGACATTATTGCACAAATCCGTGATAATTTACGGTGACAATTGTAACAGGTCCTAACTTCGGCGTCGGCACAGTGCTCCAAGTATTTAATGTTAATTCTGTCAACATTACGCCCTAGTGCATGCAGTGTTGTCTAATCATAGTTACAAAATACCAGATTAGCATCGATTAGAAATTATTTGATAAACCAGCTAATACAGGATGCGATTGCTACAGATTCGACATAATGGTATATTTATAGACAATCATGGGACCGTAGAGATGCAAATAGACTAAAAACGGATTTAGCTCGTAATTGAGAAATCTATACCTACTTATAAATCTTTTGAGTAACGTTAGTTGATAAGCGTATCACTTGAGAACGATTGGAACGATTTGGCATTTTTTTTAAACTTTTAGTAGTTAGATGTTTTTAGGGAAACACAAATTGAAAAAGTTGGACAGAAAACAGAGAGACTGCACACGTAGAAGAAGTCGCGAACAACAGCTAGTTTAGAAATATTGACTTATATGTCCTTTGTCCATTTTCCATTTACTAGGACATCATAAATTTAAAAGAAGTAATGTTACACAAATTATATATGCATATCTTTTTCCGTTGCAAAAATTGAACTGAGACCAAAAAAGATCGAGTTTAAGTTATGGGTTGGATTTTTTTGTCATATCTCTTGAGAAATCATCTCTAACAATTCTCTGAAAGGAACGATTATAATATTTTTTGGATTCTTGCCATTTTTAATAGGGACACAATCAAAAGCTCTAGAAAGATCTAAACCAGAATTTCTTCGGGAGATTGTACGTATTTTTGTTATTATTATAGTAACAGCAGTGACAAGGATTGCAGAATATTTTCAAAATATCTTTGTAACAACCTCGACAGTTACTTATTTAACCTTTTGCCACATTGGTCTAGTGGTCGCACTCGCTGCGACAGAGCATGAGGTCCTGTGTTCGATTTCCAGATTAAAGAGTTATTGGGATTTATTGAAATTCTCAGTAGAATTTAGAGTTGTGCCCAGTATATACAAATAGCCTTGCCCCTTATTCTATGGGAGTCAAAGACATCGGCGAAATGTGGTTTGCTAACACTTTAGGGAATACAGGCGTTATGTTTTACAGTTATTTATTTAAAATCTATACAAATGCCTTTCAGATCTTCGTTGTAAGCAATATGAGATGTGTTAACATCCGTTTGTATTGCAATCATTACGTTACGAAATGTTAATGATGTCCCAATACAGTCGGTCATCGTGCTCTGAGCTGAATGGCGCCCTCCGGCCTTTTGTTACATACACTTGAACACATCGGTACGTGTATCTGAGATTGATATAAAGTGTTTAGTTGGTAATACATCATACAAACATGTATGATGAGTGATTAACGTTACAGTATTTGATACAGACACAAGAAATATGGCGCGTCGGCAAACTTCGTTCGCGCAGACGCAAAAGACGAAACACACGAAACATTAAAATATGTAAATTATAATCAAATCAATTATTTTTGCATTCCAAAATTCAATATCAATCAAACGTATGCAATGTGTTTTAAAACTAAATTCTCGACTTTTTGAAGGAGCCTGCAAAAGCTCGTGTACAAAAATTTACTTTTACTTTGAAAATCTAAACTTAAACTTTTATGTTCATAAATCATTTTGTTTGGTAATATAAATCCAATAGGTCGTAAAAGTAATGTACATCCAGTATTTTGTAAATTGAAATTAAAACGTAACACCTACTACAATGTTGAATCACATTATATATTTCAGTAAGAAATGCTCAATCTCACAATATGTCACACAATGTTACGACGACAGATGCTTTCTATTTAAATCGGAGCATTACATTAATCCGGTATTCTCAGACCAACATGAACTAAATTAATACATAATTAAAACAGTCGCATCGCATTTGCATCACTACATATTATGATATAAAACAAAGACCCCCGCTGCGTCTGTTTGTCTGTTCGCGATAAAATCAAAAACTACTGAACGGATTTTCATGCGGTTTTCACCAATAGACAGGAAGTTTTAGATGTATAATTCAGTTAAGGACTTGTGTAAATTGGCTGAAATATGACGATGATAATTTAAAAAGTCGGAAAAAATCATGCCGACTGGGAGCTTTACTGGCGTGCGCCGAGTAAATGCTCGACGTAACAGGCTGATACGACACTACGACAGAAAAAATAATTAAGGCGTATATGCCGTGCTATCCGTGCGAAGCCGGGGCGGGTCACTAGTTAAATATGAAATAAAATAAAACATCATATGATGACGGTACGGTTGGCGCAGTAGTTGAGAAATCGACTACTGCACTTCGTGTCGAGGGTTCGATTTCAGCACGCAACAAATATTTGTATAATCTACAGATAAGTTGTTTCGGATCTGGATCTTTGTGTATATGAATATATATGTGTTTGTAATACGCACTCACGATACGTAAGTATTCCTAGAGGGGGCGATGTTTTTTTTGCCCAATCCGTGTATCGAACATAATGCTTAGCATTCGCGCTTGCGACCAGTATACCAGCGAGACTTATTATATGAAATAAATTATTTAAAAAAAAAACCAAAAGCAATAGCTATTTTATTAAACATTGAAAAAGACGTTGCACGCTGACAATATAATAGTTCAAGAAAATTCTAAAAACTACAACATATATATTTTGTAATATTTTGTATTTCTTTGCCTGCATTTATCAGACAAGCCAGTTAATTTATGAGCTGTTAAATCGCTCGCTACCTTCAAGTTATCTGAAGCGACAAATGATGAGAAAAGTATAAACGGGTGAACATGATGATTGGATAGTTTGGACTTAGCATTCACAAAGTTTTTATGTGTCTGTTCTTCTCTCAGGCAAAATTAAGGCTTTCATCAACTCAAGCTGTCTCCTGAACCGTTGTGTATCAATCGAAAACCAGTCGGAATTATATAAGTAATATGTAAACAGTGACACAATATATTCCCTATATTATACTTATATTAATATTATTCTTATAGAATATGATAATCTTACTTTTCCCCGCGGCTCCGCTCGCGATTCCGTGTGGCGATAAACTATTGAAGCAAAGTCGTGACCGACTCACTAATTCTATTTATGTACCGACCCGGGTTCGAACCTAAGACATATCGCATTTCTCTCGGAATCCATATCTGTATATAGTTGGATAAGCTCGCGTCAGTTTCGATTAGCGAGACTGTAGTTCTGAGTTCGATTCCCGGGTCGGGCAAAGTGTTATTGAGTTTTTTTGCTTGGAAATTCTGAGTAGCAGCACGGAGTCTGGAACTATGCCCGGCAAATGGCATTAGGGTCGCCCCCTATTACATGGGACTTAATAACAGCTCCGGTGAAATGCTTGCTCAAGCTTATGAGAAGTCAATGCGCTTGCAACCGCTACACCAATGAGAAGTCAATTTATTTATTTTTTTAATCATGAGAAAACCCTCTTTTACTTTTAAAATGGTCACTACAAAATAATGAAGTACAATAAATACTGCTACAAGTACAGTTATGTATTAATTCATGTTATCTGCTCTACATTATCTGTGGTCGCTAAACGGATTTAATGTGACTAATTAATATTTTATAGACCGATTACTTGCTAATACCTGGTCGTTATTTATGTGTTTTAATTATTTGACTTTTGCATTAAGTTTTATTAATAGTTAACTGCCAGTGGTAGGATCATAATGTATCTGCGATTATTAAAATATTTTTATCAGTTCAAGGCAGTCTGACAGCTACTATTGCTTATTTGACAGCGACGATTGTAACAGTAGTCACAGTTCCAAAGAGCTAATAACCTCACACAATCAATGTAGAATTTTTTAATACTAGCTTCAGCCCGCGGCTTTGCCTGCGTGATTTACGAACCCGTACATTTTTCCGGGAAAAATAGCATATGTGCTATTCCAGACTATAATCTATCTTTGTGCCAAATTTCATCCAGATCCGTTAGCCGTTCTGGCGTGAAAGAGTAACAAAGATCCATCCATCCATCCACACAAACTTTCGCATTTATAATATTAGTAGGATAGGATCAGTCGCCGTTTAGGTATCTCCTGGCTAAGATAAGCTCTATCTTTTCTTCGTGGTCATAAAACCTCATTCTGCCATCATCATTATCCACAGCTCGACTTCATCCACAGTTGGCAACTCTCTTTGAAAGTGCTAGTTTCTACGCTCCAGTCTCATCCACGTCCGACCCCCGATGGCAACAATATCGGCCGCCCATCTCGCCGCGGAACGACCGAAATTCCTTCTCCCAGTCCTCGGCTGCCATTCGGTCACAGCTCTACTCCATCTGTCATCACCACGCCTTGCCAGGTGTCCAGCCCAACTCCATTTGATTCCATTACTGACTTGAGTGCCATTTCTGCCATCACCGAACAAGAATCAAGATCATGAAAGGCGCCTCATGACTGCTGTCATGACAGAGACAAGTTGTTGAAGAGGTTCCGCGGCGTATAATTATTTTGACAATTAATAGACAGCTATAAATATAAAAACAACTTAAAATAAAATGAATAAATAAGCCGGCTTCCGCTGTGCAAACAGTAACAGTTAAGAACATACATATTTATAAAGGTAGAATATTCACGGGCTATCAATAATGTCGTGTGAACCTACCGCTGAGACGATGACTTGTCCGTATGTTTGATAGATTTTAATCTGGTTTAAGTTTAACTCAAACTGTCGCCAGTCGTCCGGCGTGCCGCGTGTCAATTGTTTCTATAGAACGTAGACTAAGCGGACAGGGTATGTAAAGGTCGGTACGTGGGGTTCTATAGTTTCTGCCTATACCCATGGGTGATAGGCTTGACTAAATGTTTATTTTATATTTAAAACAAAAAAAAAACGTTGCCCCACTCTAGGATTTCTCCTGTATCGTGGGTATAGTTTACAAACATACATGTCACACGCACTTACAACCAGGCCCGAAACAACTATCTGTAGATCATACAAATATTTGTTCCGGGCGGGGATTTAACCCGCGACACGCAGCGCAGAAAGCTAATCGCTTAGCCACTGCACCAACCGCGTCGCCTATTTCTGTATACTTCTATAGAAATAATCGTGTATATGTAAACTTGGCGAGGCCCGTTACGGGAACAGGATAGCAACGACACCAACTTTATTTCTAGCAGTGTACATACATACATAACATGACGCCTTTCTGCCATGGGGATAGGCAGAAACGACAGAACAGCGCTACTACGATCCTTACATAACCCTTTTGCTTCATCTACATTCATGCATCGTTTCATATAGGAACGCCGGTTGTGGGTACTGCGCACCTGACCTTTTAAAAAGATATCACCAATGAGGTCCGTATAGGTTGTTCTAGGGCGACCCCTACTGGCATTTCAACTGACAATCGTGTGTAGTAGAGTAAAACTATATATATGGGATAAAAAATATATTAGGTACAGTCAAACAAAGAGCTATGTATATATGGTCATTATATATAGATTAAACTTAGCCAGTAACCAAGCGAAATCGTAGAAACAAGTTAAATAGTTCATATTAATGAAATGCGCTGTTAATCTGTAAGTAATTAATTCCGTGTCATAGTTTGTTCTAGATTCCTCGTTATAAATCGATGTGTTCCTCTTGATGTATTAATATAAACCTGTTTGTTGTATAGAATATTGGAATATCTAGCTGATACGTTCATATATTATTCTTGATGAAGACCATGTAAAGTTATAATTACCAGGTTCATATACTATGTTAGTTATACTGTATATCGCACCTTTAGAATGAAAGTAACCAACTTAAAGTGCTAAACTGACCTTTAAAAGTATACTTTTTTGAAGACTTTTCCACAAATTGCATTTTTTAAATTAGGTCACTTTTATTCTGAGGGTGCGATATGTGTACACTGTGCAATCCACACATCCATGCGAAAGTTACTCTGTCTGTCTGTCTGTTAGCTTATAATGACTAAACCACTGAACCAATTGTTGTGAAATTATACAAAGAGGTAGCCTGGGACCTGGAGAAGGACATAGACTCATTTTTACAATTTTACACGCAGACGGACTATCGGCCACGGCCGCTCTAAGTTCTTCCTCTATTTTCAATTGTGTCAGTTCACCAATATTCATTGCGTTTTACCAACTGTCGAGCGGAGTGATTTTTAAAGCATACTGCGCGATATACATTGCTCAAGTGTCAGTATTTGAAATATCTTTTAAAATTAAGTGCGTAGGTACGTCGGAAATCGAAAGATTAGTGCGCCTAATGGGTTGTAATCACAGAGAACCTTTCGTCTGTACTCATCCGAATTGGAAACCATGACCTACGACTAGAAATCAATTGGAACAAGCTGCTTTTTAATTAATATTCGCTTCATACTACAGTATTACACGTAAGTTGATCGTGAAGTAACTTTCTGTGTCAACCAATCAATACTTTTTTACAACTAGTATTTGATAGATAATATAATGTTAACAAGTTGAACCAGTTGTGCTGGCTGCCTCCTGATCACGTACCTACCGCTAATGTACCGGTTAATTAATTATGTCGGAGCTTGTCACAACACGCGTTGTTATCACCGCCAGACGTGCAGGGGTCGTCAACCGTTGGACCATTACGGCGAAAAAAAATATTTTAATGAGCCTTAAATTAATTGCATCACGCCTTTGTTCCCCGAAGACTTAGGAAAAGGGATACTATTGACTATTATTTATTATAACTACAAATTTCGCCGATGTGGCTTTTGAGTCCCATTTAACAGGGAGCGAGCCTGTTAAATCTATCGGGTACAACTCAAACTTCGGGCTACTATTTAGAATGTTATAACACAATAATTTCAATAACACTTTTCCGGAACCGGAGATCGAACCTGATCGAAGACCTCACGCTAAGCAACCGCGCTTGTCACAACAGACCAACGGAAACTATAGACACCGAACTCCGTGGCTTCTCTTTGATCGGGGGTCAAAAGGTTCAGCCCCCCTGCCTAACACTTGTAACTAATGCTTCCTTGACGCGTCGAGTGGCTGGTGGCTAGATAGCGGCGCGAGAGTGTAGTCAAACTGGTGATCTGTTGCATTTTTCCGTTACATTTATTTTCCTAACTGATAAGCCACTTCCTACTTTCTTTATTCTACGACTTGTTACAAACTTTTTCACTCAACTTTAATTAGGTAGGAGGGCGCGGGAGGACGATTCTCTCGTGATTAGATATAATTTCGAAATCAAGATAAATATGAATGAGAACGGGAAAATGTGGCGAATATCGGTCACCTATATTTTATGTTTCTATTACTAAACTAGTGGTCAGACGCAGTCGAGATTATTGCGACTTTTTGTAGAAAGAGAGAGAGAAGCTCTCCCTAAAATAGATATTCACGTCTAAGGACCCCACGAGTTATTTTTACTTTTATTGAAAAAAAAGAAGCACGTCAGGAAGCACCTGTATATTCCCTCCCTGGCCATGCAAACTCTGCATGGAATTAATGGAAGGTTTGTGAAAAAATTCCAGTTTATTTATTTTAAACGCGACCCGACCAGATCCTTGAAAGTAAACAAAGGCAACAAAATTTTATGAATTAACAAAGTTATGATATAACATTGGTGTAGTGGTCGCAAGCGCGGATGCTAAGCCTCATGCTTAGTCCTGGGTTTTTCACAGTTCGGAACTGCACTCGGTTGATGGCAATTGACCTCCTATTACATGGGACTTAATAACAGCATCGGCGAAATAGTACACTTCTGCCTAACCCTTGGTGATACAAGCGTGATGTTAAGCAAGTCATAAGTCACGTTTATGCTCCTAATTTATGTGACAGCAAATTTAAACGCATTTTGCATTAAATAGCCAAATTTTACAAACTTGTAACCGTCATCATTCTAAATATGCCAAAACACATTGACCTATCAATAAACTCGACTAAATTATAGACCAACATTTAATTCACATGCCAAAGTCAAACATCTTTATCAATTGAGATCAACATACTGCATACTATTTACAATTCATAAATCTTAGAATTAAACCAAAGTTACAACCGCACCTTCTAATGTGAATTACTCACGAAATGGCGCCAACTCTATATTGTATCGTCAATTAGTAACTACATGACACTAAAGTAAATGCTTAACCCTTTGACATCGGCCAATATGCACAAGTGTTTATATTAATTCATAAACACACAACACGGTTCGAACTCTGATACAAATTGCCACACTAATTGTTGAATATTTAATTTACTAGTGTTACTCGACAATTTATGAATAGTAATAATACATAATTATTATCTTATTTATACAATGTTCCAATTTTATTAAATACATCTATAAAAGTACTAGACATGCGTATTTTTTTATTTCTGGTATTGGGCATTTTGGGAATTGGTGATGCCGGAATTGGACGTTTTGAAAATTGATGATGCCGGAATTGGACGTTTTGGGGTTGGTAATGCCGGAACTGGACGTTTTGAAAATTGATGATGCCGGAACTGGACATTTTGGGGTTGGTAATGCCGGAACTGGACGTTTTGGGAATTGATGATGCCGGAACTGGACGTTTTGGGAATTGGTAATACTGGAACTGAACATTTTGGGAATTGGTAATACCGGAATTGGACGTTTTCAAATCGTAAAACAATTAAAGATTTTTTTATTTGTACAAATATGTATGTTTGAATCAAAATATATAGACATAGATAATGAGTGTAAAAGTAAATGCTTTGCCGTAATCGGCGTATAATATAGTCAAAAAGGTCATGACCGTGTTTGAGTAGATCGTAACAGTATTTAGTGAAGTCATCGGTTTTCTTTAGTGTAGGTACCATGATCCCATCCCATTCAAGATTAAAATGCCAAAGTGCCTGACACCTACTGTAGGACTGGTTTCCTAGCGGAGGATTTAATCCCGTGAGCAACGAGATTATAAACATCAATTTCAATTTATGTAATTTAGAAAAGCTGGGACGATGACTACTTAGAAAATTATAATTGAATATTTATATTCTCGTACTTAAATAACATATTAACCGAATGTAATTTAAAACTCTTTTCTGCCTAAGTTTAAGGTCCCGGAAAAATAGTTATTTTGTATACTGGGTAAAGTATACACACACATACAGACAAATTCGTTCGTTTCCATTACTGGTTTACAACAAAAAGAGACTATTCGACCAGTAATATAGAAAAATTTAAAGAATGTCTTCAAAATATCACTTTCTATGATGTATACCAAGAAAAAGATGCCATAAAATGTTTTAATATGTTATACGATTTGTTCAAACTCTTTTATGACTTGTGTTTCCCGGAAATAAAAGTTAAAGTACATACTAATGCAAAACCAAAGTGGTTAAGTCGCGGTATCAGAGTATGTAGCAAAAGAAAAAGACAGTTGTTATGGAAGTTTAGGCGAGTACCTAATGAAATTAATAAGAAAAACTTTAAAGACATATCCAATAGATTAAAAAAAATTATTCAGTTGACACAAAAATCACATAACAATCATATCATTCAATGCGCAAAACAAAAGTCTAAAGTTACGTGGAAAATAATTAATAGACAAAAATTAAATCTCCCAATTGAAAACGTAAATACTATTAAAATCGAAAATATAACATTATCCCACCCACGTAATATAGCGAATGCATTTAATAATTATTTTATTGACCAAGTTCAACCTCAACAAAAAAGTAAGTACTCTTTTCAGTCTTTACACCACAAACCTACGTCTATGTTCATGGCTCCCACTATCCCACAGGATATACATCAAATAATTATGACACTAAAGAATACTAACAGCACGGGTTATGACGGTATTAATACAAAAATAATAAAACACGTAGCCTTGATTATCTCTCCTGTCTTAAGTCATGTCATAAATATGTGTATGGTCGAGGGTGTATTTCCTGATAAATTAAAACTAACTATTGTAAAACCTCTCTTTAAAAAAGATGACAGACAAAATATATCATGCTACAGGCCCATAGCATTAGTTCCTATCTTTTCAAAAATTTTTGAGAAAGTTATATATAATAATCTAAATACATATTTTGAAAGTAATAATTTATTTGTTGACGACCAAAAAGGTTTTAGAAAGAAAAAATCCATCGATATAGCAATCTATGAGTTTTTGAATATGGTCTTGAACAAAATTGATAACAGAATATCAGTGGTGGGACTGTTTATGGATATGTCGAAAGCATTCGATTATGTTGATCATAAAATCTTACTACACAAACTTCACCATTACGGTATTCGAGGTAATATAGCTAAACTAATTCAGTCATATCTCAGCAACAGAAAACAAATAACCATAATTAACAGAATAATTAATAAAACAGATATTCCTTTTAAATCGAATCAAAGGACTACTGTGTATGGAGTTCCTCAAGGTAGCGTCCTTGGGCCTCTATTATTCATCATATACATCAACGATTTTCCATCGTCTGCAACATATCCAATGATAATGTTTGCTGATGATAGCACTTTGGTTTTTAATGGGGAAGACAGTAATACTCTTGAAACTGATATCAATAAAAATATTATCTCTGTAATTGACTGGTTAACAGCAAATAATCTGAAAATAAATTTAGAAAAAACAAAAATTATGAAATTTCGTCAAAGGAAAGATAGAAGCTTAAATTTGAACATCAACTATAGAGGTACAAAAATTAATGAAATTAGCTCAACTAAATTTCTTGGACTTCACATAGACTGCACACTGAAATGGAATGAACAGATTGACAAAGTATGCAGTAAACTACATCAATATTCGTATAACTTATATATGCTAAGAAGAACAGTAAATCAAGCTGCTCTCATGACAGCATATCATGGACTTGTTTCTTCTACTTTAAGGTATGGAATTATATTTTGGGGCAATGCAACTGGAAAAGAAAAGGTTTTTATAGCACAAAAAAGATGTATACGAGCAATTTGTAATTTGCGTAGAACTGATAGCTGTGTACCGTATTTTAAAAAATTAAGAATCCTAACTATGCCTTCTATGTATATTTATGAATCTGCCATGTTTGTTCGACGCAATATAGATAAATTTTCGCAAGTTACAAGTTTACGTAGAGCTGGTACACTGAAATTAATTGCAAGTAAAACTACATTATGTCATAAAAGTATATTAGTAATGGCTCCTAGGATATACAATAAACTACCAAAACATATAAGACTTACAGATTCAATTAATAGTTTCAAAAATAAATTGTTAATTTTTCTCTTTGAGAAAGCATATTATTCCGTTGTTACTTTTCTAAATGATAATAATATACAATAATTTAAATAATATATCCAGGTTTTTTATAATTGTAATATATATATTAGTTTAAAAGTGTGCAATATTCCATAATTAATTAATTTGTAAGATAATTTAATAGGAGATGTAATTAAGTTTAAATGATAATAATAAAAATGTATCCGGTGTATAATGATAATAATGTATCCAATGCGTATGTACTCCAAATTTAATTAATGACATTCAATTTAATAGATTATATAATTTGTACGCCAGCTTTATGGCAGAACATAGTGATACCTACTGTAAAATAATGTTGTCATCTTGTTTTTTACCTATGCTCACAAATAAATGATGTCTATGTCTATGTCTATGTCTATTCATGGAGGCCCTACAAATATTTGTCCCATGCCGGAATCGAACCCTCGACTCGAAACACAGCAAGTCAAGTCTGTACAAGACGCTGCTACCGTACAACGTGTGGTATTTAGCATGACAAGACAGATGCCTGTCAGTGGCAAAGTTCACCGTACACAGCCTTAATACAAGTTTAATTCCGAGACATATGAAGATAGACACTAATCTAGACACATACCAAAAATATTACCTATTAGTTTTTACCCGCGACTTCGTCCGCGTTACCTACGTGCAAAATATAATTTATAGCCTATAGCACTAAAGAATAATGTAGCTTTCTACCAGTGAAAGAATTTTTAGAATCGGATCATTAGTTCCGGAGATTACCCCCTACATACAAACAAATTTTATCCTAGTATAATATTGGTATAGATATAGCGTTTTGCTTCATCGTTTCTCGTGCGAACGGTTAAGGAGTGGAACTCTCTAACGGCATCTGTGCTCCCCGATTCGTATAATCTAGGCATCTTCAAAGTGAATGGACATTGAACACAAGAAGTGAAGAGCTGCACAAGCACACAAAATTTATAATAAAAAGATAGATATAGTAAGCAAAGCCGTAGCAAAATGTTAGTATAATAAAGTCGTTATCGTGCGTCCGTCTGTCCGGGTTAATATAGAAGTCACTGAATTGATTCCGATTAAATTTACACTGGCGACGGGCGAGTCGAGTTTACATTGAAACGTGTAAAAAAAATCTCGAAGGAGGGTGAAAACTATGTACTTCATTAAAAGTAACCGAAGTTTTTGCCACCGCGTTAAGTTTTACATAAAATACCTACTTTAATTAAGTTACTATATAAATATCCAACAAAGTTATATACATACATGTAGTCCGCCAACCACAGGCCAGCGTGGTGGACTAAGGTGTTAAACATTTTATTCTGAGAATATAAAAGTGGCACAGTAATAGGCTGGCATTATTATAATAAAACTAGGATTAAAAGAAGAACTGTGAAAATAAAAAACTTCTGAATATCAAAAATATGTTTATGAACATCCGTGAGAAAGAATTAAATGAAATTTCGTTTCATCTATATATGGGCCAATGTACCAGACTACTAATTTTCCAATGAAAAGGTCGCTTAAAACAAAATTATATACTTAAAATATGCGTCTAGTCAAACAATAGTAAAGATACCTGTATCTTATTTATGTATTTCACCTATTTAAGGCATCAAGTGCCACTAAATAACTGTTACAGAAGGCTCAAGACCGCTCTCATATAATATATTATAATCTCAATAAATCTTAACGTTGTATTAAATCAGGACAACCAACAAGAAATACAGAAGATCCACTTATAATCTTGAAAATTATAAGAACAACTGTTACAGTTTGTGCGAGCTTTGGAGTTCTCGGGCGTTGTACAGAGTGGACTTTCTGTAACGATTCTGTGTTATGACACTACGACAAAGTGCACTGATAAAGAGTGTCGAATAAACTCGTGGCATCTAATCTTCGTCCCGCGGGCCTGTGTTCGATTCCAGGTTGAACTTAAATGTAATTGCAACTTATAGCCGATCGAGCTCGGAGCTCAGGCTATCGCTCGCTCGTGACATTTATATTGGTAAGAACGTCGTAAAATTACCGTGTTGACATTATATTTATCCTGGTTCGCCTACAGTGAAATTATTAACTGGACAGACAACACATTTCATTATATATAGCGATAGATTTATTCTTTAGAGCTTTCCTTTTGGTTCAGATTTGTTTTGTAGCGTGGTAACAGTTTACAAATGTACTTCCCACGTGAAGTTAAAAATCACCCCGTGCAGGAATCGAGTAGCGCAAAGTTATAGTACCAATAAGTAACTGCTGCTTCAACCAACTGCTGAAAATGGACCCCTTAGCGTCGTAATAGTCGTGAGGAAATATTTCTCCTCACAACCGCCTTGAACATTACGCTCATCAGGCGGATTAGAAATCACAGTATGATTGTTATTCACTTATCAAAGGTCGGAAACTGATGCCTATCATCGTTAAGACATAAACACTAAGTCACTATTTATAAAAAATTCTCGAAAACAATACAACTAAATATTTACATAAATATTAATTAATTATTTTTTCCTTTCGTTGGCACGTAAGCACGAGCTATCAATGAAAAGCGGTAATGGCACAGTGAAAAGATTAGCAAGTCAGTGGTGATGTAGGGCAGCAATTGTGGTGTCGACACTGACTACACAAGGTTTTACCAGAACATCTCAGGACACACGTGGAAAACCATTCCTTTCACCCCCTTTATTACATTTTAATTCACGGATCAGCAGTCGGACACGGGCGGCCAGCTAACAATAAATTTTCTATCCTATCTATTTTGCGTTACTTAAAAAGTTGAGTAAAAGTTGAGTCTGCCACTTTTGCCTTATCAAAGCTACACCTAACGACCTTCGAAAGCCTTAAGCTCATTGACAATTAGTCCCAGCCTGCAGCCTGCAGCCGATATCGTAAATAACGTTCGGATATCTTTACGATAAAACATACCCTTTCCAACTTTCACGGGACATGATAATCAATCGATACAGTATATCTCCTTGTTTACAACTAACTAAAACATATCAATTTGTGTAAATCTCGGCGGCGTATTAAATCAGCACAAAATGGTCAGATACCTGATAGACATGGTGCCATAAAGTGAGGACATCTAATCTGGTTGATATTGGTTCGTTTGTTACCAGGCTGTCAGGGACCCTGAGGAGTGGGATCACCATTCAGTTGTTTGGTGCAGTATTGGAGCTGACCAGTAAAATCGCAGGATTCTGGTATGATTGTGTAAATAGTCAATATTTTCAACCACGGCGCAATGGCCAAGCGATCAGCGTTCTGCGCTGCGTATCGCGGATTCGATTTCTGAATGGAACAAATATTTGTATGATTTACAGATAGTTGTTTCGGGTCTAGTTGTGTGTGCATGTGACATGTATGTTTGTAAACTGTACTCACGATACAGGAGAAATCGTAGAGTGGGACAAAGTTTAAAAAAAAAGTCTGAATCTGCAGACACTATGTGTAAAATTCGTTAAGATTTCAATCACTATTTTCTCTAGAAGCTTTTGAATTTAATCAAGCATCGTATTGATGCTGACTGTACATATGTTATATATTCACTATTTTCGTTCGTGATCGCCATTATTGGCATTAGATTGTACAATTTGTACCCCGTGTTAATCTAGCTAGAGTACCTACCTAGTACCCTCAGACAAGTCTAGAACTTGTTTGCAATGTCCCGATTAATTAGCAAGACGATATGATTCAGTGGCTATAAATAGACGCCTAATGAATTATATTACATCGCAAGACTGGATGGGAGCCATTAGTTAATTAATAGTGTAGTAATTAGCCGTGAAATAACGACTGCTGTTGGCGCCTTTACGGGTAGTTGCGAACTTTAAGTTCTATCTCTGAATTCTCGCAGAGTGTAATGTAAAATGTTTTGACGTAAATAGGCTGTAAAGATTTCGCTAATAATAATTAAATATGGCCGGTTCTTACTATAAACGTGTTATTTGGATTGAATAGCTCTCATACAAGCTTCCCTTTTTCTTCGTGAATGTAAAGGCTTATTAGGGTGGGGACTTTTGCATGTACCTACTTACTAAAATATAAAGCACAAAAAGGTGATATTGTTTGATAAAGCAGAAATTGATAACATAATTCAATACAACTAACATAGCATCACGCCTGTAAAAAAAACAGGGTTAGACAGAGGTGTACTATTTTACACCCACATTTCGCCGATGCCGTTGTTATGTCCCATTAACCAGAGCGAGCTTATTGCCATCTACAAGGCACGGTTTCGGCTTCCGCTGCTACTGACAATTTCCATATGGAAAAACACAATAATACTTTGCCCGACCCGGGAATCGAACCCAGGACCTCACGCTCAGCAGTTGCGCTTACAACCACTAAACCAATAATGCAGTTTAAACGATTTAACACTATACACAAATTACGAGCAGCTTCACTTCTTCGTGACTGCGTATGATGGAGGCTTTTTGTACATAAATACATATCATCATCATCATCAGCCATAAGACGTCCACTGCTGAACGAAGGCCTCCCTCAAGGGGGGTTTGCCATAATCCCCACGCTTGGCAGGCGGCTTGGGGATCGCAGTGGCTCACCGATTAGTGAGAGGACGCTGCTGCCCGTCCTCCGGTGTCTGGCCGCAGTTTTAAGACGTACCCGGGTCCAATACATATGTGGGTATATAAAACAAAATTACTAAAATATTAGGCAACAAGAATCGAACCCGGGACCTCATGCACTCGCGACTACTAGGCACTACTACCAATGAAGCAATCTAGCTATGCTATACTGTAGTACAGTGTTCCGCAAAGTGTGTGCCGCGACACACTGGTGTACCGTGGTCATTAGTTGGTGTGCCACGGAAATATAAGGTTCATCTATACATATAAATAAAATTGGAGTGTCTGTTTGTAATATTGAAATAACCGTTTTTTACTACATGCATATGAATATATATACGGTACATACACCAAAATAACATTTTTTACAATTTTTGTCTGTCTGTCTGTTTGTATAGGCTAATCTCTGAAATGGCTGGACCGATTTTGACGGGACTTTTATTGGCTGGTAGCTGATATAATAAGGAGTAACTTAGGCTTTTATTTTAGAAAAATTCTTTTATTTTAGCAAAAAATAGGGTTAAGTGCATTTGGTCTCACTAAAAATACATTGTTAAGTTCCAACATCCACGCGAACGAAGTCGCGGGCACAGCTAGTATTATGTAAAAATTGATCTTTCATTTATGGTGTACCTCCAAAATTTTCTGATTTCCTAGATGTACCCTGAACACAAAAAGTTTGCAGAACACTGCTCTAGTATACATTCAACTTGTAGTATGGCGAACTATTAATATCGACCAGCGATCCAGCGGATTGTTTGCGGAAGCTCGCAGTGGGCCGAGTAACCCACTGGCAAACATGTCAGCCGGTAATACATGAAATGAATATAATGTAACGACACTCACCAGACGCGCCTGACTCATGCAAGCAGACTAGAAATAACAGTATAACAATACACAACACTATCAAAGCAAAACGCGTGTATTGCCCGAACAAAATTGAACTAGGAGTACAAAAATTTGCATAACAGTTTATTATGAAACGTAAAAACATTAAATACTTATAAATTAGCAACCATTGTTTAATTAAGAACATTCTGGACTAGAAGATATCCTCAAATATTATTGTATACTCCACGTAAAACACCGTTTGTAAAAATTCCACATAAATCATCAAATATTTCTAGATCACAAGCGTAAAAATTATGCATGTTATTTCCCAATTGGAATGTTTTAATTTTCTGATTTACATTAATTAATTAAATAAGCCGTTGAGATGAAAATTATACATAATTCACGAAAAATATGGAAGCCTACTTGTATCGCATAAAAATTAAATATTATTTTGAACTCTACACCTTTGACATACAGACATTAATCACTCTACGACCGGTATTAGCAATAACGGAATCTCAGAAATATGACAGAATCAAACAACAAGTATCATAATAAACTTCATGATATCTTCATCTAAAAGCGGAAACCGAAAATTTATTATAATCATAATTGATTTAGAATTTATTGAGCAAAAGGTCATTTCCGTGCATAACGTTATGGTCAAAGAACATGGGAGACCACCCGTTGTTTACGATGATGTGGGACGAACGTTATTTTATTAATTAAAATATAACTTTATTAATAAGACATTCATATGACAACCTAACTGTTATAGAATGACAGACGCCATCATTTATAAAATTTGGGTTTGGTAAAAGTTTACCTACGTATCATTGAGCTAACGGTTGCAAACGACTCGTTTATGAAGCTTTAGAACCTAATGATTGCCTATATGTTGCAAATTACTAGTCAAATATTTTTTTTTATAGGCTGTGTCTGTTGATATTTTACATGAAAAGTCAATATTTTATAAGCTTCGGCAACAACTGCACTATAATATTGCCTATCTCTGTTTTAAATACAAACTTAGATTATAAGACTGTTATTTTTGTTACCTCTGTATTTTCTGCTCTGTGGCGCGTTTCTTCTAATTGGCAGTAAAACAGCGCCAATTTGGTAACGTCTAACTCCCAAATAAAGTACTGTTGCACTGTGGCGCTTTCAATTTAATTTTATATATCTTCATTAATTTTATGGTCATTGGAAACGGTTGATTGGTATTTAATTAAAGGTTATGTGTTTTTGTATGTGTGTGGGTGTGTATTTCTTAAATTGGGTAACATATATTATATTTTGTGTGTATTTCACAATCCACGACTGAATCGAGCCAATCGCAGAATCTCTTCAATCAATAGCAGGTTTACCATCCTGTTGCCTTCTTCTAAGTACGTTGAGGTCAGCTTTCGGTCTCGCTACCGGTTGAATATCAGTATTTCATGCTGAGCTGCCATCTGACTTCCGCCAGCCAATTACTTTAGGTAAGGTTAGACTGATTGTCTTGGGCTGCTGATACCTATAATGAGTGCTACAAATATTCCTATGACATCCGGAACCAACTTATAAATGTGCGTTCCAAAGCACGGAGGGGCTCCATGTCTAAAGAACGGTCACCCATCCAAGGACTAACCGCAGCGAGCGCTGCTTAATCACACAAGTCGACTGATCTACGCAGTAGCTATGTATACAGGTTAAATTGATGTTTAAATAGGTAATTGTATGATCAAATTCCTTTATTACAATAATCACTGATCCGCTCTATGTGTGCGTAAGGGGCAGTATATAAAACACAATGCTTGCATGCGTGTGCGTGTATCGTCCAATAACCAATAGCTGAGTTTACAATGAGCGTGGGTTCCGTGTCGCCCCCACTTTATGGGTCCCTAAAACGATAAATGATTGATATTACTTCTGTCGGCGAGTGCGCCCACGTCGCCATAAATATGACACACCGTGACTGGAAAGCCATTTAACTTAATTAATTAACATTTAAAACATATCAATTGCTAATTTGAGTGAATTGTGGCTGGAAAAACTGGGCCAAGTTCGTATGATATATACTTATCGCACATTTTATTATAAAATACTGATTTTCTGCGAATGCCGATTGGATTGAAATCCACGAGTGTCGTCAAGAATAATATAACATAACGTAGCAATATCTCTGTATTCCCCGAAGGACTAGACAGAGGTGTACTATTATACACCCACATTTCGCCGACGCCGTTATAAAACGCGATCCTATTGCCATCAAACGTGCACAGTTCCAAACACCGAGCTGCTACTGAGAGTTTCCATACAGAAAAAACCCAACAACACTGTCTGACCCGGGAATCGATTCCAGGACCTCACGCTTAGCAGTCCCGCGTGTGACCACTCTACCAATGAGGCAGTATCCTACTAATATAATATTATAAGTGTGAAAGTTTGTGAGGATGGATGGATACCTATTTGTTACTCAATCACGCCAGAACAGCTGAACGGATCTGGATAAATTTTGGCACAGAGATAGATTATAGTCTAGAATTGCACATAGGCTATTTATCCCGAAAAAATGTACGGGTCCGTAAACCACGCCGGTGAAGGCGCGGGCGGAAACTAATTCGAGAATATACTAGAATTATATCTAATAATGCGACATAATAAAAACAAAATATAAATAATGTTAAAATTGTGCAGTACAAACTTGATGTATATCTTAATGTGGCAGTTGTGATGGCATGTCGGTAATGAGTTCCTAAAACATGTGATTGTGTATTCTGTGGTCATCGCACAATTGCGACACAACTCGTTTTTGTACACCAGTATACCTGCGTTACTCTAGTTTTGGTAGTTATTTCTTATCTACAAGTTTATGCGTATCTTCCGTCATCATAAATCCGTCATCATAAATATTATGAAACGAATAAAAGATACAAAATTAAAAAAAATACTAGCTATGCGAGCCCAACTCGGACCACATTTAAAGTTTGTAGTGAAATGAAGTTTAAAAGCTGAAATGACAATGATACGAAATTAAAAATAAAAAACTAAGTACCTAGTAATTTCTTTAACACAATCAAAAACTAACTCGTCTATAAAAATCTTTAGTTACGTCAATTTTGGGCTCAAAATAGGCGTGCTTAATCTTCTACTATACTCTCTCACTCACTTACACATTTATCAATCACGAAATATCAAAAAGTCTATAAACTTGTAATTGGTATTTATTACAGATTTTCCTAAAATTCAAATAAGGTAAAATTGGGTTTCAGATTTATATAAAACATCTTCCTACGAGGACAAAGTCGCGGGCACAGCTCGTATTTATATATTAGAGCTGATTTTTCAATCGTCAGATAACGTATATTTGAAGAATAAATATGACAGTGTGACATACTTTATATACAATAACTGTTAATTCGCAAAAATAACTCCTCAGGTAAAAGTTATCTGGTGATTGACAAATCGGCCCCTAAGCTATTATATTATTTATTATACTATTCAGTTGTATATGAGCCTACGACCGTATACAACTGTCTATTTTCAATTAATGTTGTCTAATCTCAAATCATGCTCATTCTCAAAACTCAGAAAATTAACAAATACACTAACCAAGCGTGAAGTCTCATATCGGACCCTTAATTACTCGCGCTCAAATTCTAACGCAAACACTCGCGTGGGGTTCAAATGGACCCCTAACGCACTATACAGACGCAAGCACACAATACCGGCTCACGCCTGCATCTGTTTTATGACGCGTCTAATGTTTTAGGAAGCTACTCAATGCGTTGTCAGCATACCTTGAAATTTCTAGAAATAGCAGTTTAAATTCGCGTTGAGGTCCAAGCGGACCCCGCGCGATTACTTAAGAGTTAATAAAACTAATCAATGGATTAACTCGTGATACACCTAGAGTCGATAGTCTCCTATAATGTCAGCATAACACAGTGTAACATAATCCCAGTTAATCCGATTACTAGTAAATCCCACAATATTATGATAGAATCGCGGATAATCTCCATTCATTGCCAAAACATACGATTCGGTGACCGAGCATTAGTATATCTACATATAAATATACAAGTATAATAAATATCGTGAGGCCGTCACGCATGACATTATATTATCACTTACAATACCACGCGGAATCTTATCGCTGAAATTCAGAATTTTAAGGTAAAAGTAGGTCGCTACAAAAAATATACTATCCATAATAAAACAATAGGCGGCGGTGACCACTTACAATCGGGTGGGTCACACATACTGCAATAACCTAAGTGCCATGATCTCGCCACACACAATAGACGTGGCCTCCTGGGGCTAGCTAAAACAAGTTAAAAACTATATTTACTCAAAGTTGAACTTTGCTGTACCGTAGTGATTCTAACACGAGCAATGAAAAGCTTCGAACACGACTTTTTGACATCTGTTGACCTTCTGTTATTTTTACTCTATGACACTAATTTCAAGATCCGCACTAGTACAGTCAGCGTCATAAGGAGATAAACTATTCGTTGTTTTGGAATCCATTTATTAGTTTCTAATTAACCATAAAATTAGGCTATTCAATAATTTATTACAAAAAGTGATGACATCAATTTTCATTTATAAAAAATACTAGGCACCTGTCAGAATTTAGGAGCTTTTAGACAAAGACTACATCAAATAATCCTCCAACATAACGTATGAAAAACAGTAGGTATCTTAAATTATATATACTTAGCGCAAACAAGCAATAACTTAGATAGCTTTTGGCAAGGACCTAGCGGGTCCTCTAGCGAATAACAATTATTTCTGAAACTGGGACATTGACCCTGTGAATGGGGTCGCATACATTACCTCCTCGATAACACTAGAGTTACAATTTATGGTTCTCCTCACTAGAGCCCTCTTAGTGCCCTCTCTTCGTAAGATAAAAGGAAACTCTACGTGTTAGCTTTAATCGTGAAATTGTGTCAATACTAATGAATATTAAACGGGCATTAACTTGAACTTCGAAATCCAAACGCTATTTTGGTAAACACAGTGTCTGTATGAACTGTATTGTAGAAACTGTAGGTATGTATGTGTATGTGTAAATATTATATTTATTTTTTATTTCGTGTTTTGATGAGTTCTCAAATAGAACACTCATGCCGTAGATTACAGATTCAGTAAATTTCGTATCGGATCGGCCGCGCGGCCGGGCTACGCGTCTCGAGGAGTCTCATTAGAAACAAAAATGATGGAAATAACTAGGTAACATAATATATTTTGACTTGACATTCAATACCTAATAAAACCTACGATGTTCCGCTCAGAAATCATTATTTTCTATCCGATTATAACAAAAGGCATATAACACAAGTTAGATATTTAATAGCCACCATAAATGTATTTTTTCTAATGAAGTGAGCGGCTCGCTCGTAAATAATATTAAACAACGTCATAAACAAATCATCGATACCATATTCTGTCATAATCCAATCAGAGATAATAGGCCGGTCGCATACTGACGACTTGTCGACGCGATTCCAATCTCGTAAGTATGCAAGAACGTTTTCTTTTCTCGTTTTACTATCGACTTTATGCGACATTAATGTAGAGCTTACTACGATTTAAAAAATATGTTTAACATCTCGGTACAAGAACACAAGTGTATATATATGGCCTATACATAATAAGTTTAGTAGAAGGCACTTTATTTGCTTTTTGACTATTAGCTATGAGCTGAATATGATACATGTAGCTCGTTCATTAGTATCACGCAAACTCCATCATTGCCATAAGTTTATTATCGAGATCTAGAAACCTACCACGATTTCTCTATATTTCAAGTCTGTTTTGCTTTGAGGCTTTAACTTTAAGTAGTTTGCCGTGTGATCCTCGCTGTGATATTAGTAATAACAAATCATAACATTAGACGAACAAGACACGATCGTATAACACATTTATCTCACGCGGGATAATACGCATTCATGTCAAAATTACAGGTGACCAAGGAGCTATTTCACTCTGTCAAGTCAGTTCGAACGCATTTACAATAAATAATTTGACGCAGTAGATTTCATAAAATAAATTGCATACAACTATAGTCAAGTAGGTACGGGAGTAAGACTTTATGCGAATATTTATTATAGATTCTTATCACTTTATATTTTCTAATGCGCCAAAAAACATTACATGAAATAAGATTTGAATCGCAGCCTCAAGTTGTCATTGTGTAAGCAGCCTAACAGATCAACAGTCAACCGATGATACCAAATCTAATGGCGCAGTTTTGCGTTAACAGTGACCTCAACGGTATAAGCAGACATGTTATTATTATAAAATATAACATGTTTGACTTACAGGTACAGGCGGCACCATAGTTCGATAAATATTTCCGAACTTATAAAATAAAAATTAAAAATATTTTTTCTAAATATTAATATATCCCATTAAATATTGTATTATCAGCATTTGAGGTATTTTGTGTGTCATACTTCATTATATTCCAGTTATTTTTTTTAGGAAACTGTTGAAATGTATTTCAGTGATAACTTATTTTTGATGTTAACTGTATAACATGTCAGATTGGACAGTCGGCGTATTTTGATTTAGTAATTGAAGTGTTATATGTTGACATATCCAAATACATAGATGAAGATTCATTCGATTGTCAGTCGTAATGACAGCTTACGATGATGAGCCGTGAGAATTGTGTAACATGTGAATGTTACACAATTCTCACGGCTCACTGCGACACAGACTGACAGTATTCCATGTTTAGTGTCATCATCATCATCATTCATTTAGCAGTTGAGTGAGGACCGGTCGATGATTGCCGCGGTGTTTGGAGGAGACCTAAGCCCAACAGTGGACGTTTTTCGGTTGATATGACGATAATGATGGGTCTCATTGTTGGGCTAAACCTCGGGGTTGTATTCTGGATAGTTATTTCTTAATTGCATCACTGGTCCAGTGGTCGCAAACGCGACTGATGACCGTGAGGTCCTAGGTTCCATTCCCGTAGCGTTAATATAAATTCCCAGTAGCACCACGGGAATTGAAACTGTGCCCGGTTGATGGCAATAAGCTTGCCCAGGTTACATGGGACTCAATAACAATATCGGCCAAATGGTCGTGTACGATACCCCCGCCTAACTCTTTGTGGATACAGGCGTGATGCTATGCTGTTAGCTACACCCAAGGAACTGCTACTAAGTGTATCATTCCTACAGCAGCCATGAGCCGACCAGACCTATTACCTGACCTGACCTGGTACCAGTTCAAAAACATGATATATGTGTATGTATCACATTGAGTAATACTACTTTCTGGTAATCAAACCCTGAACCTTGAAAGCGTTGAATTTCTACACTAGTTAACCGAAAGTAAACGTGTGTTAATGTAAACCATCACATAACATTCGTTTTATGAGTAACCTTTATGTTACAACCTTGAATTGCCTCCTGCATTTTATGACCTATTTCAGAACACTAAAATATTGAAACCGCTCAAATTGGCTCTAACTTCACACAATTATATTATTATGAAAACAGAAGGCTGGTTCAAACATTAAACCAAGGCACTTAAATACTTAAGAATCTCAGTTTTAATACAAATAATAGGATTTGAAGTTTTCCGCTTCTGCGGCAATGCCAACAACACGTTGTTTTAAAACTATTGAACAATTATTTTATTACACTATCCATTGCCAACGGTAATGCCGTAACCAATTTACTTACGGAAGGGATAAGTAGTTTCGATAATGATTGAAAGTCCCCTGTACTTAAACCTAGAATCATGGGAGAATTCCAAAAGACGGAACCCCAAATATAGTTACCGTCAGTCCAAAAAATATGAAGACAACGTGCGCGTGCATTTGACTGAACTTTCTATCTAAAACGATGTACCTGTAAACTGTTGATACATTTAATAAATAAATATATCAACAGTTATATATAGGCAATAATAAATAGGCTAACCCCCTATTACATGGGACTCAATAACAGCATCGGCGAAATGTGTATGTAATATAGTACAGCTTTGCCTTACCCTTCGAGGAATACAGGCATGATGTTATGTTAATACGTAGGCACAAGCTCCTGGAGATCGCTCATGCCGTAGTCGAATTATTATCCAGTCAGCAATGGTGATATCGAGGCTGACTGCCCAGGGTGCGACAGACGATCAGTATCTCAAGTTTGGTCACTTGTGGAGGGCACCTTGCTCACACTGTTCTCTTACATTTTTGACTTGAAGATACCTCTGAGTCAATTGATATAACGTAATGTTAGTACAAAATTAAATACCATCTTATATTTTTGGAAAATCTATGAAAAAAGTAGCTGTTAAAATAATGCTATGTCTTTTATTAATTATTTTTTTCATCAGACATATATTTCCATCTCAATGCAACACGGATTCCCCTGAACTTATCACAATAAAAAATATCATATGTAAGGCAGCCAAGTTCCCCATAAATTATATTTATTAGTTTTTACGACGGCTCGTTAGATTCTTCGAGACTACCTCTTCCAATTTTATTAATTTAATAACTGACTGATTCGTACACCTGACAGATATAATAGATACATGCTGTATAGTTATATACATATATTTTTTCCAAGCATCGTAATTACTACCTTATATTTGCGATTCGACGAATGTAATTCGCGTTTTGACAACTTTATTATTACCCTTATATAACGTTGAGTTACAGAGTATAATTTATTTTATATCTGCGGATCTATTTGAGGAAAACTTAATTACATATATTCAAAATGTATAAATTATATTTAACAAGCGGCAACGCATACACGGATACGATTAATTATAATATGCGAAAACCTTCATCTTCAGACATACTCATCAGTTTACAAAATGAGGACAGGACATTCGTCCTGCTACCAAAGTCCTGCAGCAGGACAAATTGTGCTGAAAATAATAATAAATAAATACATAATTATAAGAAAAGACTAATTTGTTGTAATAGTGCTTGCTATTACAGTCTTATTTGTAATACTTATGCAGCAGGGCAAAATGTTCTTAAAGCAATAATAATATAATACATGAGTATTATATTAAAGTGGCAGCTAGTAGTGTTTATTTTAAGTAATGAATTACAAATGTACATACGATAGAATTAATGTTGTAACTGAGCGCGAGTACAGCGCGTTTGAGAACTTGTCTTGAAGCGCTAGGCCCAGGTTTTATGGTTTTTTTTGGCACATCTCACCAGCGCTGACTAGTGTTGATCCCGTTACTAGAATGTGCAAAAAGTCTACAGTCATAGACCACAGTTTAGCAACAAGTTGGTGAGTGCAATCACCTTTATAACATAAGGTCAAGGTTCTGTGTGCGTATTTAAAAGAATAAGCTTCAATGCTTTGTATTACTGTATGCCGCATTTACACATTCGTGATCGCGCCTCGCCTCGCCATTCGACGAAATGTGCTAACGCACGTGGCCGTTTACACATACGGCGAACATGGAAGATCTCGAAATTGTGGCATACGGTTCAAATTCGAAATAAGCTCGCGCGCTCGAACATTGACACAAAACGAATGTCAAAACATTGAGTTAGCATCGTCACTCGCAGCTTTTGATTCGTGTCCAATAATATAATCGCGATGCGTGTTTGCTCGCTCGCATTCGGTCTCGTGCGAATGTGTAGATGCGGCGTTATACTACATTTATGATAGCCATTCGTCCAGTTATTATTCCCTACAATGTTTATAACCGAGCTGTTCCTTTAGAAACAGATATAAGGCTTGGTTCTCACATTAGTATTCTTACACACTTGCAACAGCTGTGTAGTATTTGGGATACAGTCGCTAATGTGCGATGTGCTTATATTGTAACACTTTGTATCGTCTGTAACGTCAGTGTCATTTGTAACATCTGTGTAAGTTGTAACATTTTGCCGAGAGTTGCTAATTGGCTCCATTTATGATGACCATCTCATTGGTCTAGCGGTAGCGCATCTGCTGAGCGTAATAAAGGTCTGGGTTTAATACAGATTGAAGTGTAAATGGGTTTTAGGTCAAAATTCTCAGTAGCAACTTGGAGTTTGGAATCGTGCCTGATTACATCTGCTATTCTATTAGCCTTAACAACGGCCTGGGTGTAATGTGGGTGTACAATAGTAGACTTCTGCTTAACACTCCGAGGAATATAGGCGTGATGCTATAATGTATGTAATTGTAATTATTTTCTCATTCACTATGCATAACTTGAGACATTACGACATGCTCTCAATAATGTATAAACTAACATTTCACGTTCTTCATCGTATCCTCGATGGAACTGAAATAAATCATGCGCACTGTCATGTATCATGGTGGAGGCACTTTGTAGTAAGAACTGGTATCGGGACGCGCGGCAGATGATAGCCAAGTTCCAGAAGAGATCCGTGGATCTGACTGACAATACAGTTTCTGTGTACACCTCCCTGAGATCTGGTTAAATACAAAAATTTTTTAGCACGCTAAACAAGATCATACATACACAACTTGTAACGCACAGCAAGTGTAGCAATGTAGCTTTAACGTTTTCGATCTTTCTCACTAAAATTATTTTTTACATTTATTTTGTTCTTGCTATGCAGGCAGTTCATCAAGATTTATATTTCTCCTAGTACCCTAACAGCCTAGACACATTTTGAACGACCGCTCCAGCAGACTTTTCAAAGCTGTTTTAAATTTATGCCTTCCTTACGCAAGAATTCTTTATAAAATTTTCAAACATTAGTGTCAAGAAATCCCCCTTCAATTTCAATTTTGACGGAAAATGTTCTTCTGAATAATGTTTTAATAAAAAATAAAAACCGACTTCAAAACACTCAAAAAAAAAACGAACTAAAAAGCAAAAAATAAATATTTTATTATACAATATAGTAGTTGAAGAATATTGAAGTCGGTGCCAAGTAAAACATAAAATTAATAACCTTGCTACTATAACAATTTTTACGTGAACTCGTTGTTTCAATGTCGCTAACATTGAAACAACGAGTTCACGTAAAAATTGTCGAGCACGAGGCAAATTGTGCGTCGGACACGACAAATGCACTTCGCCAATCGTGTCAGTTTATCATTGCATGTTGCAAAAGATTTAAACTGTTATTTTTATTTTTACATGATTATGTAAAAATAAAAATAACAGTTAAGTTTTGGTACCTATTTTAAATCTTTAATATAACGTTTTGTTTACTGAACTTGGCTTTCCCACTAATATTTTCAGTAGCACCGAGTCCTGTTGGTGAGTTTTTGCCGCATTTAATAACAGCGTCAGTTGAAGTTATAAAATAGATATCTGTATATGGCCGGCGGCTGTTTGCTCATCATTACGTCCATGTACAATGTAGATACGATGTACACCGTTCATTTTTCTCTCGCATAACTTGTTAAGATGTCATGCACTATACGAAAAATGGTAGGCATATTTATTAATACTCTGAGTCCATTTGTCCTAGTTTATTGCGATCTGAGAATATTGTAAGTACAATCCATTTTTGTCTGACTTTAAGCCCAAAGCTCTTAACATATTGCACCCTCAGAACGAAAGTGACCTAAGTCAAAATGCAATTTGTGGGAAATGATCAATGATTATACTTTTTAAGGTCAGTTCAGCAAAATCAGAATTTTGAGTTTGACCTAACTCAAAATTCTGATTTTGCTGAACTGTACCACTATCACGAGTTTTCTTACTATATACCTACTATCAAATTAAAGTAAATTTTCATGATAGCGATTATGGGTTTTTTACTATTTACTTTCATAGTAAATGTAAATTTTCATACAAGCGATTTTAGTTCTTAAATTGGTTACATTAGGGATTAGATTAGAGTCGCTTATGTGACATATGTGTCATAATAAAGTTTTGATTTACTATTTACTATATTATAGAGATGTCATGTTAGCGACTCTAATCCCTAATGTAACCAATTTAAGAACTAAAATCGCTTGTATGAAAATTTACATTTACTATGAAAGTAAATAGTAAAAAACTCATAATAGAGGTACTTACCTTAAAAATTCTTTCATTCTAAGGGTGCGATATAACAGATGACCAGATATAGCGAGTTTTGCAGAAATTTAAAAACATCATCATCAGCCAGTAGACGTCCAATGCTGAACGAAGGCCTCCCTCTTAGACCACCATATCGAACGACATTCCGCCACTTGCATCCATCGGTTGCCCGCGACTTTCACAATGTCGTCGGTCCACCTAGTGGGGCCTTCCTACGCTGCGTCTTCCGGTTCGTGGTCGCCACTCGAGAACCTTTCTTCCCTATCGGTTGTCCGTTCTTAGGGCGATGTGGCCTGCCCATTGCCAATTCAGCTTGCAAATCCTGAGAGCTATGTCGGCGACCTTAGTTCTTTGGCGAATATCCTCGTTCCGGATCTTATCGCGCAAAGAGACTCCGAGAATACTTCTGTCCATTGGCAAAATCTCCATTCGATAAAAGGCCTATGGTCATAAAAAAAAATAGGTTCATGAAAAATATAAGCGCCGGGCGCAGGTTGCTAGGAGATGAAGCTAGTCGCGCGGTGTCGCCCAGTGAATACACCGCTTTATCTATCATCCTGAAGTCGAGTTATAGCCGCCCCATTCATTATGCGACGACATATTTATCCTTCAAGTTAATTCACGTATAATTACATAAGATACACAAAGTTGACTTGACATTTAGTGTATAAGCCTTAATAGAAACCAATAGTTAATAAGTAATAGATGAAATAAATATAGTATTCATGTCGTTACATTAAAACACGCAATCATATATGTACCTACGTATAAAATGGTGATATATAATTATACTATAATGGCTAATTACTACTAGTGGACCGTTGAGCATGAGGTTACGAGATGGGTTCGATTCTCAGGTCGGGTAAAGTGTTATTTGGTTATTAGGGATTTCTCAATAGCTAATAAATGGCAGTCGCATTTATCGGGCACAATAAATCTCGAACCCTATTCACATGTGATTTAATAATGGCTTCAGTAAATTGTGGTGTAACATTACACCTCTACCTGACCCTTCGAGAAATACAAGCGTGATGTTATTTTAATATACATACGATAATTAATATACAGTTTAAGTATCACCCAGACTATATCTTACACGATACACATATTTGCATTATGAAACAATAAATAATGCAATTATTAAAATTGCATTATACATAATATGGTTTCCTAGAGCAATATATTCAAAGCAATTAGCTTATAAGATCGTATTAGCGTGTGGGGCCACAAAAACCCGGTGTGGCTACAAAAACAGCGGACTGGGGATTAGCTGAACGTATTCTGATACTGTCAGTTTTTGTTTGATTTATGTTCGAGTCCCGATATCGTTTGAATTCAGAGTTAATTTAGAGGTGGTGTAAGTTACAAGCGATTTGACGACCATTTTGTATCTAAGCCTCTCTTTTCAATCATTATAATAATATCTTCTCAAAGTAGGTAGATGGACACATATTCCATTTTTATAAAAAAATAAATAAATGCGACAAGATAAGCTAGCTCTTGTTCATCCATTTCTTTTTCCTTGGCAATCATACTAGCGTGGAGCATCTTACAAAATTAATTTGCCATCTTATTAGATGGTATGATTAAGTACTAATTTAACTAACTAACATAAAAAATAAAAATATTCTGCATATACAAATACTGCAACAAACTTGTTGCTTTTAACGGTGAACTTATTCAGTTATATAATTCACCTACTGACTTGACAATTCACATATTTTCGGCGTTTTATATGTGAATAGGGAATATATAATAGGGAATGTATAATATTTATAATCTCTAGTAAATAATGGTGAAAGAATTTTTAAAATATCTTAATCAGCGATAAAGTTATAAAGCATTGAAGTGACGAATTAGAAAGAGAGGTCCGACGTGTCATCTGACGTCAAATAACATCACAAACGTAGAACTGCCATAGAAAACAGCGTTTTTTGCGAAAGAGACAGCAGTATTCGTTTAAACTGGTTATACCTCGTTTGTTTTTCGATCAATTTTGATTATGATTTCACTAATGGCATTTTTTTTCGATTAACTGGTTAGATTACCAAATTGTTTTTAAGCATATTCCCTATTTTCAAAAGTCAGCAGGTGAACTATAAGTAATGTCATTTCGGCGTCAATTTAAGTAGTCTAGTTTTTACTAGGCCTCAATACATTGTACGTCCGTTCTTGTGGCTCGCACCACACGCCACAGTCGGTGATTACAGACTCCCTAATTACACGCCGCGCTCTGATACAGACATCACTGCATCGCCCTTGGCATTTGGTCTACCTAATCATATAGGAAATTACAATTATACGTCTAGACTATATATATGTACTATATAATGTCTAGATGTATAACTAGAGATTCAAATAGAATGTTAATTAAGGTGTAAGCTGTAAAGACGTGTAAGAGTGATTGAAAAATCCATTTACATTTATTTCATTTCAAGGATCACGCTTATTATTTGTGGACTTGAAATAATGTCCAAAATGCTTCATTGGTGTAGTAGTTGCAAGTGCGGCAGCTGAGCGTGAGGTGTTCGGTTCGACGAAGTTAATTATGTTTTATTTTGCAATAAAATTGCCTGTAGCAGCTCGGAGTTTGAAATAGTACAAAATAAATGTTGTAGATGTTAAGGCTGATCTCCTATTGCTATTAATTATTGGAACCTAATAACGGCATTGGTGATATGTGGGTGAGGAATAGACATACCTCTGCTCAAACCTTCGAAGAATACAAGCGTGATGCTGTGAACTGATGTTCTGCTCGGCTATAAGACATTAAGCATGGGCCTTGAACTCGTCTTTACAAAACCTGCTTAACCGAAAGAGTAAACTATCAGCAATAGAAAATCTTTGAACGTAAAGCTCGTGGCTAGCACTTTAACGATAGTGGGTATGATTTTTGAATTTATGTTTTCAACCGATATTGCTGAAAGTCTTTGTAAAAATTAGATACACAGATGCATGTAAATGGTTAAAGTAAACTAAGAACCACAGGTATATAATTACAATATCTAACATAGGCGAAGTTTCTAGGAACTCTTAATAGTTCTAGATCCAGTCGAACAAAGACAAAAACTAACTAATTGTACGCCTGTCCGTCTGATACAACTAATATCATTCGACGCGCCTGTTGCGAGATCGGCGATTATTACATCATGGCGGATTAGACATACGTGGGAAGGTATCACTGTGAATAGGTCTAGTTCAAGATGATTTTTAAATTGGGCTTCAGAAAAAATGCAACCGTCTGATTCAAATTAAATACAATTCATGTAAACGTTGCCGAGTTCCAGTGTTGATTTCCAATGGAGAAGAAAAACGGGCAAGAAACTCCATGGTAACTCTTTTTAACTCGGAATATTATATAAAATATTAATTAATGCATTGATTCTTAATTATGTTCATATAACACACCTATATATACACTGGATTAAAGGACCATCACTATTTTACCAGGGCTAATACCAGGAATGAGCCTGTGGGAACGTAAAGAAAGCCATTCATGTTGCGACGCTCGTGAAAGGTCGCGAGGTGTTTGGTTGTATGCGACAGGTTACGGTACGGTCCACTTTGGAAATACACGACACGATCGAACTCGCGACGGCGTCGATTCGTGAATGGGTGCTTTTAGGATACATAGAATAATGAATAGAAAAGTCTTGTGAGTAATACGGAACCTCCTAGATTAGTCATACATCTAAATATATTGCTTATAGTACAAGTACTGCCATCTGTACGAACGTTTGGAACAAATAAATTTAGTTTTACTACTGCTCAGCTATTTCAGGAACTTTACGGCGCTGGATCCTACGCATTTATGATGCCCTGGTAATTTCGTCTTACACTCAGAATGTCTATAACAGTTGTGTCGCAATTTTAAGTTGTTTGGGTTTTAATCATCTCATTGCTGGACATGGCCATTTCCTAGAATGAGAAGGGTAAGGCCTTAGTCCACCTTAGGCCTAATGCGGGTTGGCGGACTACACACACCACCGAGAACTTAATAACATTATTTATACATGAATTGGTATTGGGATTGACATTTATAATAATACCATTTTAAATTAAGACAATTTGCATTACGACGCTCCAAATTGCGCATTTATACTTCAGATATAGCAAACCCTTATTTAAATCAAAATACAACTACCCCATTCTTGTCCGTTGACCACACAACCATTATTATCGACCCCTGCACTATATCCGCGTTTCGTTCGTATTGCGCATGCTCCATTTCGCACTAAACTGAGTCAGTAGTCACATACCATTGGCACTCTACACATAACATAGCATAGCAACACACCTGTATTTCGAAGATTATTCCTGGTAATGAATTTTACGGCGAAATTAAGAGCCATAAGTTGGAGCTAGCGTGTTACAATTTTTTCCTGGTCATTTCGTTTGTGAGTGATCGTCATGATACGCGGGTAGGATACGTGTTAGTAATGTATTTTTTTTACCATTCTGCGATATTTTGTCGTCAACTAGATTAGTTCACATCGGCGCACTAACATTTTCGGTAGTTCACCCAAAATTTATACAAAAGAGCTTTGCTCCATCTAATTTTCACATAAAAAAATTACAATAGTTTACGGAAATGTTTTCTAATCTTTTCTACTTATGATACCCATTAAGTAAGTATCGGAGTTCTTGCTAAAGCTCTTTAAAACCGCAAGTTTCTATTCTCAACATCTAGGTCCCCCGGAGAGCAAGATAAACCTAAAATAAACCAATAACGATCTCTAACTAACCATAGAGCATTCTCTGACCACATCCATTGTCCAACTTCCAACCGTTCTGGTTCTACATGATAATGTTCTGTTTGTTCTGCGTCGGCAACTTTCGCCGCACTGTTACATGCCTGGCTGGAGGTTCAAAGATAACACTGGTCAAAGCTATCGGTGCCTATTGAAATATGCTAATGTGAGGGAAACAATACTAAGCACTTCCTAAAGGCCTAGATCACACGATGAAACTTAATAATAGACACGAGATTTCTCAAATTAGTCTAAATGAAGGTCTTTCTTGAATTTTACCGCATCGATGCCGTGTGGACGCCTTCAAAAATATCTTGTTGTAGGATAAAGTTCATCGTAGAGGGTGTACCCTCTTACGAGACATTTGCATTTAGTTTAGCCTACATTGTTCTCTCATACTTCATGCAAGATTGTTTTTAAAATTATCTATGGAGTTTCTTGCTGGTTCTTCTCAATAGAACCAACTATTTAGAACTAGAGTCCTAATAACGTTCTAAAACTACCTGTAATAGATATATTTGAAATAAAAACTATTCTATTCTTTATTTTTTGGTCAAGCGTGACTATTCCAGTCGTTCATTGAAGTTCTTTCTTTAAACTCTGAGTCTTCTTTAGAATCCAAGCCTCTGTCGGCGTTATTTGTTCAAAGCGCATTGGAACCTGATGCGCTTATTAGCAAGCTGTCAACTAGATTACCTCAAAGCTATAAATAATAGTAAAACAATCGCACATCTACAATTACTATCCTCTTATGAAGGCGTATACAATTGCACAGTAAATCACGATCGACACGAGATCTGATCGAATCAGATCCGATTGATTAGCGACGTGATTTACGATCACCTCGGTCGATAGCAACAGCGGTAGTAAAATGTGATAACAGCTATAGTAAAACACGTTAACAATAATAGTAAAACACGTTAACGAACTGCGTAAATTAAGAATATCGCACACCTGGTTAGGGCGAGAACACACGTTCGCTTAGTCTGTTTTGTTTGGTCCACTAAAATGTGTAAATCTTACCTACATAGTTTTAATAACTACAATAGGTATTTTCTTGTTAAACCTATTTATTTCTTAACTTTGTGGTTTTAATTACTTTCATAAAAAGGCTTACTGCATCAGATTGCGGGGCTCCAATACAAGCAATGTCACACTTGATGGTGTGTCTCTTGTGGCCGAACACTACACGAGGGACGACCTCTACACGGCCACACTTTGCGCAATTCAGCTGGGCACACACCTTTCCGTTACAATATAATGTTTAATCATCTTTAACCCCAATTTATTGCAGTCAGAAATTCCCAACCGACTAACAATCGTTTGTGAGCTGAAACATAACTACCTTATAACCGCTAACGAGTCTCTCTGTCGCATCATACAGTTGTAACTCACACGCCAAAGTTATAAATTCATCGCCCACATCATATAAAGTAGCCGACGCCTGCGCCGCAGCCACAGCTACCAGTGTGGGCTTGTGGCTGCCGACTTATTTATGTTTAATTAATAATAGGATATGCGAAATGAGATATTGGTAGTGAAATCACAACAATAGATTTCGATATAGATAGGCAGATATTTTTATTAAGCAGATTCTGTCTTTTTTTTTTAAGCTCATTTGACGCACTAAAAATTTTTATAATAGTAGGCCGCTTCCTAAAAGGCTGATAAATCTTTGAATAGTTCAAACTACTTATGATTGCATAATCAAAATCAACAACCATATTAGTGGACAGAGATGTGACAGCTGATTTACTGATCACAGATTGTATCAATCTTTGAGAAAAAAACGAGTGTGAGTTATGATGTACCTAGTCATCTTGCTCTCAAAATAAGATTTGCGAAATCACTTTTAGCTATCTCTTAAACCTGAACACATAACTGTATCATGATTGTTTTCCCAATTTCAGTTTCAACCTCACACAGGTTTTCGAAACAAAGCATTTTTTTTTTCATTTATTACCTTTTAAACGTCAGCAGATTCCAAGACCAACGTACCAATGTCGTGAATTTCCTGGAAGGTAGTGCCACATAATTCAGTTACGTCACTGAGACGAATTAATTACTGATCGAGTCACGCTGACTCATCGCTCGTTGACCTGTTTAGTTCCGCTGAACTAAACAATGGAATACTTCTATTGGATTGCTGAGCTCGATGGAGTCCGACGCTTTTGGTGAAATATCGGAAGTGAGCGAGACGAATCGTTCACTCCGTATCACGGTGTAGTGGGATTTGAGGCTTTGTCGTGACTTTACACTGCGATTGATTTACCGTTTGTACAGCGTAAAAAGCTATTTATAAATGTTAGTAATTGGTTGTACAACGTAGATTATTTAATGTGGGGAGCAATACTGTAGTCTTTTATTTACGCGTTCTTTTTAGTTTTTATTTATGCGTTTCTTATTCTGATTGTTATCTTTTGGTTCTACAGTTGGAGGCAAAATACATATTATTTCTCATTAACAGGAATCTCAGTGATTGAATGTAGTAGTCAAGTTGTAACAGAGTAAACAAAGCGCGTATCATTTCATTAAAGTGTTACCTTAGGTACCAATAGGTACATAATTATGCATCCTTATATACGATATAAGCCATATTATATTCTCCGTATACAATAACAATATGACCCACTCAACTCGGCCTGCGCTAGCTTCACGACAATCCATCATTCGTTCATTAATTTAATGGAAACAGACGGAAGAAACAATTAATTGCTGGAAACAGTAACACTAGGCACCCGGCGCAGGAGCCAATAATAGTAACAATTGAGCCGCGGCTAATCCGCTAAGTGTTTAATCTCTTTGTGCGCCGGCGCAACACAATTGTCTGATGGATAGAGACTTTGAGGCGAATGTCGAATTAATATAAGTTTAGTTCAGTTATGTCATGTGTGGATTAAGATCTGAATTTTGATGTGAATCATGCGCGGTTTCAGAATGTATGAGTGACTTGATCAAACGGAGGACTAGATGACATGGATATCATAAGTCATGAAACAAGTTTAAATACTTTAGAGAACACGAATGACAGTCATCGTCATCTGCCTCGCCTTTTCCAATAGTATGTGGAGATCAGCTCCCAATCTCACTGCCATCTGACCTCCGTCACCTAATTACTGGGTACACACACTGATACTCTAAGGTAAGATTGGTTGTCAGACTTTTGGAGTGCTGACACCCGTAGCGAATGTAATGAGTATTGTATGACACCCGGGACCGACTGTTTAGCGTGCTATCCGAGATACATAGAGGTCTAGATTTGTGAAGAACTGCTGCAAGCGCTCAAGTGCAGAAATTATATAACAACGAGCCCCACTAACTCTACTCGAAAGACCATGTATTATTACGATGTCTGGTGTCGCTTTCAAAGAAGTATATTACGACTGTTCCTAGAATTAATTTACATCTCCATAAAAAAAATTTGACGATGCTGCCTTTTTCTGAAGATTGGACCCAGGTACGTCTTAAAACTGCGGCCAGACACCGGAGGACGGGCAGCAGCGTCCTCTCACTAATCGGTGAGCCACTGCGATCCCCAAGCCGCCTGCCAAGCGTGGGGATTATGGCAAACCCCCCCTTGGGGGAGGCCTTCGTTCAGCAGTGGACGGCTTCTGGCTGATGATGATGATGATGATCAATAATTGCTGGGTTATTTCAACCTGGGTACGAATATGACGCACAATCGATATTCGTAATTCCTTCTAACATAAAACCATATAAAACATTTAGTAAATTTCGTAACCGTAATTATATTGGTAACACAGAATATTTTAAAGTTTAAATGTTAATAATTAAAATAGAAAGTATTATAACTAATCTCAGCATAATGACTCGTAAAGTGTAATCAAGCAAACAAACAAACGTTTTGTAACGTGTGGATCAACTGGAGGTTAATTATACACTCGTCTATAGGGCTGCCCCATCGGTGTAACTAATTATCAGACATTAAGGTTTTACTCGTGACTTTATACGCCTGCTTACGTATTTGTCCCACTAACAGTCTCTCTTTATAAAACATAAGGCATATTATTATATAATGTCAACAAATGCAAGTTTGTAGCATCCTCTGGGCGTTATTTTGATACTTGGAAGTCAGCCAATTTTTTTTTTTACATTCAAGTTATTTTTTTATTGTATGTAATGACGCAAGGAATTAATTGTGTTTTTAAGAATTCTCTAGGAAAGGAAATCCTAAATAATAATATTAATAAAAAAAATCACCAAATTACCTTACCGATATTAACAATTCTCGACAGCCCTGCCCACCGGCGCGACCGCAACCGATCGAAATGAGTCGCACTGCTCAACAAATATTTATCTATGGAACGTCCGAGATCCAAGTCATCCGAGTAGAGAACATATTCTTATTATCAAATATTTTGGTCGTATAATTACTGAGGCCGTGTTTCTTCGTATGTGCTCGGCGGTAAGGGGACGTTCATATTTTTATGTTTATTTAAATAATTGTTTATCATAATGTTTTATATAAAAATTGACATATGATAAAATAATAAGCGAGTTTTAGTACGGATAACATTATGTCAAAAATTAAATAAATTCCTATGTAATATTTTACTTTTACAGAATGGGAAAATAGGAATGGTTTAAATTTTCAATTTGAGAAATAATCCAGAGGCAGTTTTTTTTTACTTATGTCAACTGATTGGATTATCTGACTCTCACTTGTAATCTCGATCACAAGCACTCACATAAACTGTAAGTACTTAGTTGATCGTCAATATCCAGCTTAGTCCAGTTTACTGCGCCCAATGTTACACCGATCTGGAGTTACGACGGATTGTCGCCGAACTAGGACTAACTTCCTGTGAGAATATGTCTGACGGGTCAGACAATACTAGTTCCGTACCTGGTTCACGCACTGACTGATCCGTGACCTGGTTTTAGTTTCGCGTGAGCACCTTGAGTACCTACAGATTTTTCGAATCTAATCTCGTTTATTCGTACGCGCCGTTTGATTTAATCCTTAAACAACAAAGAATATTTTTAATAGACGATCAATAATAATTTTACATAATGACCTATTTGCATTTCCGTGGGAACTTCGCCTTAACACTATAGGCAATATATTCACGTTCGGTACCAACGATATCAAATACTAACCGACAGCTACATACCAAACCTTATTTATACAGTAGGTTCAGACCTAGTTGTTATCAGGACTATGAAATTATCAAGAATTTTATATTATCCATATCTTCTTTGTTAACTAAAAGAAATTTAAATTGAAATGAAACTTATATAAAACTAGCTTCTAGAAGGCTTCGCTCGCGTATATTAAAATAAGGTTTGTTTCAAAAACGCCGATATACGTGTACATTTATTTTTAACAAGAAGCAAGTACTTATATGAAATTTCGTGCTTCTTACTTTGAAAATGACGGACTTCCATTCAACCGTACATCCCTTATCTTACCCCTTTAGGGGTAAAAATTCCAAAAAACCCTACTCTGGTGGAAAAATTTCAAGTTTGTAGCCCCAGCGCTTTAAGCTCTGCGTTAATGAATCAGTCAGGCAGGACAAGTAATTATATATTTATAGATATTTCTACCATCTTTAAGCAACAATAATTTGTGAGTTTTAAGAAACACAAAATGTGTGTTAGGACTTTTATATAATGCATTGTAGCGAGGGCAGAGAGCAGGGTAGCGCTCATAGTATAGTAAGACAAAGTCACACATAGTCACACAGCTCATCATGAATTCTTGAATGAATAAATAAGTATTATACGATACGGAGTCTGTCATCAACATCATAAACACCTCGTTTGCTTCATCAGCAGTTTAAATTGTAAACGTTCCAACGATGAGGCGACATTCTTTAGTTAACTGTGTATTTAATAGTAAACGTCTATAAACTAGCGTGGCCCGCGGCGCTGATCAGAGTTTTAATTATCTGTCTTTGATTCATGATAATTGCCCCAGGCTCGATGTATTTTAAAATTTTTGTCGGTATGTTTGTTAAGTTTTGGAAAATAAAATTTGTAATATTTTATTCTGTGTTATAATATGATTTGGTGTGCTGAAGGCTGATGACAGATTTAGGTCAAATCAACGTATTCAATTTATATCCATATATCTAGAATCGTTATTGAACTTACAATCACGCTGAATTGTAATTAAGAAAAAAAAAACAGATTCATTATTAATCTTTTTGCAACTAACCCTACGTGATCATAAACAAATTTTCAACGAGCGACAACCAAAATACTTTTTAGTCAGAAAATTCTCAATTAGGTACTAGGTAAAACCAAAGATTGGGAACATCGAGAAACAGTATAGAATAGAATAGAATTGTTTTATTTCAAATAAACCTAGCACAGGCACTTTTGAAACGTTATAGGACTCTAGTTGCACGGGTCCAAAACGTTGGTCCTATGGAGAAGAACCGGCAAGAAACTCTATAACCACCCCACAGTGTCTTTCGATAAAGTCTGACCTATACTACCTCTCGATATCTACATAACCGGAGTGCTGTTTCTTCTTTAAATTAACTCGAACACTTACACAAATAATGTGTTAAGTAACTTTAAACATCCAGATATTTATCTTCATGATAAAAATTAACATTAAAGCAACATATCGCAGTCCCGGAGGAGATCATCACTAATTGATAATGCTAATCAAGCCATAAGCTGTTACTGACCGGCCGTATCTTATAGAGGTCAAGCTCTCGCTGATAATGTTCCAGTCGCGCCTCTTTGTGATTAAATTGTAGAATATCATAAACCACCAGCTTTATAAGTAACAAATTAAATAAGTTGTTAATAAACGAGACACCTCCCACTAGTGTTGTATGCTATTCTTAAGTAGTCGATATTTTACAAAATGTTAAGTTAGATGTTATAGATACTTTTGTAACATTAAAAACTTGTATCAGATCAATGTAAGTACATGTTGATGTCTTTAATTCCTAATTTAAAATACCATAACTAAAAAGCAAAAAATAAATCTTTTATTAAACAATATAGTAGTTGAAGAATATTGAAATCGGTGCCAAGTAAAACATAAAAGTAATATACCTTGCTGCTACAATAGCGACATTGAAACAACGAGTTCACGTAAAAATTGTCGAGTGCGAGGCGAATTATGCGTCGGACACGACAAATGCACTTCGCCAATCGTGTCGGTTTATCATTGCATGTTTTACTTGGCCCCGACTTCAATATTCTTCAACTACTGTATTAAAAAGTAAATAAAATGTACGGCCTTTAGACATGTCAGTTATCAGACTTTCATATTAAAATTATTAGATTAAATTCGGTAATTAATAAAAATAGTATCGATACAAAATCATCAAAAGTACCATTATATTTAAATTGATACGTTAAGCATACCTATTCGATATTTAAAACTATCGAGAACAGTACGACACTACCACGCACTCTAGAGGCTTGAAAGTGCAGTAAATATGTTCTGGTTAATTGAAATCTCTCCGAGTCGAGGGATAAGCAAACATACGAGACGTGATCATAATATAATAATATTAACGAGTGGATAACGGATCAGTGATGTGCCCACCAGAATATTTATTACAGAACAGCTTCCGCGATGCGAACGACTGAGGTATACGATCGATTTATGGTTTTTTGTACTATTATTGATTGAAATATTTATGTCTTTGATTGAACAACAGCTTGGTCGATGAGTAAAATTGTTCACTCGATCGATTTAAGTCATTCACGCCTTGGACACAAATAACTGATAAATGACAAATAAGTTAATAATTTGTAACAAATCAAGCGATGATTTTGAAGAGTTTAAAATATCCAAAGTGATATACCCAGAAGGAGTATCAGTGGATATTATAAACAACTCCTTTTAAAGAATGAGAGGAACCTATATGAAAGAAAACTTCCCTTTATTTTTCATTTTTATAAAATATTAGAAAATCCTAGAGCCAAGATTTCTCCTGTATCGTGACCAGTGATCAACTCTGTAGGCCACACAAATAGTAGTCGTTCCGTGGCAGGCATGGAAACTAGGTTAAGTAACGCAGAATTCAATATTTTATCCACTGCACCAAACATGTTTACCTACCTTGTAGTAATAAAGACTTGACGGAGCTTCTTTTGATTTTGACATCGATACATTAAAACAGTTTATCGGATAATTTCCACTGGTAGGTAATAAAGTACGACAACGTAACTGTCAGCGGAGTGTCACTTCATTACCAGCGAGTTGTGACGTCACTTCCGCGATGCGATTGAGTCGCTTCGTGTATTACGGGTTTCACTTATCAATTAAGACTTGTTTATTAAATTAACGATAACATTTTATGGAGATCTTTCTTAACAAGTAATTAATGTTCTGTCTTCGTAGATTCTTAATCCTATGTTATTGATGTGCTTGTTTCCTTCACAGTTTCGCGGCGTCACTTATAAGTTGTAGGCCTGTACCTATTATATGTATGTATGTATGTATATAGGCGGTATCTTCTTGAGCAGATATTTCAGTCTCCATTTAATATATGTAAGTACGACACTCTAACTTTACCCTAGTAGTGATTAACACGGCTGTGATTATTTCTGAAACACGCGCCATAGAGACTTGTTGCGTGATATTTTTATATCATCATTACCTACTGCTATTAATCGACCAGAACAGTATCAGGGTACGAGCCTTGATACTGTTAGCTACGAAGCAAAATAGTCACCGCACTGATCGGTCGTTCTGCGAGGTTAAACAGCGCTTGCCGGGGTCAATCCTTGGATGGTTTACCATTTCTTACACATCGAGACCCCTACGTCCCTTGGAAAGTACGCTAAGCAGTTGGCCCCGGGTGTCATATGGAAGCCCTATGTATGGATATTCGTTACGGATGCCAGCCGCTCAAAAAGTCTGACAACCAGTCTAACCTTAAACTAACAGTGTTTCTCAGTAATTGGGTGGCGGAGACCAGATGGCAGTCGCTCAGTGTAAAAAAAATATTGATATTCAGCTGCAACTAGTTAGACTGGAAGCCGACCCCAATGTAGTTAGGAATTGGCAAATGATGATTAGTTATTCAGAACACGTATTATAGGGGAGCATACTTAATTTAAAAAATCGTTCAACAACTCCAAAAACCATTCAATTGAAGCAAATTAAGTAGTTAAATATTTTTTAAGGTTTTTGTTTTAAAACGACACTGTTCTTTGGCAGGTGTGGTGACAGTTCGTTGAATGAAATATGAAATGAGTAGCACCTTGTACTTAATTGTTCGTTTACTCTCAGTTTGTCATCTGTTCTTGTTTGTACAGAATTAATAAATAAACCGTGCGGTTAGCGCGACTGGCTGTCTGTGTTGCGTATCACGGGTTCAATTCCCACAAAGTTCAGTGGAAGCGTGCTGGGCCCATAACCTATAAATCAAAAGCGTGTTTCGAGACAGAGTGAATGAGTTTTGTTATTGACATATTTCAATCTTACAATGACAAGTCAACAAAATAATTACAGATAGATGGCGTTACTAGTTTCTAATTTTGATATAAATCTAACAAAACAAATATTAGTATGGCTTATCGTGTGTATGTGAAATTGTTAAGTTCTTAAGAAAAACTATACGTTTTTGCATTATTTTATCAATGTCAATGTTCAACAGTGGACACGCCGAGGCTTTTAAGCCCACTGGCATAATTTACAATCAACAAACGCGAGCCTTATACTTTACGCATTCTATTACAGTATACGGTTGACATAAACTCGTAGTTAATGGCATTCCCGTGTCCGCCGCTTGTAATGAGTAATAACAACCAGAGTAAAAGTACCAGGCTCCTATAAACACGTGAGGATTGTGGGTTTTATCATATTGTATTAAAATCATCACTGGAGGTTGTAATGAGGACCTTGTAAACAGGGTATTGATATACAAGGGTTCCAGACAAGTAAGAAAGATGAATTTTATTGTATTTATTATTGTCTCAGATCATAAATCAATAAATAATCCATAGAACGTGGTGGAAATTCTACGGCAAAAGAAACCTCTACTTTGTAAAAATCAGACAAATACTAGGGTTCCATAAACAAGTGAAGATTGTTGTTGCTGTTTATATTTTGTATAGTACTAGCTTCCGCCCGCGGCTTCGCCCGCGTAATTTATTATACATATAAACCTTCCTCTTGAATCACTCTATCTATTAAAAAAAACCGCATCAAAATCCGTTGCGTAATTTCAAAGATTTAAGCATACAAAGGGACATAGGGACAGAGAAAGCGACTTTGTTTTATACTATGTAGTGATAGTGATATGTATTATCACCCGACCCTCGTAAGTTTGCTAGGTTTAAGAAGTTAGACTCCAAGAGAAAGATTCAGTTGAGACTGGAATTTGTACGGGCCGAGTCCCGCATCCTCGCTAACAAAAAAACAATAAGGAGTTTATCGTATACTAAATAATAATATAGTTAATGTCCAACATTTCACTCTTATGCCGTACTTTTAGATAACAAGTACAGCGAACGCATATTTCGTTTGTAGGCAATGCTAACGTATGAGGCCCTAGTACTCTGTACTGTCCGTTAACCATTTCGTTAGCGGTTGGTAGCCCTGCGCATCGTGGATTTGTTTTTTTTTTTGTTTTTTAAAACGTTGCCTCACACTAGGACTAATTCTTGTATCGTGGGTGCGTTTACAAACACGTATATTCACATACACAAATACCCAGACCCGAAACATCTATCTGTAGATCATACAAATATTTGATCCGTGCGGGAATCGGACCCGCGACACCTAGCGCAGCAGTCGATCTCTCAACCACTGCGCCAACCGTGCTGTCATATGATAATGCCACCATCACAGAGGACCATAATATGAACGTGTAACTAAACAAGCTGTATCTGATGGTAAGCGATCACCAGCCACCAATTGACATCTGCAACGTAGCGATTACGAATACGTTGCCGACCTAAGGGTTAAAGACGCAGTACCTTGTGATACAGTAATTAAATTCACCAGCTGTTTCTATTTTTCATCCGGAACACAATCACGCATACACACTATTGTTATGGCGGGTGAAATATATAGTACGGTCCCAGTCGAGGTACCATTGAACTTACCTGGTAGACCGTACCTGGATAAAAATATTATTATTTTCTTCAGTATATGTGTAATTTAGGATCTATAAAAGTCTCATAATTTGGTTTACATACCAAGTGACCAGTAAATAACGCGATTAAATGTGGCTATTTAGCGTACGTTAATATAAAAATATCATTAGAGTCAGAACCTCGGAGGAAAAATAACAAAAAGTGTCGTAAAACATTACTACTACTATTTAACGCTTATTATTAAAAACAAAATGCCTTGCTTCTTAGATCGTGAGTGCGTTTACACATTCCAATATCACATATAACCCGTAGTAATTTTTAATTATGTATTGTACATACTAATTTTCCACTAAAGGCTTCCAAAACGAAATCCTCTCCTATTGTAGGAAAAAAGGTTGTGCACCAATGAACGCAGGCGCAAAACATTTTTTCCTATCGTACACCTCACGATGAGTCGATAAATCTTAAGATGACAGGCATCAATTACGTATAATTAAATTTTATGCGATACTGAAGTAACTAATATATATTTATATCATCTCCAGTCAATCATATTGCGTTGCTCACAGATTACGATCAGATTTCATGTCGTACATCCAATATTAATGACGAATATAATACGTAATTAATGACCTAAGACTTGCACGCGTAAAATTAATATATTACATAAAACATTGGTATATGAAAACGTTAAATGTTAGATATAATATTAATTATGAAATTCATACTAATATTCATTTATTATATTGAAAAGATTTACGTTTTATGATTATTTTTCAACTGATACAATTATATTGTGTTTAAAAACAAGGTAAGGTTTTAAACAAAAATAAAAACTGATTATGATTGCTATATTATATTTCGTCGCTTCATTCTTCAGATATTTTAACCATGTAGTCCCCCTCCCCTGCGCTAGCAACCACGCACGTCTTTAGATTTTTTTTTTTTTTTTTTTTTTTTTTATACCCTCACTGATCCTACTTCGGTTTGTCAGACAATACATTCATCATTCCTTTTTCGTGCGCTGCAACGAACGGACGTCTCCAATAAATACTATTAGTATTCAAAAGTTATAAATTAGTCTACAGCATTATTACAATGCCGAAGAGGAATGCCGAAGAAAAGATTGAATACTACAAGAAAAAATTACGTAAATTAGAGAAGAAGACTCATCGAATAAGATACTTGTCGTCATCTGATTCAGAGCAAAACTCAAGTAAGTACAATTCTGCTACCAGAGCAAGTGTTAAAGTATTTATTAAAGTTAAAACCATCTTTAATATAGTGAAAATCGCCTGGAGGTTGTCCGAGATGGCAACACGAAGGTGATATATCTGACGGTTACCCTAATATGTAACCTAATAATACCGGGAGGTTGTCCGAGATGGCAACACAATGGTTAATTTATACCTGGAGGTTATTCGCGATGATAACACGATGGTTTTAAATAGAACAAACGTGGTTTCTAGAAAATAGATTCACATATAATAATGTTCCTATGTACCCACAACTTGCGATGTCTCCATCGCAGAAATCCAAAGCTATATTCATATATAGTTTAACGCGAATGAATATTACCAGGTCCGAGAGAGCCGGTAGAACCTGAAGCGGTGAATGCTGTGGCAGACTTCGAGTCGGATACACCCAAGGAAATATCAAGCGATGTGGTTACCGCCCCAGAAGTTTTTGCCGATCCACCCCGTATCGACAACGAATCTACAACTCCTGATTTGGACCCAAGTATTTTGGCAGCATTAGGAGAAATTACGGACGATGCTCCGGAATTTGGTGACAAAATTCACGAGAATCTTGCAAAAATATGGTTACCATTGTTGAAAAAAGGTATGACAAAAGACGGTAGGGAGACCCTCCTTAAAAATTATCCTATTCCGGAAAACTGCGCTTTACTTCAAGCACCAACCCTCAACCCCGAAATTTCTGCAGCCATACCTGAATCTGGTAGGTTTCGTGATAAGAAAATGACAGCTACCCAACAACAGTTGGGCGTGGGCATTACCGCAGTCAACAGAGGTTTACACTTGCTTGTAAATAATGAAAGCAGAGTGGATGCTATTAAGTTCATTAGTGATGGATGCCGAATCCTATCCGACTTACATCACCAAAATACAGCGGCTAGAATTAAATTCATTATCCCTGGTTTAGATAAATCATTTTTACAATTCTTAGATCGTTCCGAACGAGATAACACACTGTTCGGTAACGACCTATCGGAAAAAATAAAAGCTTCAAAGGCTATTGTAAAGCAAGGGGAACAAATCAAGAAAAATTTGCCCGTGCCAAAGCCTTCTGGTTCCAGCTCAAGAGTACAACCACCAGCTAACCGGTCCGGCTACCAGGGAAACTGGTCAGGACCTTCTCGCTTTCAGTCGAACAGGGGGGGGCGAGGAGGTCACAAACGGACCAACCAACGAGCCCCGCCTGCACACAGTCATCCAAAAACCAGCCAGAAGCCGCGTGCCTCAACACGACATCATTGAGTCAGGTACATGCAGGCAGAATTAAGTCTTATTACGACTGCTGGACAAAAATAACTGACAACACGACAATTCTCAGATGGATTAGTAAAGGTGTAGATATTCCCTTATCTGATAATGTTCTACAACCTCATTTAACTAAAATGTTTTGGTGTAAACAAGAGAAGCATAATATGGCAACCGCCATAAACAAACTCTTAGATTTAGGCGCTGTTAATATTTGTGAACCTGTCAAAGACCAATTCATATCTCGCATATTTTTAGCACCTAAGGCAAACGGTGACAAAAGATTTATCTTAAATCTCAAATTATTTAATCAGTTCGTCACAAAATTTCATTTTAAAATGGAAGATCATAGGACAGCTTCTAAACTCATTCCAAAGAATGGTTTTCTTGCTACCATAGATCTTAAAGAAGCCTATCTTTTAGTCCCAATCAAGAGATCATTCCGTAAATATTTACGTTTTCACTTTGAGGATGATAACTCTGATACAATAACATATGAGTTTAACGCAATGCCCTATGGTCTTACCATTGCCCCTAGAGTATTTACAAAAATAATGAAGGAGGTCATGACCTACCTTAGATATCAAGGACATAAATCGGTCGTATATCTTGACGATATATTATGTATAGGAAAAACTTACTCAGAGTGTCTTTACAACGTCAACGAAACTTTACGAGTATTAACTTGCCTTGGCTTCGTAATTAATTATAAAAAGAGTTCGTTAATACCACAACAAGAGTGCAAATTTTTAGGTTTCGTTTATAATACGACAAACCTATCTGTTTCCTTACCTACTGAAAAACGCCGTAATATAGCGCAACTCGTTAGAAAATTCATGGGTTTACCTCCCTGTACCATTAGAAAATTTGCTCAGTTAATTGGCGTACTTACTGCAGCATGTCCTGCTGTTAAATATGGGTGGTTATATACGAAAAGATTAGAGCGCCAAAAATATCTTTTGTTGAATAAATTTCATAATTATAACGCCAAAATAAACTTAGACCGCCACATACTTGATGATTTAAACTGGTGGTCCCAAAATATATTTATATGTACAAATTTCATCAAAACTCCAAATTTTGAACTTGAAATATTTTCTGATGCTTCAAAAACAGGTTGGGGAGCCTTTTGCAATGGTAGTCGCGCTCGTGGATCATGGAAGGAAACAGAAAGAGATTGTCATATCAATTACCTAGAACTATTAGCTATTTTCTTAGCACTAAAAACTTTTGCCAAGGAAATGTCAAACTGTGCCATATTGCTACGAGTTGATAATAATACAGCCTTAAGTTATGTCAATAGAATGGGAGGAATACAATATCCTTACTTATCAAATTTGGCAATGGTGCGAGAAGCGGAACATGTGGATATTTGCTTCTTACATTAATACCAAACAAAATATTGAAGCAGACACGGAATCAAGAAAGATCAATCCAGATATTGAATGGAGTTTATCAGATCAAGCATTTAAAACTATTACCCGCGAATTAGGTCAACCTGTAATTGATTTATTTGCTTCTCGCATTAATGCCAAATGTGAAACATATGCATCTTGGTTTCCCGACCCAGACGCATCCTTTGTCGACGCATTTACACTTAACTGGAAACATAATTTTTTCTACGCATTCCCCCCATTCTCATTAATACTTAAATGCCTTCATAAGATAATAAATGATAAAGCGTGTGGTATACTTGTGTTCCCATGGTGGCCCTCACAACCATGGTTCCCCATGGTAAGAGAACTAATCTCTTCTAAAATAATATATTTTGAACCCAATAAAAATTTGCTCCAATCCTCTTCCAGGGATCACCTCCACCCATTACACAGTCATCTTACGCTGGCTGCAGCGATACTCTCCGAGAAGCCTTCCTCAGACGTAACATCCCAGTAGAAGCCATAAATCTCATGCTAGCATCACTCTCTGATAACACTAAAAAACAATATAATGTCTCGTATAAACTCTGGTGGAATTTCTGTAAAAACAACAACACGAATACATTCGAAAGTACGGTAGCAAATATCATCACTTTTTTGACGGCAGAGTTTAATAAAGGTGCCTCGTACGGATCTCTAAATTCCCACAGATCCGCACTCTCCTTATTATTGGGAAACAACATTGGTTCAGACGAATTTATTAAACGCTTGTTAAAAGGAGCCTATAAACTTAAACCTAGTAAACCAAAATATACACACACGTGGAACCCACAATTAGTACTTACTCATGTTTCTAAATGGTATCCAAACAGAGATTTAGAATTGAGTCAATTAACAAAAAAATTAGTTATTTTACTTGCTTTATGTACAGCACAGCGAGTCCAAACTCTTTCCCTCATAAAGCTCGATAACATAAGTATCTCTTCTAACGGCATAAAAATAGTGATAACAGACGTTATCAAGACTTCGGCTCCGGGAAGAGAGCAACCTGTACTTTTTCTTCCCTATTTTGTAGAAAATAAAAATATTTGCCCTGCTACCGTACTTACAGATTATTTATTCATTACAAAAAATCTAAGAGACAAAAACGTCGATAATTTAATATTAACAATTAAAAAACCTAATAAGGCGGCTACAGCCCAAACAATAAGTCGATGGATAAAATTGGTGTTATCAGAAAGTGGGGTCGATACATCAATATTTAGTGCACACAGTACACGACACGCCTCAACTTCTTCTGCAAGCTTGGCTGGTGTCTGTATAGACACAATACGTAAAACCGCCGGTTGGACCAGTGAGTCTCAAACGTTTGCCAAATTTTATAAACTCAATATAATTAATGAAGCCGAATTTGCAGAATCGGTATGCCTTTAGTTGTAAGGAATAGATTATAAATCAAACGATTGTAAGAATGTACCGTACTTTATTTTGTCAATTATTACAGAAATAAATAAATAATCATTTCAAATAATCTGCGTCCTTATTTGAAATGAAACAGCAAATCTCATCTCTTAACATCTACATGGTTAAAATATCTGAAGAATGAAGCGACGAAATATAATATATGATCAAACGAGCTTCCAAGTGAAGTTCGATCATTATTATATGAGTCGCTTCATTCGAAGATATAATTTCCCAACCCCCCCATACAGAACCCTGGGAAGATTTGCGAAATCCAGATAGTAAGTCTCTAAACTAATGATGAATGTATTGTCTGACAAACCGAAGTAGGATCAGTGAGGGTATAAAAAAAAAAAAAAAAAAAAAAAAATCTAAAGACGTGCGTGGTTGCTAGCGCAGGGGAGGGGGACTACATGGTTAAAATATCTTCGAATGAAGCGACTCATATAATAATGATCGAACTTCACTTGGAAGCTCGTTTGATCATATATAATATTACAATATGCCACTGTTTTATGATCACATGTCAATGCTATAATAACTTCTAATATTAATGATACTACCAATCTAGGGAACAAATTGTAACATAATAACTCTAGCTTTAAACCCAACCTGCAAATCTAAATTATACTCTATCACAACAAAGATAGAATTTATTTTGGAACGTGAACAAATTGGCATAGATGCAATATTTCAAATGTCCAGTAGTGTTGTAATTGAGTGAATGATTGATGTACAACAGCGATCGTATCTACTTGTCATCGAATCATTTGTTACAAACTAATACAACATGAAACAGTTGCAGAAGCTCCACTCTATATACAAGATTGTTTTTAGTAGTGCATAGATTTTAAATTGTGATAACTTTAGCAAATTTTATTACATATGTACGTATTTATTATTTTAACGATTTACTAAATAAAAATATCAATATTTAGGTTAACAAGATAAAAACAGCTTATCAATGATCGTGCGGTGTACCGCCCGCACTACCCTCCACCCTCCATCCAGACAGAGAGTCTGTCTGGATGGAGGGTGTCTGTCGAGGCACAAATGTGATGTGTAAAGATCGGCGACCCATACAAGCGGATGCATGCGGACCTTCTGAATATCTCTGCTTTGTGATAGTTATATGATGCAACTATGTTCACAGTTGTAGTAAACTATAGCATAAAGTAGTAAATTACATATTAATGACAAGTATTGTGTGAATTATTAATATTGTGTTACAATAATTTATTATTGCTCTGAATTATGTATACGACTGGTAATAACTATATTGTAATGTATGTATCGGTAGTGATATCCATCTGGCCATGACCATCCCCGGCCATCTGGTGGTACGAGAAAATTATTATGTACACTCAGCCTCATAAGTAGCCGAGCATTGTACAACTTTCATAAAAAAAAAAATATGAATAAAATCTTGCAAATTTCATTACTAAAACTATTATATTATCTGTGAATTAGAAATGCTAATTTAGCTTTGTCTGTCTGTTTGTTACATCATCACGACCAAAACACTGAAGTTATAATAATAATTAGATTAATTGATGAACTAATTACACAGTAATACATTCCTAGTATTTCACTCATAAACACTATGTGTTCCGTCTATCGGCATTTTGTATCTTACGGCTGCTACTTTGATTTAATAAAACAAAAACTTAATTGATCACACTCCATCCAGCTTTTGGGATGCTTCGAGGCTATAAAGAATCACACACACAGAATTACATAGCTACATACGAAGATATGCGTGAAAAACATAATCCCGACTTTGCCGTCGCGCTGTCGTGTAAAAATGTATAATTAAGTTTATAATAATATTCCGTAAATATACTGGTATTCATTACTGCAATGCAACTGCGTGCGACAACTGCGATACTCGTAACTCGCAAGTGTTGCGCGACTGATTGCAGTCACCACGTCAAACGATGCACTATAAAACACTACGCAAATGTCACCGCGATCTGCAGGATTTAACTTAAATGTGTTTACTATATCTTAACTTTTTATCCTGATAGATACCGAATAATTAATTCGTTGCACGCCTCAGAAATTGCGTGTCTTAATAACATGTGTGTGTAGTGTATACTTATTGTAAATATAAGTTGGTTAATAAATAAATACTTAACATAAATGAGAGTAGCACACTCGAACGATGCACGTCGTTCGATATTTATTTAATCTATCTATACATACATATAAATAAAAATCAATTGCCAAAAATGTATGTAAGCGCATAACTTCAGAACGGCTGCATCTTTTTGGCTAATTCTTTTTTTGGTTTATTCGTAATTGTCAGGACAAGGTTTGTATGAATGAAAATTTACGAAAAACCGGAAATTTGAAATTGTAAATTGCACCCTTGCGAAGCCAGGGCGGGTCGCTAGTTACATATATTTAACGTAAATAAATAAGAATAACAATTCCCCGAACACATTTGAAATGCATTACTGCAAACATATAGTGTATGACAATTGTATGTCGTCGCAAGTATTGCGCGACTAGTTGCGAACAACGCTACGCATCGTAAACTAATCACGGAACATAAAACTATAAGAGACACGCCATAGAAATTATAATAACTAGTCATATCAAAATTAAGATATAGGTACCCCTAAATTTCTGCGTTCATACATGATAAGACTGCACCTATGCGTTATTATTGTTGTAGTAAAGTTCGTAAGAACTAGGAGCGTCGTTGTACTGATGATGGACTACGACACTATAGTAGAACGTGACGCATCACTATCGCTAGTAATACACAAAGCTGTTCCGTGAATTTTCCTAAAATATGACAAGCTTGTCCATCAAATGTGTAATCGAAATTATTGCGCGACTGGTTGTTATAACACGACGCATCATAAACTGATGATGGACTATAAAACTATAGAGGAGTATCCATGGTAACTCATAATTTACAAAGTTGTTCCTTGAATTGCTCTGTTAAATGTGTTGTCGGAAGTATTGCGTGACTAGTTGTATAGAACGCGACGCATTGTTAAATTAACGATAGACTATAACTCTATAGGAGCGTTGCTGTGAATACAAGTATTGCGAATTCTGTAGAACAATGAATTTTAATGCTTTCTTGGCATTTTTAACTTTTAAGCCACTGCAATGCAAGAAGGAATTGGAAAAAAAATCGCACAAATTAAAAAATATTTTTCATAATAACAAGCATTTTACGATTACTGAACCACAATGTATATTGCCCCATTACACTACCCGAATGTAACGCGTTCGGCGACGCTCCACATACTACAATACACAAATATCTCCGCCATGATCAATGGAGCCCAATATACTCGACACGACTATGACACAACACAAGAAAGTACAAGCGACAAACATTAAATAGATATTGTTCTAAAGTATCTTATCAAATCAAGTCTGTGATGGATAAAGCCCTCGGCCGAAGTTGCAAATAACATACTTACTCTAGCAATCATTAAGGAAGGACCGACTGACTATGCTTGACCGAGAGCAGACTCGTCTATTTGTTATTTCATTAGTTTAGTCACAACGTTGTTTGGAAAGGGCTAGAAGATAAGTAGGTATATGAACATAAGAAACTCGTATATAAAGTCTTTTTGGACCAATTTTCAGCCACTCGAGTAACTATTCTACGCGATTGACGGATATTTTGGTGATGTTGCATTTTTGCGTGCGTGTTGTGTGGTGTGAGCCTTCTGTATCTAATCTATTCGGAGTGCTGATTCGCGACACAGAATGCAATACTTCGAAACGTATGTACTGCGAGGATGTGTCAGCGGATATAGCGAAACGTGTGCCCCACATTATTGAACCGGCTATAATGTTATATGAAACATGTTAGAAAGACGCAGAAATACGCAGAAATAATTGATTATGGATTTCAAAGATTTTCTAATATAGTATTGAGATCACATGTACCCCTAGTGTAAGTTTTTAAGTCTTTCGTTTTCCGCGTTCGGGGCTACGATTGATGAAGAATTTAGAGCTGGCCAATCGGCACAGAGAGCGGGAAACGCGACGAGAGCCGTTTACATTTACTTTATTTAAAGAAACTTACGTAGGTACCTACTTAGCTGTAAAAGGTAACTAATCGCAAAGCGTAAGCGTCATTGTAATTGTCACTGTTAATTACTTTTCCTTATATCTATTTTTTATAGAACCAATGTCAGCGATCATTATAGTTTTATTGGCTTTAAAACAATTCGTAAAAATGAGGACTTAACCTCAAATTTTAATATCGCGTATACTATTCATCTGAAACGCACAAATCAGTGACAAAGTTACACAAGTTGCGCAAGCGACGCTAAGTGACGCGCAAACTGGCACGATACAGTCACGACTTACAAACACAGCTGATGAACTGGCATTGATGAGGCGTGTGAGACTACGAGAGGTGATTCGGAAAAGGAACACATTGTCATAACGAAATGCCTCTGAACCTCACCAAGTGGTCGCCGGTCGAGGATCACTCTGTAAGCCATAATATCTATCATACATACTAAGCTATAGGTACATACTATTGACGCTTATTTAACATTTAACACCAGATATTGCAATTGTTAGTATCCCAGATAGTAACTCTACGGGTGTCCATAATATTCAATAAGTTGTCTATATACGGTGGAGTAGACAATGTGCGAACACTAGTCAAAATAAAGTAAAAAAATGCATAAAGATCAGAGTAGAGATTTATATTAATGAGTTCGTAAAAATTATTCTTATTTTACTATGGCATGCAGCCGGACTCATGCACGTAGACTGGTAGACTGGTAGACAAGGCGAACCACAATAAAACATCTCAACACATCTGATAGGACGCACAGTGGGTACATGTATTTGTAGCGAGTGTAGACTTTTGTTTCGCGTATCTTGATCTGTGGTCAGATCTGCTTGCTATGCGCCGCACATCTCCACTCATATTTGAGATTCGTAGGAAAACGACCGCGTTGCAAGATGTTACTAGGTATTCGTTAAGACGGAATGACCTATGACTTGCAAGTGTTTTGAGAAAATTTGTGATTCATGTCATAGTATATTATGATGTAGCTAAAATTGGGGCTTAGAGCTCATGACTTAGACACATATAAAACAATAGACTTTATTGTACTTCAAAAAATTAAAATTAAATACAACTGAAAAACAAATAGAGATTTACCAGGGGTCAATTACTTAGGTATATATTTTTATGTGACTACGCAATCATCATTAAAGTAAATCGATGTTTCAATAGTTTTTTGTGATACCATCAAAACACACAATAGTCACTGTGCATTCTATTTGTACCTACTATTAACACTTTTTTTATTTTTTTCAGATAAAGTTACGAAACCGGACGCCAACTGCACAGTGCGCAAAATTAACAAATCAAAACAATGTTGACTTGAAACAAAATTACTCAAAATAACAATGTGCCATTAACTGTGAAGCCCAGTGCTCATAAACAACGGGAAACTGGACAAAAAAGTGACAGTGAAAATGTGTTTAAAAAGATAAAAATGGCAAAAATAATTAGGATGTGAAACATGTTGGAATGCGTGCGCGGCGCGAGCACTGTGGTACGCGCGCCGGCCGATCGTGGACAAAGTTTTCAAAAACAGAACACAACGCGAAGACTTGTTTTGCTGCTCGGATTGCTGCATTGTGCAAGGTAATCATGCCTTTAATGGTCATAATATTTTTATAATCTCTGCGCCTATTCTTACTTTGGCGTTAATTATGTTGTGTACATAATTACAATAAAAATAAAAGCATAATTGTGCAACTGCTGTAAAAATTACGCTTCGAACATATGTGTAGGAAGCTATTTTTTAAATCTGTCTACAAGAACAGTTTATTAATTTAAAAAATATTTTTCGTATTTCTAACTAAAACTGCGTGTATTTAGGCGTTCTTTCATATGGCATAGTTCATACTTATTGCACCAAAGAGGAAATACCTCACATGCCGTCTCAGTTTTAATGCTCGTTAAAACGAATATATTTCTAGGTCTAGCATTCTTACTATTTATACCACTGCTGGAAATTGCTGTTATATTTAGATCAAATGCTAAATTACCGAAAATACACATGTTTACTCAGCCAGATATAATTATATGTAAAATTATTGCGTGTTGTGAGTGTGTGTTCGGTAATTAAAAAGAGCAAGATAAGGATACATTTTAATGTGATATTTATTTTAATTTTTCTAATAAATACAAAATATATGATCGCTATCAAAAAAAACATTCACTTAGGTTGTAAATCTATGATAATAAAATTAGAAAAGTAACGGTGCACACATTTTTATCGTTTTAATTATAGATTTTTCCTTGTTATCCAGTCAAACTGCTTCTCAAAAAAACAATTTTTTTTTTATCATATAATGGCACGGTCCAGTTCAATAAAATGCAGAGAGAATGCAAACTTGTTCATACGTTATGACACTTACGACATTGTTGCACTTATTGTTTAAATTATTAGCACCTTACATGAGCGCTAAAATGGTGAAGTGCGAATTTATGTAATGCTCACGATCAGTGAAAAATCTGAGTGCATTTATTATATCAATATTGCTTATACTGCTATAACAACTTCGCCACGCCTATGGAGGATGTGGAGTAAATTAAATATACTGTTATTCCACACAATTTGTCAGTTACAATACAAGTAGTACGAGGGATACTGCTCAAGGAATAAAATATTAAATAATCAATCCTTTCAAGGAATAAAATATTTGGTAACAATATTTAATTTCTGAGCCTCTTCTTGAACGGAGCGAATCAACTCAAAATTATTGGCACTTTCTTCAAAAGACCTTAGATTCTTGTAATAGTATATTTTATTTATGAGGATCCTAGATTTATTTGCTAGTTCTAAGGATCTCAACCTAAACCAGCTCGAGAGTAAATAATATCTGAACAAGATTTAGTTCCCACAGAACATTTGTATTGCACTCCAGCCGTATTACCTGAAAAGCCATTAAACCTCCGAAGCGTAAACAGCTGAGGGCAGCTTGTTAACGCCGCAATTGAGCTGACTCAAATTAGCAATATAAACATATTCATCATTCAAATCGCATGGTAATGTATTCGCTCACTTATCAAACTTATCAAAACAGTAGTTACAGCAAATTGCCTTTAATCTCACAACTACCAAACTGACACTAATAATGCTACCACATTCCATCGCTCATCGAAACTCACCTTATAAATAAACCCCAAATTATTTGAGCCATACATCAAACTCTTAATAAGCTATCGACAAGAGATTGATCGAAAAAATATAAAAGGATACGATTCGACAAAAGGTAGTACCAACAATACGACCAAACCCCGTAATTACGGATAATAAATCCGCGAACTGAGGACCGAACCAATTTTCAGTTCACAAAAACACACAAAAACAAACATGATCCAAATCTTTGTGAACATCAAACCTATTAAGTCTGTAAACTGACGTGGATTGTTATGTATTTGTCAACATACAGTTTTTAAAGGACTTAACGTGTACGTGTGCGTTGATTCAAAATTGTGTTCGGGACTCGAGGCCTCGAGGGCCGGGAGCGGCCAATTACGATGTTTTTGTTGTCAGTAATGGGTGCTTGTTAAAAGTTTTTCGTGCGAGTACATCTACCTGCTCCGGCTTCACTGCACTTTATGATTCTCAACAATTCCCATCTAATTTCCATATTTTAATGTTACCAACCGTTCGGAAATTATATTCTTTGGCTGATCGTTCTAATCATATCTAATACGATAAGTCTTAAAATATACATCATTGTAACATGCCCCGACAATAATTATTTCGAAATCATCCTTTGTAATAGCTATTGATTTCAGTCATTTGTGTTAAAGGAGGAATTATTAAACATTTGTTCTATTCACAAAGCACAGAGAACCTCAACAGCTCCACAAAAGATCATGCATGTGATGTAACTCGACGCTGACTTTTAACCCATCATTACTGCCAATCCTTTTAACTAACCACATAAGGGCAGTATGAAATCACCTTTAACATTCTCATGTAAATAAAACTAGACTCTACCCCATCGAACTAGAATACGAAACTGATTGTAGCTAGATATGATTATGACAGTCGATCATTTCCGATTTCGAATTTAACAGCCCCGCCCATTCGCCCACGAGTCCGTGTACGCCTTTTCGATTAACGAGCGAGTTAACGTTCAGTTGTGTAGGCTCCAGTTGGGGCGTGATAACGCAAACGTCCACAGTGGTGGTCGAGGACGATACCGACGATACAATATAAAGCTACAGAAGGTCTACTCTATAGAGTTATAACCAACTCACGCTTACGGCGATGATAAAAAACTATCGCAATCCGCTACTGCAGACGAAAGATACTTCAGTTTTACCGACACCTTATTGTCTACAAAAGTGTGTACCTATAGTAATAAATTCAGCATATTACTATCCTACTACTGGTCCTCTTCTCAGAATGAGAAGGGTTAGCCTTAGTCCACAAGCAGGCCTGTTGCTGGTAGGCGGACACAAAGCGTCGAGAACTTTATGGAACCCTCTCAGGAGTGTTGGTCTCCTTACGATGTTTTTCCTTCACCGTTAACGCAAGTGATTCTGAAAAGTCAGAGGCGTGGGCCGTGTTTGAACTCAGACTCTCCTGCGTTAAAAAAAATCCTATTATAATGATTTATGAGTGCGTCATCTGAACTTCTTATTCTATGACTGCACAGTGCGCTGTCACTGGTCATTTCTATGACCAGTAATGCGTGGATGTCTGACAGAGGTCTTACACAACCTTGTTAGCGCGTATTATTACAATGCATTCACTATAATAGAGTTTTTTATAGCAACAGTATATTAACTTTATCGGATTTAAATTAAACGATGGCGCCGAACGTTTAGACATTCCGACTCGAATAGTTTGTATTGGACCGATAGTTCTTCTTAGAAAAGGCTATGATTTGAACAGACATATATTTTCCTTGGTAATTTGTCTGGCTCATTTGAAGTTATTTGCAGTGATTCCAAGAAATATGCTCATTAGAAACGATTGAGCTGGACTATCGAGATCTGAACGTGAAATATGTTATTATCTTATTATGGCTTCCAAGACCTTATAGAAAAAGTGCTACTCGATCTGTTGGACGAAAGGAAATCGTCCTATATCATTAATAATAATATTATTATAAGGCAGGACATCCTCAGGATAGAACGAACTTAATAATAAAACTAAATCGCAGCCATTTTCTATGAATCACAAAAAACTAAGCACCGGTCAAATCGCAAAAGATAACGATCCTATTAGCTCACCGTGGACGCTAATAAATCTCCGAGCCCCTTCCCAGAAGCGAGAACAATAAATTCTAATAGCCTTCGATTTTCAACAAATTGCTAGGCAGTAAATAAATTATCGGTGAAATATTTTGACCAGTATTTTATGTATGTTAACTACTGTGCAAAGTTTTACATAAAGTTTTACATATTGGTTGTTGTCTGAAAGCTTTTTATGTGTTTTACGATAATTACATGGTAGTGATAACGATGCAATTAAAACATGTCGCATCCGCTAATAAAATTCGTTTTATCTTCGTTTTGACCACTGTGCAAAATGTAAAGATGGTATCGACACCGGAACACTGCAGTTACACAAAGTGTAATGTCAAATTAAGTGTACAGGAAATATAAATATGTTCATTACAATTCATATAAAACATAATAAAACAGAATTTTAAATTGACTGCCCGGTGTTCCAGTGGCTACATGATTAGCTTTCTGTGCTATTTGTCACAAGATCTATTTCCGCACGGAACAAACACGTATGTATTTGTATGATATGATATGTTATTCAGGTTATTCACGGTCTAGGTATGTGTGCGTGTCAGATTTAATTAATTATATTTATTATACAATCAGTAACATAAAAATGAAAAATTATCTCATTAAGTCATACGCAGTGACTATCGTTTCCTAAATCCAGGGGGTCCGAGATTTTCTCGACATCGATCTTAGTCACCGTTAAGCAAAAAATGTATATAGGTATGTATATAAAAATCGCGTGCGCACGTTATTTTCATACATTTTTGATTGTCGGTTGAACATACAAACTGTACGCATCACATAGAAGCAACCCAATACAGAGGAGTGGGTGACGTTTAAAAAAAAGGCTTTGTTCTCAATATCTAGCGCATTAGTTTTTAGAAATATATAGTAATTTATACTATACGAGCTTCATTATAATATATCTACAACATGTCATTACCATTAAATGAGCTTACTCCGCAATCTCCCACACAGACACTTCACATAACTTGTCTTTATATCCTTAAACAGAGTTTTACAATCGTCGCCGTATAATATGGTCACATTTGAACCTCCGAAACTCCGATGTTTACGAGCTTCGACTCGTTACGAGCCAAATTAAGTGGCCGTTAATAGCCGACGAGCCTTTATGTCAAGGTCACGCTCCAGAGAAAGCTAGCACACGCTATAATTTTGGTCAGCGGAGAAACAAACGAGAGATTAATGTTACCCGCAGTCACATATTGCAGTATTGACGACTGAATAAAGTTTATGCTTTGTTTGAATCAGTTTAAAAAATATGGTATCATAAGATTTAATTTGTAAATCTACACAAATAAAAATTAATTGCCAAATATGTATGTAAGCGCATAACTTCAGAACGGCTGCACCTATTTAGCTAATTCTTTTTTTGTTGTTTGTAATTGTCAGGACAAGGTTTGTATGAAAGAAAAAGATTGAAAAATTGAGATTGTAAAATTATACGGAAAAGTAAAAAATTTGGGTTAAATCTCCATATAACTTATGGTCGAAATTATTGAACTATTATTTCATTTCATTACATGGTTGTACTGTAAAGGGAAGATTTGGTCTCATTTTCACCCGTGCGAAGCCGGGGCGTGCAGCTAGTAGAATATAAACAGCATCAAACTGTATGAATATGACGTCGTTCCATACTTGGAATTTCAGAGAATTCCAGATTCTGATATTGGAACTAGTTTCAGGTGTTGTATAAGATAAGTTGGAACATTAAAAGGGAGATAATTTTTAAGTTGTATAAGTATTTATAAGTAGTGGTCAGAAGACGCTTTCTATCTGCAGCTATAAAAGTTATGACGGCGGTCACAGCCAGCATCCGTAGCCGAGAGCTAAGCTTGTTGCAGCGACAAATTTAACTTCTAAAAGAGAAATCGTTTAATGTGCAGTAAATATCTTATAACTTTGGTCAGTTTGTAGTCTGTCCGTTCCGCATACAGACACATAGGTAATAAGTCTCACTAAAAGAAACGACAACAAATAGTTGTAAATCTTTTACAAATGTATGTTTGCGTCATGCATTGTAATTTTTTAATGGCTAAGTAGTAAATAAATCATTATGTAAATAAATACTTGATTCGTTGTATTAAGACTAAAAAGATCCTTCGTCTGCTTTTTGAAGAAGTCTCATGTTTTGTTGTTCAATCTGTCAGTAATTGCAACGCAACAAGTCTTTTCCCGTTTTTCCTTCACGATGTATAAAGGGACACTTACGTGCGCAGCTCGTTGTGTCAGGCATATTCGCATGCATGTCGCCAGCACGCCTGCGCGAAGCTTCATCGCTTAGCTTTCAGTGTAGTGCGGTAACAACGTAGTGTTAAATGTTAACCGAGCGGCGTGTAATTTTGTAATTTATTAAAGTTTAACATCGTCATTATGTTGGTAATAACGTTGGCGTTCATTCACTATTACATTTTTAGATTACCTAGTGCTGTATTATTGTGTTACTTTTACATGTAGTACCTGCGTTACAGATGATCAAACTTATTATGAATTATAGACTTATAGATTAAAATTGTATACTGTGGTGCGTTCATTATATAAGTACGTTACTAGATACATTTAAATCCAGCCATTGTTTACGCAGAATTAATATGTTCGTTTACGGGTTCTTGTTTCTTCAGCAATGTGCGTGTTCGGGTAATAGTACTTACCATAAATACGAACATTTCAATCCAAACTAAAGACGTTACATAATATTCGTACTCTATTGTTTTTCCGATATACTTCACATTTCCAGTCTATATAGAAAACAAATCGTTACTTATTTCCAGGAATCTAGTAAGACGTACACAGAAGATGGGAATCATTAACAATTTTTATTCTTTTTCAAGAAATAATGTAACCGTGGAGTAACCCATTCTTCATGCGAAGCTTCACGCCTACATTCCCCGAAGGGTTAGGCAAAGATGTACCACTGTACAGGCTACATCCACATTACGCCGATGCCGTTATGAAGTCCCATGTAATAGGGGGCGAAGAATATTGCCATCTATCGAGCACAATTCCAAACTCCGTGCTGTTACTGAGAATTTCAGTACAGAAAACACCACGCCCAACCAGGGAACTGAACCCAGGACCTCACGCTCTGCAGTCGCATACTTCAAGATATAGAAATAATACACACATAATAATACCTTTTAACAAACAATAATACATATAAGTAAAAGTACTCTGAGTATGTACAGTACATCCCTGTCGCTCCCCATTACGATAATGGCGCATTTATCAAATTGATAGTTCACTAAATAGTTTGCTTAGTGTCGGATACACGGCACCAACAACGGCATAACACTTATGATAACGAGGGCTGCCCCGACACCGACACACACGCGATATAGTAACGATATAGACGCGATATGGAGATCGCCTCACTGTTTCACACTACAGTGTGTGGGCAGGTCGGGTTGTGGTCGGTGCACACTATGGCGTTACAATCTATTTGGGTGTAAGTAAGCTTGTACAGGGTATGGTAAAAATATCATTTGTTTTTATACTATCTCTGGTTGTTACCCCGGCTTCGTCTACGTAGACAGATTTGTCACAAAACTTCCAAAGCCCATTTCACCAATAAACAGGTGGATTTTTCGAAAATCCTTTCTCAGTGGAATATATCTGCTAAACACGTTTATAGGCGTTATAGTTTCTCATATATATGACGCTGTTGTAATAATAGAAGTTAGGTATATGAAGAAAATTATTATATTATGAAGAAGATAACATAATTTAATTTTATTAACATACAGCATGATGACAGATAAATAAAACAATAGAGAAAATAGACAATACTCATTTCACAAAGTTGATTATAATATAACTGTTCCAGCCAATACTACAACAGAGCCGGGTATCGAACCTAGGACCTCACGCTCAACAGACGCGCTTGCGACCACTAGACCAATTAAGCAGTCCAGTATTTAATTCCAGACTTGATTATTATATGATTATTATATATTACACATCAGTGTAACACAAACACAAAGGTAATGTAATGTAATGTAAGCTAATACACGGCGGTGTATTACTTTCACGTAACACTCGATGAAGACATTCATTATGACATTATAACGCGTTACTCACCAATAGGGCTGCCTACCATCTTACCACCTTACTGGCGTCTGAACAAGTTTTGTATCTGTAGACAAAATTATATGTTTTGTGTTCATTAAATTTATATTTTGTACTCCATTAAATATTAGGCAGTTAACAGTGTAACAATTTCCTTCTAACTACATATTTACTAATGCATATTAGTCATTGACCCGGGTATGTCTTAAAACTGCGGCCTCTCACTAATCGGTGAGCCACTGCGATCCCCAAACCGCCTGCCAAGCGTGGGGATTATGGCAAACCCCCCTTGAGGGAGGCCTTCGTTCAGCAGTGGACGTCTTTTGGCTGATGATGATGATGATTAGTCATTAACTGATGTTGATGATTGTATTTATTTACTCATTGTTTAAGGTTTATGTAGAAGTTTGTTATAAACTCTTTAAAGTGAAGCGAAATGCACCATCATCACACGATGACGCAATGGTTACTATTTGTACACCCAAATTATGCTAATTCCGTTATTGAGTATCCTCGGCGAGTCTGCTGCCAACTTATGGGCACAATTCCAAACCAAAATAAAATTAAACCTGAAAATACGAATGTTAGCTATTATAAATATTTTGATGCAACAAACATCATCGGCTGATAGATTAACATTTAGTTGAGTTGGCAGCCCTGAGGGACTCAGTATTGATGATCCACTTAATGGAATGAAGTGTACGTACTTGGTGCCAACCGCAGTGGCACAGCGACAGGACAGGTGCAGGGTGCAGCCGATGACGTACTCGTATGCAGTACACGCGGCACAGACAGACATTGATAGTACACTGCAGTGCAATTTATTTGTTGTGTTTCTGTATTACTTCCGAGTGCTCTGAATTGGTTGGATACTTGGCTGCAAGCGAATGGGGGAAGTGGGACACCGAGGTGCTTGTAGCAGTTATATCATTGTGATCAGTACAGCTGAGCGTGAGGTCCCGGGTTCGATCCCTATATAAAGCAAAGTATTTCGGTTAATAAAATCTAAATTACAGCACGAAGTCCAAAATTGAGGTGATAGATAAAGTTGTGACTATTGTACACTTACATTTCGCACATTGCCATCCACCGGGCTCAGTTTGTTGTTTAATGTCATCCAAATTCATTAATTAAATACCTGCGCACTGTACGCTGCGCAACATTGTACAGTTCGGCTTAAGATTACAGCAATGCGGTCATAGACAAGAGGCTCAGTCGGTTGAACTTATGATCATCCACGACAAGTTTCCTTCAGTCAGTCGTCTTGTGTGGTCACGCAACACTAATACTTATTAATAACCAAATTACGTTTAATTTGCATCAAGACGGATCAAAAGGCTGATTTATACTTATCTCATCGCGGATTTAGCAATACAGAGTACTGAAATATTAGCGATATGAATAGAAAATGTCGCCGCATCTCATAGTCGCGTCGTCACGCGGAGTTGCGCTTGCGCTATCAAATTGACGAGAATGAGGAGGAAAGATACTGCCCAACTGACAGGCTTACTGTCGAATTTTTTTCACATGAACTCACATGTTCAAGCTGAAAAGGCAGAAGAACTGAAAATAAATGAAAAATAGTAATATTATTTAGCAATTCCTTTACCTCTCAAAATCTTAGAGAGAAGAAGATGGATGGTCAACATGGATCCATAAGTGTTGCGTTTCGATACTAATGAAGACCCTGCACAATGCTTTCTATCTATATATCTATCTATTCAGCCCACGTCCACTGCTGAATATAGGGCTCTTTTTATTTCAGCCACTTTTGCCGGTTCTAATCCTTTACGAATAACGCGCCCATCACACCTCGGCCTTATATAACGTTGTCCGCTCCTACCCGCCAGCATCATAATGTATCGCTAATAGTATCCGCGGGCCCTAACTAGTCGTAAGGCTGTCACTATCATTATGTGTTTAATGCGGTTATTGCATTAGCGCACTCATTACACTGATTGAGGACATACGGCTAGCCAACACGGGAGCGGCCACGTCTTATCTTTGAACGTTAATATCTCAACTTCCACTGAAGTAAATTATCTATTAGACTTAGATTTACTAAAATAATACCTCGTTAAAAGGAATTAGGAAAAGATGTAGGTATTTAGATAAAAACGATCATCTGATGTATTGTAATTAGTGCGTCGGTGCCAAAAGAAACTGCACAAACGGTCTTCAGAAAGCGTCTGACAACTCGTTTCTTTATCACAGCACCCATTTTGGTTAGTGGACGCCTGAAAAATGTGCCCTACCTCTTTATTTTATTTTAATGGACTCTGAGTTTATTTAGGGAATACTTACTAGTTAATCGAAGTAACAAGACGTTTTCGAGAAAGGCCTCCAGCCGTTTAATTTAAATTATAGGTAAACTAAGCGATAGCTACTACGGGCGCCCTCTAGTGGGCCTCAGGCCACAGCTTTGGACATGGATCAGGTTTTGATTATTTTAGAACATGTTTAAGACTACTGACTCAGGTTGGGCTGGCTCCAGCAAGGGTCGGGGAAGACATGGCATCACTGTTAATTCATGGCTGCGATCAATAGCAGTAGAGTAAGTGAGCGCGTGCGCCACACGCTTGTCCCCGTGTGTTTACACAACAACACTACATTGTCACATTATAACCACACTTTATATTATTGACATTGATATAACATAACTTGGAACTATCTGAAGCCATCAGTTCGGATTAATATCGCCATTACTTACCTGTAACATGGAAACTCTTTGAGCATAAGTGTTATTGTCTCAATTTGAATGGAATAAAGATTATATTATTATAATTATACATCGGCGCATGGTAGGAAGTTAATGGGATTCATAAATAGGATTGTTTATTATTCGTTTAAGTGTTCAATGAATATTGAATATGTATTGTTGTTTTTAGCTTAGTTGCAAGGATAAACCTAGATATTATAATATGTATAACGCGAGGGGCGAGGAAGCTTCGAGGAGCCCTGGAAAGTCTGACAACTGGTTTGACCATAGGGTATAGCAGTTGCTCCATGTAAAATATTGAAACTTAGCCGCATTTAAAGCCTGGAAGCCGACCCCAACAAATCGAGTTTTCATTTTTTTATTTTTTCCAATAAAACCTTGGTCACAATAAGTACTATGTAATGAATCAGAAATATTTTTGTTCAGAGTACTTTTTTTGTGTACCTAATATAATTATTCATTTTTAAGTAGAACCTTCATTCAAAAGTATAAATTCAAGAAATTGTAAAAGGACATAACCTCCTTGGTTATTATGCTTATTTATCACGTCACCCAAGCGTACTATGAGTTCAATTTTATCAGAAATGTCTATCTGCTATATTTAATAGAATCTTTTAATCATTGTATTGACTTGGAATAGCTTTATAACGTGACACAATGGTATCAATCTGCGGTTAGTGGTCGGGTGCGGTTCACGGTAATGTTGACAATGATGACATTACGGCGGGCGCAGACGGCGCGACCGACGCGACGAGTCGACACGGTCGGCGCACGCGCTCTAAAGCGGTCCCAAAAGAGGCGCGTCCCATTACCGCGACTACTGTTTCGGTTTTAAATTGAATTGTCCGCGTTGCTAATTAATGTGATAAACATGTCACAGTGACCTGAATGGTTATGATAATTAATCTAATTGTTTAACTTAGCTGCATAACGGTAACGGCAGCCAATCAAGCGTGCTGTAATGTAAAGAAGGCTTGGCAAATAACAAGTAGCATAGCCGTGCCCATTATAATGGCTTAAGTATTGATATATATTTAAGCAAATTATAATGGGCACGGCTATGCTACAGTTATCATAATGTGTGCATCATTTTATAGATATGAGATTATTTTCTGATATCCATTGAGGTACTGACTCACCAAACCACTTTTTAGAAACCATGCACCTAGAGTCCACTTTTCAAAACAGCCTGCAAAGGCCTAGTCGAAATAAAAAACATAGACTTTGACTAAAACTTACGGAATATATCGCGTCTGTTATATTTATTTGATTTGCCTTCGCTAAATAACCGTACGTGCAACAAAATCTTCTTGCAGTGTAAGTAAGTATACATATATGCACGTGTACTATATATTGCAATTGTTCTAGTCAATCTAAGACCTCAATAAATATGTTTACCATTAGTGATGATCTGAAATGAATGAAACTTTTTAACACTATAGCTATAAATCTCAGAGGTTGTGATACACTTGTCGCGCCAGTGAACACTGACTGTACACATACTGATTACTGAACAAAAACTATTGTAACTAAATACATTGCGGTAATGTTACACTCGTTATACTGACATACTATCACATGGGCACTGGACATACATACAACGATTTCGGACAAATAAACACATAACATTACGTCTGCACGAAACTAGCTGTTGCCCGCGACTTTGACTGTGTGTCCAATTTTCCGGGCAACTATCCCAAATTTTCTTGCATATCCGTCATGTCGTTATCTAGTGATGCGGACCAACGAACAGTATTTACTTTTTATTTATACTATAGATAAAATCAATTCTATTATTTTCTTAAAAACTCCCAGCTACTATTTTCAATTTCCAAACAAACAATAACTGGAATTAGGTAGATAGAATTGTTTTTATTTCAAATAAACCTATTACAAGTAATTTTGAAACGTTATAGGACTCTCTTCTCTTCTCAAATATCTTTTAACAAACTTTCTATTTAAATAATGTGGGAGAAATATGAGAGAATAATGTCGGTTTTGTTAAATAAATACTAAACTGAACGTTAACATAAAGTCTGTTAATAAAAATAAAAATAAGAATACCCCTACACTGTGCTCACATTTATTTCGACGTCCTCATATTACGCAGGCACTACACCATCAAGGCAGTTCAAATGAAGGTTGATGATTCACTCACTATTATCCTCGGTCTGTGACGCGCAGTTACTTTGTTCAGTGTGGCGTGTCTGTCGTCTGTATCATTATGTACCGCCACTGTGGCGTTGAACACTGATGCTACCAATTAATCGCTACTTACCTTGTGTAATAAATAGGTAGGCATATAGTTACTGTAAGCATATAGTTACTGTGTACTTTGGTCATTATTTTGGCCAGGCATGTGCGAGTAGAGTAATTTTAAGTTATAATGTTACGCATGTTTCTGTATAATTTGGCGCCAGCACCTATTTATTCTAAGGGTTTGTACAGACATTCAGACTTACCCTCGTAGCTTAGTCATTTGAAGATTTAGTTACATATATTTTTTAGACACCCTTTTGACTTTTCTCTCCTACTAAATTAATCCCCTACATAACTTATTAAATTAATCCGGTACCTGTCGTGGGAACATATAGTTCACAGTGACTATTTAACTATTGTGTCTGCTTGCTCGGACAGTGAAAGTGCTAGAGACTACATACTACCGGAGATATATAGTGAAATATACATTTAACTAGGTCGGTAATGTCAAATTTAAATCCTAACATTTTGTGTACCAAGAGCAGTTTATAATAAAAAAAACATGAACTATACAAAAATGTCAGAGTCTCTCTAAATCAAACGCACATTAAAAAAGAGAAAATAAGGTGGCAATCCTCGTAAATAAGACTTATGGGTAACACAGTGGTTACATAATAACGAGAACCACACAGTAACTTGTGTCGTCTCACTGCGGTTGAACCGGGACTAAATACGCTTATTTCTTACTGACCGCTAGATTATCGTAATGCTCACATAACGACGCAACGTGCGGCTATCAGTAATCCCTGTGTATTAGTGTAATGACATTAATATTACATTATACGGTAATCATGAGGGGGGAGAGCGATACGAGGCGACTTTAATACGCTCCGTGTGTACAAGACTTTATAAGAAATTAATATCAGAATAAAAAGAAAATAAATGACTTCAATACACTTAAACAATCCACACTAGAAGTAAGTTACTGCAATCAGTCTACTGAACCTTGCCAAAGTTCTACGAAACGGGGCCGATTTTTTGACAATACTGATTCACTTTTCAACTTATTGCAACGCCGGGAATTCCTAACAATTCTTTTGAAACAAGTCGCGCGATGCCGCGTGTGGCATCGTGTGAGGTGTCTCTTACCACCATGTGAGGGCCGACGAGGACACAGCGCGCACTTCACTACATTATCGCGTCATTACAAACTACGTTAGTCTATTGGTAAGCGATTACAATGATCGGACAATAGGGATGTTCTAGCTAAGCTTGTTTAATGCATAAATAATTATATTGTGGACTGGCTTTTTCCCGCGACTTCCTCCGTGTGACCTACATAATATATAGCCTCGGGTATAATGTAGCAATCTATCAGTGAAAGAATTTTCAGAATTGGATCATTAGGTTCGGAAATAACCCCTATATACAAACTTAAAAAATGTTACCTCTTTTTAATATTAGATAGATTAAATTAAAGGACTGAAATTCAATAATTAACATGAAATAATACATATTTCTTAAGACTGGATGACATAAATGAACAACTGGATGTTGCAACACCAAAAATATAATTATGTAAGCACATACTTTTAATACGACACCAAACAAAAAATTGTTCACCCAATTCCGTACTCGACCATTGTTACTAATCACATCACTAATATCCATTAATCTAAATAACTAAAACAAATAAATCGTCCTGTGGTAAGGGCTATCCCTCACGCGGACGGGACGGGGCGCGAGACGGGCCCGACACGACGCACGTAAATCACTCGCGACATGTTAATGAGCCCGATTATTGGAAATATATCGTTATAATGATAATATATCGCGCCCATATATTAGCCGAGACCGATCGTTACGTAATGTTTTAATAACAAAATAATAGAGGTATAAAATGGGCCAAGTCCTAGTGACAGTGTCATTTTTATGTATTACGTGTTCTAGTTCCTGAAAGTTTAGATTTTAATGCTAGATAAAAACGTCTATCTACAACTGATTTGTCGTTTGTCGGGATATCCAGAACATATGTTCTCAAAAACCGTGACCTCGTGCTGGGAATCTGGGATATTATAACCACAACGTATGACAAGCAACTTGGAGAATTGTGATAGATTGCGATCGTGTTTTACTAATGATGAGGTAATCTGCGCTTCCACCATCTCAATGGTACAATCCAGTGCTGCACCGCTGGTTCTCGTACCATCTGTTTCACAATTACCTGTATTTTGGAAATAAATGTATTTGTATTTAACTGACGAAACGATTGCACTTCTCTCAGTCTTCCACCACATTTATAATTATGACAAGACATACAGGTACTGGTTGGTATCATCCAACACTACATCTGCCGATACGCAGTATGCACTCAAGGTTTAATTCCCGAGTTTCAACTTTTATCGTTTCTCTTTAACATTGTCGCTTTTTCTCTAAGAACTTGGCCGCTCTGCCGTGCGTCTGTCGTGTGTCCAGATATGTAGATAAATTTAACAAATTCCAGGGTGGGCTTTATGAAAGTAGAACAACCCGCCGCGCGGCTTAACATTCCTATAACTCTTTATATTACAGAACGACATCATTATTGCATCGGTGTCGTAATAACTTTCATTGACATAATTATCAGTCGCATTCGGTTACACCGGAATTCGATCCTAATATAGCTGGGAAAAGGCTAGCATAGTAATTTAATAATATTTATTTGTTTGGAAAGCTCCAGAGTTGTGACAAAACTAGAGAGCTTTCAGACAAAAATAATAAGTAACGTATGATTTACTTCTTGTTGATTATCTAGTGTTAGCAAGATCTTAAGGCACTTGAGGTGCCGGGTTCAACCCTTTCCTGAAGTGCAATATGTTTGCCTCTAGAAAATTCTCAGAATTATGTTCGGAATGGGGCTGTCCATGTAGTGAATTTACCAGATAGTATGTACTCCTGGTATTACCTTATCTATAGTTCCGATCGGTTTGATTGTAAACAGATTGGTTCGTGACTCTGGCACCACAGCCGTGACGATGTGGTAACGACTAGTTGTAATACAATAGTTGGTGTAGTGTAATGTAACACCCGAAACTTTACTCCGCGCTACCGTGCACCGTGCGGTGTACGGTGTGGCTACGTACCACGTGATACTTTACTGTTCTGCTCTAGTTCTCTTTAGTGGTTAGTTTCTGGTTGTCAAAATCCTTTTGTGACCTCCACGACCTTATTGAGAACCAAATTGTTGCTTCTCATCTGAATTATATCTGAAAACCCTAAGAAAAAAATAATGACTTTTCTCCAGAGGGTAAAGCAGACGTGAACTATAATACACCCATATTTTTGTGAAAACCTTTATATAACCCATTGCCATCCATCAGCCTCAATTCCAAACTCCAAGCTGATACTGAGATCAGAATACCAAATAAAACTTTGCTCTACCGGTGGAATGGTGAAGCTCACGCTCTCACGCTCTGCAGCTGCGTTTGCGACCCCTAGACCTAGGTTTAGAGGTCGCAGTAGCTGCCTCTATAAAAATATGTTGATATATACCTATAGCGTACGCATACAGTTCACAATGTACTAGTAAGATGGAGATATTACGAATAGATAATAATCATTAAATTTACGCATTCTAAAGAAAAGTCGAGACACTAATCTATAATAGTAAAAACCACCGCTAACTTTTCTGGTTCTATATTCCTCCATCATATATGTATCTCTGAACGTCGACCTCTAAACAGGTCCAAATCTAGTTCACTTATAATAAGATTATATTTATATGTTTGGTTTAATTTAAATATTTCAGATAGGTATTTATTCCTTTTTAAACAGTCATAATAAGTTACTTTCATTTCATACGTTTTTAATACTGATTTATATAAGGTGGATTAGCTACGTTATTCCACCTGACTTCAAATCTAATGCAGGTCGTGTCCTACAGTGAATAGAGAGGAACAACACTATGTTACTAATATATTATATACCTAAGACTTTGATATTAAACGATATTAAACGAACATCGACAATAATATACAATTACAAAAGCCATATAATAATTCACATTTAATACAGAAGTACGTCGTATTATTACGCTTCCATCTAATTATGTAAATTCAAATAACATCATTACGTGTCCAACTGTCGGACCGTAAGGCCTACCTACTACAAGACGACATTCTTCTTAAATTGACCGAACATAACTAAGTTAATTTAATGCTTTTTATGGGGAACAAATTATTGGATAAACATTAGTTCGAGTCACAGCACAGTAGAGAGCAGAAGGCACACTTTTAATATTTCGAATTTGACGCTCTCGTCATAGATACAGAAAACGTAAGTCGGATTTCATTTTCAGATCCAGAGAAAAGATTGAAATTTGACTGTTTTAACACTATACACTTGCAGACTGTCGCAATTATAAACTTAGGTGCTGAGTATGCAACTTTCGATATCTGAAATAAAATGGCACGTTTAATGACTACTCCAATGATGATTTGCATTCCTTTCGTTACTAGAAATCAGACGATCGTGGTTTTAATTAGGTCTACGGGATCATATTGAGCGATATAAGCCGATGTTAGCTTATTGTGGCGAGTGTTATGGAGTGGATTCTCTGTTGTTATTGTATGGGATGTCTGTGGGAGAGGGGCGGCGGCGTTACAAAGTGACACGCATGCCAAGCTTTTTATTGGAGACATTTATTGGAGACCTACCGACACATAGACACTACAGCAACGGCTGTGTTTGAGAGAAAATGACTTGCAACACTTTTGTATTGTACGAGAGGAATATGGATGTGGCACAAAATATAAACTTGGCCCCTAAGAGTCAGGTTTTCGGTAACCTTGTTTGTGGCTAAACGAAAATCCACTTAAACTTCACCAACGTCATATGGTGGTCCGCTGCTAAATACAGTATTCACACAATTATAAATAAACAGGTACCTAATTCCAGACTCTCCAGGGGTGAAGCGAACTTGTGACCAGTACCTGTGCCGCGCTAGTTTGGGATATTTCACTGGGGATTTTTTCAATGTTTTGTCCTTATTCGATTGTGTTTATGTCCATATATTTTCAACTATGTACGGCGTAATGTTCACCCGTGTGTCACCCAGGCGGCACTATGAGTCTACACATTTCAATTTTCCAGCGAATTAACAACTATCTCCTGATAACAGCCGCTCCTACCTAGCCCCTACATCTGTACTAATCTATAACAACATACCTATGTACAGGACACACAAGTTTTTGTGTAATTTCACATACTTTTAACGAGCTCGTTGCAGGAGTGTTCTGATTCTGTTTTAAGACGAAACCTGTCGTGTAGGCTGGGCTATGAACTAAGGAGCTTGCCAAATGTGTTGAAGAATTATCTATAGTAGTTCACACTCAGTTTGACTACTGTAGGCGCCTGGATCCAACGAATCTCTCAGACAAACCTTGTTGACACTCTATATCTGTCCACTGGCACATGACCAATGTCCATGTGTTGAACCGATATGATAGAAAAGAAGTTTATACTAAAAATATAAAAGGGTTTTTGATGAATTCATAAAATAATGAAGTTATTTTAAAGGTTGTATTGATATTACGTGCTCCTGTATTTGTTATAAGAGACATCTTAAACTGTTCTCTAACTATTCTACATATATCAAACTCTAGATATCAAAGTTCTAACTTCAGTTCGCAAGCACTTCACCTCATTACATCACCATCTGTACTATTTATCGTGATCCCACGTCACCGCGACATCTAGCGGCCGATGTAAACACTACAACTACAACCTGTGCTACACGGGCCGACGTCAGCCGACGTTATGAATGACTCCGCGACCTAGACTCATAGCACACCGAGAAATCGTGAGAGTTCAACGAAAACAACATTGTCTATGGAGTTACATTCAGTTTGTTTGACGAAAATCTTGCGATCTAGACATAGCTATCTTGAAAGATATAATGATATCATATATAAGTCCTAAAGCGGGGTGTGTTCGGATTGGCCAATATAGTCCCACTTTATCTAGGCCTTGTTGCCACCTCGCCAGCAACCCCTGAGCAACTGTTCCTAGCCGCGAAGTTCATATTGGTGCAAGTAAATAGTGGTCACTTACGAGTGACTGGAAGAGTCACTCGTGGAGAACGAGGGGCGAATTCTCAGTTCGTCTGGCGCACACTGCTTGTACCATCATTCTGACATGACATAATAGGGTTGCCAACCGTCATGTTTTCCCAGGACATGTCCTAATTTTTGGAGTGTCCTGGGTTGTCCTGGATAGTTATTAAAGAGCGTCCTGGGTTTTAAAGAATACTCGTATGGTCCTGTTTTATTACTCGCGCGCCACTACTGCCTCGAACCTTACATTTAATCATCAACGTTATTTTATAATTTAATCCTACATCTCATTCTTATTTTATTCTTATTTTTTTACTGAAAATAATTTCATGAAACATTGTAATTGCTATTCACTGAGTTTCATTGACACTGTTTTCTTATACTTTTCTTATATTGCGTCCTGTTTTAAAACCGAAATGTCCTGGTATTTCCACTTTCAAATACTGGTTTTCAAAATTTGTGGATGGTAACCCTATGGTATAAGCGTTCATTACACTATGACGTGTGATACTAAAGCGTGCCAACTCGACAGAAGAAGATTATCCACATCGATTACCAAATCTAACGAGCATCGAGGGACCATCCCCGACACAAAACACTTTCAAAGTAATCATTGCGAGTTATTTTAAAATATACATTATCTATTTTCCTTCACACTCTGTTAACAACTTCACCATAGTTTTTCTCCCGACAGCATACTTCATAGAAAACACAATTTATGGCCTCTCCCTGTCACTAGCGCCTGCGCTAGTCGAAGGTCATTATTAAGTGAAAACTAACAAAGGTACGCACTAACGAGCGGCCAGTACTTATGTAGGTACCGAGTAGGTACTACACAGGTATGTGGAGTGGCACTCAGTAATTGGTGAGCTTATGAACTAGTGGTCAGGGGATAGGCAGAAAGGCCAACGTACGTTGTCTTTCATAAGAGATTATTAGATATGTGTCGAGTGAGGGCGAGCCTATACACACTCGTGTACATACATGGACCTGAATAAAAATAATCACAAAAAAAAATCATAAAAAACTCTAGCCAGGATGCCAATAATATAATATGTCATCATACAACGATCTCCAATTCCCTTGTCAACATGCAATGATTACTGCAACTTTTTGAACGATGTTCGTTCTAAAGAAAACGGTGTCCCCCTCAGCCTGTTATATCGTAAAAGAAGGGAAAAAATAATTAGAAAAAATGATACAGGTTACTCTCTAAAATAATCACAATATGATAATCTAATACAAATCCGCAAATCTCTTGAAAGTTAAATAAATATGGCGCTAACCAGCCTGCAAACCGATGTAACTGCAATACCGTATTATTTTCGAAAGTAAGGCCTCATATAATTTTACATAAATCCGTAACATTCTGTGTGAAATGTAAGTATTATTGCGGCGAGTACACCGAGGCCCGCGTCGCGCATCGTGCCGTGTCGTGTGGCGCTGGTCGCGGTGTAGCGGTGCAAAGGATAAATCACCAATTAATTGGGCCCCACGAGGCGTGGGACGCAGACGCAGGGCTGTCCACGTAGCTCCACTGTTATAATAGACGATATGCTCGCACACTAGCTGTGAAAGTCGCTCATATCCGATAATTGACCAGAAATCGTCCCATTGTTGAGTTATCCAGTAATTCTATAGAGTGGTGACAGCTTGAAGTTTTCTAGCTTTAGATTATAATACTGATAAATAAGTGAGGTGTGCATTATGTGATTATCATAATATAATCTTTTCATATAAAATTGTGGTCTGTACCTATTGTAAACAAGTACGCAATACTTACTTGATTGCATAAACAGTATGAAATAAACTTTGTCAGACGTACAATATCATCTGGTTGAAAGACTAGAAAATCTTTTGTTCTTGCGAATTAATTGTAAAGAAAATTAACTTAATTTCAATTATACGGCAACCATATCACAACGCGTGAGATTTCACTGCGATCGAGTTCGCTGACAAATTATACGCTATTATTAATTAGCACGTTACCGGCGCGGCGCACCAGCCGTAATTGGGTGCGCGATATATTATTATTAATTACTGATCCGAGATGGTGACACTATCCACTGCGGAGCCTGGGAGCACCACGATAGCGTTACTTTAAATAAAACAACGTAAACGTACAGAAAGGCCCTATTTATTACACTTTGTCCTACTCGGGGATCGAACCCTGTTTAATTTGAAGCAATGCGCCTCGCATAGAAATCGGGAAAAATTATATTACTTTTTATGTCTAGTGCCACCAGCTAGATATTGTTAATTTATTATTCCTATTATACCAATTAACGAATCTCAGGCGGGGAGCGGATTGCATTTGTTTCTATAGCTGTACTTATGGGTTGACGACACGGTTGGCGCAGTGGCTAAGTGATTAGCTTTCTAGGTATCGCGGGTTTGATTCCCGCACGGAACCAATATTTGTATGATCTACAGATAGTTGATTCGGGTCTGGTAGTGTGTGCATGTGACATGTATGTTTATAAACCGTACCCACGATACGGGAGAAATCCTAGAGTTTTAAAAATGTCTAAAAAATAATGTTCGCTTCCCAGGTAAGCTTCATTCGCTTCACTGGCACTTTTACTAGTCCCCTGTGTATTGTGGGTTTACATTTTGTACAACAGTAGTACACCTCTACCTACGGGTAAAGTAGGTGTAATGCTATTTCCTATATAAATCTAATCTGGTTCCACTAGAACAAGACTCCTTTTCAATGAGCAGACAATAATAATTATTATACACATCAATTATACACGGCGCTAATTACAAGCCCATAGATAACTGTTATCAGCGCGTGGGAGACCCGCTACCTAGTTGGAACACATTCCAGGACGACCACCATATACGTGAGTCAGAAGGACAACACTACGCTAACACAAGGACAACACTATGCAAACACAGCATTTAGTTAAGTATAATATATATTTATGTAAGTATTGTATTTACACATACACATTCGTGTGACTCCTGGTTCACTTTCTAATTGGTGACCCCGACATGCGACACCAGGGAATGTAGTGTTCATCAATTTTCTTGCTCAGAGTGGCGGTGTTTCATACTGCAACCATATTGTAAATACATAAGTTCGACGTCTGGTATGTCCCTGTTGTTATAGTGTCGCCTGAATGGACCTTCGGAGTTAATGTAATATTGTGTGGTACAACTTGTACAGCCAGCCGCTGTTCGGCGCCTGCGCACGTCACATTAACCTGTCTTGCATTACAATGCACTTATTTTTGCTTACTCAATAATAATATTTATATTGTTAAATTTTTTTGCATTTATTACCCCATAGCATACAGTTCGTCGACGAAGTCTCCAGTGATTCGCTTGTCTAGTTAGTACACTCGCTAACATAATCGAAGCCTAACTTACGAAGACATCATAGAAAGCTAATACACATGTCATGATCCTTATTTTCTTGTTGGTATACTATCAGTATTATACATGGTAACTTGTATCTTAGATCGAATACATGGCACCCATGTTTACATACATATGTACCAATCAATTTTTCCTATACATAATGATTTACATAGCTATCATTCCCCATAATAGTGATCTAATAATAACTATTGCCCATAATGATCTAGACAGATAGTCGCGTTGCGGCGTGGGTATCACCGGTGCCTCGATTTGCCGCGCGATACTCGCGAGTTATGTTTCCTGTCTGTTTGTCGAGCGATTTTTGTTTCGATACCAAACTTGTAACACTTGTAGCTACACCCTGCTCCGCTTATCTTCATAGTCATATGTCATCAACTGACAAAGTGATTTTAAACACTGATGGTTATTGTGAAATTGAATAATAATATGACGAAAGCTTCGCGATTAGGATAATCTGTCGCTTTATTACAAAGATTATTTAACAAAGATGCGAAGGCTCTAGACTGAGTGGTCCGGATGTCATGGAGAGAAGCTTTGCTTGAAGCTTTGCCTAGGCGGTGGGATTATGCAAGCTTAGCAACAGTAACTGAGGTCTAGTAACTATGTGGCCGACGACTTATGTAAGTTTTATAGCCAATCCATGAATTTTTCAAGCTCGCCATCCATACTGCTACACACTATCGGCAAAAGAAAAAACAAGCATCGTCAAGTCTCGCATACCTCTAGTGTTCCGATGGAAGGACTAGGAGCAAGCACAGAACTATTTTATGCAAATTGCCATTAAACTAAACAGCTCTAAAAATTATATTTCCAATGTTATCATTACCTAAACTTATAATTCCTCGTTAAATTGCATACATTTACATAGACAAACGCACTAACAATATTTTTTACTGGTAATTGTTCATACAATAAATAACGTAATCAGCCGCAGGTCATAATAATATCAGGACAGTTAGAAAGTACCCGCGTCGTATTAAAGGCGGCGCCGCGCGCTCTAAATATGATATACGCGACGTACGCCCCGTGTAAACAAAACATTAGTCACTGCCAGGGGTGTGCTGAACTGTTTTAATATTGCCAGATTATTATTATCAAATGTAGATATCGATGGTTTAGAAAGTATTCTCGTAGTATCTATTAAAATAGTCGCACGGTCAGTACCGTTCTAATTATGTTATAATTATGTTATAATTATGAGTCTTACCTGTGTATAAACATCATCAGGGTAGTGCGTAAGGATTAGGTACATAATATTGTCAGAATGGGAATGTTTTAGAGGAGGCTGCTTCTGCCAAACCCTTAGTTCCCTTTAAAAGCACTGACAAATGGAAGGAAGATTCTTTAATTTCTCAGCAATAAATACCAATATTGTATAATTACTGTTGAACTGAAATTGACTGACTGCAAATAACTATAACATGTTTTATCATGGTTAAACCACACAGATTTGCGTAATTCTCACACACAAATTTGACAAACCGTATGGTTGTCATAGTGAATCAGAGCCAGTTAACATGGAATTTAACAGTTGATTTACTGATCAGCGATTTGATCAACCTTTAAGAGACCAGGTGTGTTCGTCGTACGCCTAAACTACGCCGATGTGACAGCTCGCTTATTACTTATGTCAAACGTGATTTCAAATAGCACAACTGCTTATCAGGACAGGGATCACAAACCTGCTTCTAACTACAAGTCTAGACTGACGGATAACTAATAATAATATTGAGGCAGTCACATACATCCGCCATGTTGTGCCCGAGAGAAAGAAGACCGACAATTCTTCCTCCTGATGGTGTTGTAGCAGGTGACTTAGGGTTAGTCAAGAAAATGGGCAATAGCATCTTTTTATGTGCTCGTAACACTGTGGAATCCAATCCGTTGGCCAAAACATGTCGTGATCAAGGAAATGTACACTAACAACCGTACAATGTATCAGTTACTGGGCCCGCCTATGTTTAACACTGGAAGCTTGCGGACACGTCTCCGACGATGTTGTAACAATGATAATAATTGCAACTGTATTGGAAAGATCAGTCAACATAATTATACCGATCCAATCGGTTTTTGTAAATATCTAATTGTATATATGTTGCTATTTAGGACATATTTTCCGTGCCGATTTAGTCTTTGCATTCTGATACTATGATGATGGATGATAGATCAAATGATTTAGTTACTTCCAATAAAAACATATACTTAACAGTCATTTTCTGTTTCTATGACAACATTTAGCGTTGAATAATTGAATTTTAGTGTTTAGATGTAGACAATAGACTATAAAATGTCACTATATAAGGCGTTAATATACCATTTTTATTCTTATTTTGTATAATTTACTGAGCTGAATAACATTTAAATAGATATAGAGACACTTAAATAGAATTCAAAATAGACGTCTAACCGTTAGAGTGCGACAACTTGTTAAGTTATTGAAATACTGAAGATATTTTTTCTAATTACTAACACAGTCATAAGTATCAAGTCAATACAAAAAATATGGACATAAAAGTTTAAAGTTATAATAATAAAGACTAATCATTTAAGTATCTGACTGTAGGCAAATTTATTAAATGTATTGTGATAGTAGTAGGTTCCAGCTGTCCTCCCAGCTGTAATAATACTGACTTTAATTAACATGTCCATACAACATAAAGATTCTCCCTTATAAGAAAACAAAACGTGAATAAGACATTTACATTATTTACTGTATGGTACCAGCCCTAATAATAGAGTGGCGTGCACCTCCCACGAGTTGCGCCCCGTCCCGCGACGTAGATGCAGCATTCATTAAACCAAGTTTAATTAAACCCATGTTAATGAGCTGTTCGAATTCATATGCAAATTAAACGGTTCGTAATTTTTACTTTATTGATGTAAGAGTCAATAAAATGCTGATGAAATATGTTACTAATGAAGGAATTGGAAATGACTTTTCGGTGAATGTTTTAAATAGAAATCAATGCATTTTGTCGCTTTCATTTTTATAAATGAAACAGTGATAGCCTTCCAAGTCTTGTAAGCGAGAGAAGATCTGAGTTTGACACCGGTCCGCACTGATGATGTTGGAACTCAAATATGTATCCTAATTTGACTATAACATTTGTTAAAGGTGAAGGAAAAACAACTCAGTGGAATAAGACTTAAACCCTTTCCATTCATGTCCAATCTTGGTAAAGCAATGAGCTGAAATATACTGATGACAGCACAGCACAGCTACGGGAACTAGGCTGGGCTATTCACAGACAAGACTATACGTCAATCGAACTTAACAAACCTTTCGTAATCAATGTCCACTAAAATAATTAAAATGTTTTCCTCGAGACGTAAGTTCTAATTAGACCTAATAAGGAAAGCTAACCACATTCAGTCAGTCTGAGTAATTATCTGAAATACACGCTGATGGAAGACCACAGTGTAACTTTGCTGCCGAATTATGTGCAGCTCGTAGGCTTTTATATGGATGTAGTTTTTGATATTTAGCATGATCGTAGTGTTGAAACAAACAAACAAGGTGAGAACATAATATTTTCGTTAATACAATATGTCAAAGTAAAAATAGTTACGTCAAAGATATCCATTCGAAATCAGAACGCAGCAGTCTGAAAAGTAGTTCGAGATAAGCCTCGCCCATTTCTTTCTTGCGATGACCAACTGATTGGTGCTAGACTGTGGTACGACGTTTCATTAGCAATCATTTATTTATTCTCGATTTCACTCACTGGCTGCCAATCAATGTTGCTTTCCCACACCGACGGACGTCTCTCAAGCCGTACCTCAGTAGTACCCCACATTGCGATCACACTAATGAATTACACACTCACACTAATAAAACTCTTACAACTAAAGTAATAAAAGTGCATTTTCTGTATCAACATTTGGTAGTGTTGTGCGGTTGTGTCGCGGGTCGTCCGTTTCATTAATACGTCGTCGGTAATACGCGGTGGCAATTAACGTGTTGGCGCGACATCGGCCGCTAATTCCCGCGGCGCCCACGCGGTCTGTGCCGCGCGACGTCGCGTCTGTGCGAACAATGCTTAATAAGGCATTCACACGCTCAAATATGCTGCGTTCAGTGATAATTTGTGATGGGTACAAATGCAGTGTATGTACAAGACATAAATTTGTACAGTTTTGTTTGAAAACTTGTTAATTTCCGTCATTGCTTTGAAAGTGAGAGCGGCGACAAAATTAACATTGAGTGATAATATTAATTATTATGATTAACATTTATATGTGAATGTTGGTCAGCGCGTCTGTGCTATGTATACAGCGCTAATTGAATACAACAGCATCTATTTCGGGATAATTTCAAGAAACAATAGCGATCAGAACATCTGTTACTATTCACGTTATTATCTGTGAAAGTTCTATCTGTCAGAGCTCAGGCAATCGAATGCTTACTCGAGGATTGGTTTTGAAAATAAGTTTATTCAATCAATCTCGAATGGAACAGCTAAAATAATCATGAATTGTGTCAATAGAACAGAAGTTTTATTGTCCAATAACAAGTGTTTCACTACAGCACCCTGTTGTAGTGAAAGCAATCGCGACAGACTTCGATTACGAAAATCGGAATCGATTCGATTTTGAAAGTGCAACATGTACATTGCGCAGTATGCTTTAAGAATTACTCGGATCTACAATTGCAATAATGCCATATGTATTATTGGTTTACAATCATGTACCGTGATTACCCTGCAGGAGAACCTCACTGTCTCTTAAGATTTCTAAATTACACTATGAACACATTAGGTATTTTATCACAGTCCCTATAAGGATAAATATAAAGAGACTCCATAAGAAGATATAATTATAACAGTCAAAAATAAGGGTTTGGTTTGAAAATTTAATTTATGTTTATAAAAATATCTCTAACTTTGTCAAGCTCTCTGATACTCATTCTTTGAATACTAGGAATAAACACAACCTTGCTGTGCATGCTACGCGCCTCCACAGAATTAGCAACTCGTTCATTGGACAATGTATACGCTTTTACAATAAACTTCCCAATGATATACGTAATTTAACATTAAAGAAGTTCAAAATTGTAATTAAATCTAAACTTTGTAAAAAAGGATACTATAAAATTTCGGACTATTTAGATGACAAAAACGCTTGGGATTGAACCGCTCTTTAGCCTTTCCTTTTTTTTTATATACAATTTTTGCCATTAATTATTATATTATTTACTTCATTATTTTGATATTGTAATGTCGTTTAAATTGAAATTATTTCTTATATATAACCGATATACATTGTAAATGTGAGTGAGATCTAGGCTGAACGCTCTTAATTTCATTAATTCTCACGATAACTGATGCATGCTTGCACTCTGTTGCGACAGGTTAGCTCAAATAGTTATGGCACTTTCTTCAAAAGGCTATTCCATCCTATATTTGTCTCACATAAACCCTTACATCATTACAATCTGTTTGGACTTTAAAATAGACTTTGACCCCTGAGTTTGTTTCGGTGTTTCTTCTCAGGGATAGTCATAGGAAATGCCGACCCCATCTAGTTTTAAAAAGACGTGTAAAAGTGATTGAAAAATCCTAATTGCAAAATAAATAATTTCATTTCATGGGTAATACCAAAAATAGAACGTATTCTCCAATAACTGCAACATTGTGTGTATGTACACAGCGTCACCAGTGTCACGCTAACATACACATTCCCGCAATTTGTCCCTCAGCGGAAGCGTGTTTGTTTGTTCGCCATTCTGTTGGTAATTGCGCTGGCCTGTGGCCTGTGGAGTGTCTGCGCGGAACCACGCTCCGTCGCCCGTCCACTGTGTGTTGTTCACTAACATTGTGTACGTATGCTGGACAATGCGCGTGTTAGACACGGTGTTTGTTTGTTTGTTTTGATAACATTTTATATGTATAGCTAATTGATTTGGAATTTGGTGTGCGGTAACTCTGTATAGGTAATTTGACAGCATGTGAATTATGTCGAAATTAACAAGGAAATTTCTAATTTCTATAATAATCTGTTAATAGCCATTAACTTTATTAAGAATTTAATATTATGATTTAATTAACTCGTTTCACAGAAATCGGAATAATGGATGGAAGTTAATGATGCATAGAACCCTAAGCCGGTGGCTCAGACTCACAGTTTGAGACGAGTCTTGATGTATCTACTTGTACAACATGGCTATACGCTCAGAATGCGCTCGGTCGTCGCTCAGTAGCTCTTTCTAAGCATCCATTGGGTATCATAATGTATAAATTCTCTTGACATATTATATTGGTAGTCCCCTTATGTGTGCAACTTTACTAACTCGTATTGTTATATTTCAGAGTGGTGGTGTGCGGCGGCGGGTCCCTGGGCGCAGCGTTGGTCTGCGCACGTGCCCCAGGACTGACGGAGAGGCAGCGCGCCATCTGCCGGCAGTCGCCAGCTGCTGTGGCCGCTATAGGAGACGGGCTCAGGTAATGCAATCGGACTTCAAAAAATTGATATGAAAGACAAGGTTTTAAAAAATGGGCGTGCCATAGGGTACAATTCTAGGCCCTCTACAGAAACCAGTCTATATTTTATGACACGATTGTATACTTGCTAACAAGCGTCCTCTCAGCTCCTATTATATAAGCTAATTGAATAAGCTAGCACTAATAAATATTAGTAGCGTAAAGATTACACCAATCGATACGGCCGATTAACGATTTATTGCCCACTTATCCGATTAATCGGAATTAATCTGCAGAGCTAGTAAAATCCTCGGTATTTCTTGGTACTAAATATGGTTCTGCTTAAATACTAATTAGTCTAGTAATACCAAGAGTAGGTACTTGCCAACCGTAAGGTCCGGGTTTCGATGAGAAGAATCACTACGGAACAATTCATGAGAGCAAGCTGCAATTATACGTTGTTATCTCTGGGCTAAAAAAGTATAATTATACCTTGTTCTTCTGAACTGTTCCTTAAATAGTGATTTTTCTTCATAATAAGTCGTTGGCAATCTAGATAGTCTTAGTCTAGATATTAGCTACAAGAACAGCACTATCAGAAGGGTTTCTGCTCTATCATAGGTGATCTCTATCGTGATATATCCTAAACTATCCTATACTAATCCTAAGCTAGTTAGGTCATATGTCAACGATGAGCTGTAGCGATACAACAGTAGACGACTGTGCCACATCTGTGGAGACCACAGTACCATTTTAATGTATGAAAATACAACATAATATCCTGCGACCTTCAGTAATGTAGTATATAGGTGCAGTGCATCTCGGCGCACGGCGGTAGCACCTAGCACCGTTATGATACTCGGCCGGTAGTGATCAATTATCGAGTAATAACTGGACATTGTGACGTCATCGACATCCCATCTAGAGCCCTGGCCACATAAGGAGCGTACCGAAAGCGAGGTGATTTAATTTTCAGTATAAAATATTTAAGCTCCACTACATCTATGCGACAAAAAATAATCAGTGATCTGAAAACCAGTAACTACTTTTATTCCTATAACACAAAGGATAAGAATTTGTCTTTAAAATCTATAATCCAAACACGTGTTCAATTCGAAGTTTATTTATTCTTGTTTCGCATTCGCCACACTTCTGTTTCGCTATTTGTGTCGCATTGGCTTTATACAATATAGACAAATATTCACAAATCTATGACAATAAAACCGTCTAATATCCGAACAAACTTGTATTGTGACTCATACCATATGGAAATTTGCATCGCACACTAAAAATATATTTATTATTATGGTAAAAAGTATATTGTATACATTATAGAGTAATAAATATTTTTATATATTTAGCAAGAAACTCACCAAGGGTACATACTTAATTACGCAGTGCCTATTTTATTTAACCCATATCTAAGAATGATTATAATTAGATCAAATTGCTGTAAATATATTTGGCTCTGAACGATTGCCATCTGACCTAGACAACCGATTGTTGGACATGTTTTTTTTAAGCATTGCTCTACACTTTGTTTTCTCCTGTATCGTGGGTACAGTTTACTAACATACAAATCACATGCACACACAACCAGACCTGAAATAACTATCTGTAGATCATACAAATATTTGTTCCGTGCGGGGATCGAACCTGCGATAAGCAGCGCAGAAAGCTAATCATTTAACCACTGTGCCAACCGTATCGTCAATATATTGATTATTCTTTAGTTAAACCAATCGTTAGACTTTAAGAAGTCTGCTTGATCCGAGATATTGTAACGATGGTAATCAAACCGCCGTATCCTGGACAGCCGCGAGCTCCTCACATAGATCTATGTCAGCTGTTTCTGTTTATAAAGATGTGTTATCTTTACAGGATGGCGTACGCGGAGTGTCGGCTGCAGCTGGCAGGTCGGCGCTGGAACTGTTCTGGTGTCGGAGACGGACTACACTTCGGACACGTTATGCCTATCGGTCAGTCTATAATACATCATACTAATATTATAAATGTGAAAGTTTGGATGTTCGTTAATCAATCACGCATTAATGGCTCTACAGATTTGGATTAGATTTGGCACACGGGTAGACACCATGATACTTTTAATAAGTTCCCGTGAGATAGTTTTAACGTTATTTTATCGATTACATTATAACGATTTTTCGAAATGATGTGGTTTTCCAACTCGACGCCGGTGAAGCAATGGCCAAAAGTCAATAACACTAATAATTCGTCCGATGTGAACTAGGACAAACCAGTTCCGTATAAAGTAATCTACGAATACAAACAAAAGGTGAGTGATGTCATCGCTTACGTATTAAACTTATTTGGTAGCCAGGACGATCAAATTAAAGCTAAGCGCAGCTCCACAAAAAGAAATCGAACAGAAGATCCGCTTCTGTTACAAAAGTTACAGGTGGTTACATGTTACAGTTGGTTTTTAAAAAGCTACAATTGACATCACTGGTGGGAGGTAGTCTCAGCGCTCGTTTCCTAATTACGTGTTTGTAAAATTCTAAAAGTGTGTGTGTGCCACCCATCGTGAATTCACTATCGTCTACGACATTAACAGTGCTCGACAAAGAACGTATGTCTACTTACCTATGTCTACTTTCGCTATGTGTAAGATCTAGTTGATCAACGGTAACGAGTAACGTGTGTTACGTTTTACGTTCCTTCACTTACACCTACCGTACTATGCATAGAGTGAATCTTCTGTATCATCTAGTGCCATAATAATCACATGTAAAATAACCAACATTATTGCATCCGAGCGTAATAGTACAATAGCTATTATTATCTTTGACCTACGAGTATCTACTAGTATCTGATATATTACTATTATCGCGAGACAAATTAATGATCTGTTAGATACCACCGTCATTAGATTAATGATCACCGGTCGATGCAGCATTACATGTTATTATACCTGCTGTAATGTTCTGTGATCTCAACGAGGACCTGTTAGCTGCTGCTTCACTAATAGCTTCCTGAGAGCTCACATCAATAAATACATGTCCAGATTATAAATATAGTGATACAGATGCTGAATTAGATACGATTATATCAATTAGTTTTATTAGTTTTGCTATACATACACCAGGAGCTACAACATTATTTGTATTCGTTTCGGAAACAGGATTTTTAAAGCAATGAATAGACGATTTTTTTGCCCTTTACCAATCAACTTAAAGTGTAAAAAATAGGATGTATGGCTATTTGTCATAGTTTTCAGATTTCTATAAGTTTCATCAACAACATAAGAGAAGCTTGTGTAAAAAAAAAGACTAATGGCAGAGATTTATTTTGCCGAGACGGTAGACAAAAAAAAAAAAACTGAATCCACAATATGATAATCTTGGATAAGAGTGTCTTGGCATTTACTAACTCTGTTAAACTCTATCGAGAATAATTAACGAATCTGTATTATTATAAATTCAGCCACGTCGCGTCGCGTCGCGTCGTGCACTTCACCGCCCACATTACCGACGCATCCTATTCTCTATGATTTACGTGCAACTGCCTTCCTCACAACATACCTCGTTAGATTCCATGTCCATCTGACGTAACCAGTTTACACAACAGGATCAAAATGATGAATAAGTCAAACTTACCTACCTTCTAAATTGTAACACATCTTGATACACATCGCAAACGACGTCGAAATATGCTTCCGGTGACATTCACTTTAATCTTAGGTTAATATTACACATAGCCAAAACTCCTGTATACCCCGAAGGGTTAGGCAGGGTATACTATTGTTCACCCATATTTCGCCTATCTTATTATTGAGTCCCATGTAAAAGGGGGCGAGCCTATTGCCGTCTACTTAGTTTGAGACTCCGTGCTGCTACTGAGAATTTCCATACAGAAAAACCCAATAACACTTTGCAGTCGCGCTTGCTCCCACTAGACTAATGAGGCAGTCATAATATCACGTAATAATGCTGGCGGGTGCATGCATCTTCAGTGGTCTGACTGGCATTGATCAAGCTGTTATTGTAACGCCGCCACCGCCGCCGTCCCCACATGCGAGGTTCCCGAATAAAGTATGTATTATTGGCTAAACGTTCACTAGACTATTCATAAATTATAGTTCATTTATAAACAGATGTTTTTTGTTGTTGTAAGCAGTCTTTTCCTTCATTACATATCAATTTGTAAATTAAGATTTTTATTACTTGTTTAAATTTATTTTATACGTCAAATGTATAAAATAAATTTAAACAAGTCAGTCTAAAGGTAATTTTGTCCAGACCCTGATTCATACAGATAGGATAGATTCAGTATATCAACCATCTTAAAGAATACTCCTGAGATGTATTCATAGCCGTATATACCCACAACCACGTTGCAGGGCGCACAGATTATTGATTGCATTGTCATGTTCCAGTACTACACTTACAAGCGCAAGGGTCCCTTCACAATGTTAAGCCCGGTACACCAGTGCTGTGAGCCATGTGAACCAAACTACTTTTTGTCATTAACAAATCGCCCAGGTATCATAACGAGTTGGTTTTTGTCTGGCCCACGTCTGGAGGCTAATGGCCGATCACATGAATATTTATACAATAATTGGCCGCCATCAAACAATCATATTTATATCCAAAGCGGTCGCGATACTATCTTGAAGTATTGCCATTTAAATTACCAAATGTAAGATAACGAATGAATACATTAAAACGCAGTCTAGTAATGAACTCGCGACTTTGTCCGAAAAATTTATAATATTATAGAATAAACTAAACCGAAACATTGTAAACAAACAGACAGACCTGCATTGGCTTGAGAGTATTAATTTATCTTTTATTATCAAAAATGATTTTTAATTAGATATTGTAAAAGCTCATAAAATATTTGATGATATTCTTGAGTTATTTACGACAGACGCACCCAAATAATTTCATTTTAATAAATGATTAAATATTTATAAACTCCGATGTTTCACTAATCAATCAGTGATGGAGGACATTATTAAAATAATCACAATGCAACTGCCTTTCACTTTACACAAAACTAAATATAACGTATTAGTAATACTTTAAAACATTTATCAATACTCTGAGAAACGGCAACCACCAAAATGGTCATCCAATTGAATCATTAATGTATTTGATATGAGATCCTGGAGTAGAAAAATAAAAGATAAAAAAGAAAGAAAATACGAAGGAAAGCAGTATAGCCCAGTGAGTGGCAACATAATGATAACTCTTCGGAGAGAGAACCAGACCATTGCAACTGTTCTACTTAAATAATCGCACCTAATTTATATTAGTCACCAAAATACCAAACATACAACTATAAAACTACCACCAAATTATTGAAAGTCAAATAAAAGTGTCAATAGTTGTGTGCCCGGCATCACACCCACTGCGACGCGTGATTTATACGCGACGCGTAACTGACGCTCCGCTGCATAACGAGCGGCGCGTTTACACCCCACGGGAGATAGTCGCGGGCCGGAACGTAACGCGGCGGACGCGTCACGTGGGAGGAGGTTTATTGTTGTTGAGTGAACTTGTCAATTAGGAAAGATTGAAATGTGAATAAGAACCCGTGGCCGGCTTACTGGTGGGCGAGGCGCTGAAGTTTATTGTAGAATATATATTGCATTAGCTGAAAAGCAATAAAGTAAATATAATTATATTAATTAAAATTGACAAGACAGCCCGTAACTAGGTATAGAAAAATATAGAGAAGGCTTATCCTCTAAGGCGATTAGATGGAGGTATACGTAGGTAAATAATAATACTTGATTACAAAATAATTTCGTTTGCGTGTTAGGAATTGACATTAAAATGACACCATATGCAATAATAATAGTAAGGGATAATCGCTGGGTATGTTGCCATTACATTCTAGTAAAGTTGTCTTAAAGGGTCTTTACAGGGCTTGGGCCCCACCCACGCCTTCCAAAACTCCACGACTCTGTAGTCACGTGCAAGGAAATGATAAACATAGAACTATGAACTAACCCCACGATACGAGCCTCACCGCGTCGCTACCGTATCATATCGTGTAAACGTTCGTATTTTCCGTCACAGCGCGTTTGTCGGTCCGTCCGGCGCGGCGCGTCACTACACTATGCGTATTGAACTTTTGTATCGGCTGTTAATTGTGGCGAGACCTGCGAGAGATCAACTATCAAGCAGGAATTGTACGAACATTTATCTGCGAGTATATTTAATATTTGTCTTTATCAAAACGGGTTCAATAAAAACTGTGTGTTCATTTTAAATAATTAATTTTGATCTTCCATGTCATTTTTTTCTAAAAACAATGTATGTTTTGGTTCCCTAAAATCTTACTAAACTTTCTGACCGAATTGTGTGTTAAGTTTTAATGAATATGCACACAACACTCGACAGTGAAGGTTTTTCATATATAAAATTGTCTCAAAAAAACTTCCATCCATCTATGTAATATACTATTTTTGTATTCACGCAAACACTATTTTTGTCAGCCCTACCCTTGCCAACTGGCGCGAGAGTTCAGTGTGAACACCTCGTAAAATGACGCCTGACATTGACAGTTTGAGACGTCACTGTGTCAGATGGTGACGGTTTGATTACTGATGCTGCTGAAAACATGTTCGATGTGTGAAGTGAAAAGTGATTTGTATTATAAAGTGTGTAGGGATTGCGGGACCTATTGACAGCGCCGGTCTGAGTTCTTATTGTTAATTTATAAAAGCTTTCATTTCTGTCCTAGCCCTAATATAGATACATACTACATACACATCTTGTGTACAGCGAATCTATTGGCACATAGCTGTAAAATGCATCTAGCCCAATATTTTTAAATATTTCTAGGAAAAATCTGGTATCAAATAAACGACAAATAACGGGAACCACACTACATTTGGATATCGGCGTCCATGTTGCCGTACACCGCCACCATCATGCCAAACTGTTTGATTCATCATTAATGGAACTTATCCAAGTGTTCAACAATTCGAAACTGCAACAACCCGAACTTATAAGAAAAGTCACAGAGCAGCGGCGCGTGGGAAATTTTGGATCAAAAAATATTTATGATACAAGTTCTATTTTATATTCACATTATGTGACATTTAACCACGGCTACATACCTATTACTTTGCAGTTGTAACTCCATTTAAATAACACATCTAGGAACCACAGCCGACATATCTATTTCTGACTGACTATCTATTACACACGTTTCTCGGACGCATGCGCAAATGATCTGCAATCAGACGGACTGCTATTCCTCTGTGATTGCTATTCATTTGTAACATTAGAAGCGGTTGCAGTAATGTCGGGCTTTCTTGTTCAGATGCATTTTGGAATTAATGCTTTACGACGACAGTGACGGACTGGGGAGACTGGAGACTGGACCGATAGGAAATATGTATGAGAGAAAATTAACATTCTGAACTAAACGTCCTTATTAGCGAAATCAGCATATTAAAAAAAAGGTATTCGTCGCTTGTTGGATTTATAGGGGAAAGCTTTTTCAGGATATAAATTATTTTACCCTAAACTGCTAGAGGTAGTAAGTTACCTTATCTTACTGTATTTTTAAATTACCTGTCTCACATGCAATCTGCAATACAAATTAAACTTAATTATGTGCAAATTGATATCATTTTTACCCGCCCACTGTCGAAATGTTGATGTGCTGTAATACACATACGTGGCGACAAGATCACGCGCCTTTACCACATCTATTGACTTATTGTTTAGAAGATTTCTGTGTCATATCGCAACAAACTCCAAGCGCCTAATTGACTTATAGGATCGCCTCGAGTCGTTGTCAAGTGTTCAGATATGCTGTACATGTTCCAAACGTGTTGTGTCGTGGCGCTGATAACTGTGATAACACGGGACTACGGCGCATGCTCTCACGTGTTCTTACCGATACCGACTTGTAAACACGATTTATATGTTTTGGAAATAAGACATTAGTGGTTAGATGGATTCCCAAGTCGGGAATACGAATTTAGTAGGATACGACCAAAAGTTTGGTTCTTAGAGCCAAGAAACAACAAACTGAAAAATAATACGTTCGTATTTGCAATGCAACTTTAGCAAGTACCAACAATTCGATATTTCAAAACCACAGACAGTTCAAATGATAATTTGTTTCTGTCACTGAATGGGAACGGGCTCACTCACCCAGTTCCGACTGCCGACCAATTATCTCCCACGGTAAAACTGAGGCGATGCCCACGTGTCTTATGAAACCCTGGTACTCTTCGCATTATTTTACCTATCAATTTGCATTTGCTATTTATGGGGAATTTGGTGATTTCGTTAAAAATATTTAAGTGACTGGTTTTTTATGCACTCTTGGTACTTTTTATGTTATTCCTCCTGTCTCACTTATAAATCTATGCTAAATAAAATACAACACAACTAACTATAACATAATTAAAATGAACAAGGGTAAGCTATCGGCACAGAACCTGAAACCTTTTTTTTTTTTTTTTTTTTTTTTTTTTTTTTTTTTTTTTTTTTTTTTTTTTTTTTTTTTAAAAAACATTGCCCCACACTAGGATTTCTCCTGTGTCGTGGGTACAGTTTACAAACATACATGTCACATACACACACAACCAGACCCGAAACAACTATCTGTAGATCATACAAATATTTGTTCCGTGCGGGAATCGAACCCGCGACACCTAGCGCAGCTGTCGATCTCTCAATACACTGCGCCAACCGTGCCGTCAATCTTACACACTCCTGGTACTTTCCCTCTATTTCGCATAATTTTAAGTGTTCCGCTCTCAATATGGAATTCAATTTTAATTTCCCCGCTGTTTCCATCAGCAATGAAACCTCTTAAGGCGATAGATAGCGCGAGAATGTAATAATTGGTTGCGTTAAAACAGCGCGATCAGTATTCAGTAGTTATCAGTACTTTGCTGAGTGTCAGCCATCAGAATAAGTTAGCGGGTGACGACAAGACACGCTTCATTTACTGACCGACACGCGGCGGATAGCGGGACTCGACGTCACTTTGCTGTCAATACACACACTACACGAAGTTTTGACTCTGGCTCGTTTTGGCTAAAGATAAGGAATTGTATTGGTAAATCGGTATTTTAATAAATGTAAATTGGGACCAGTGAGAGTCATCTATGGTAGATGATTTCTTGGAAAACATTAACAACTGGCCAATGTTTTGAAGTGCAATTGCAAGGTTTTGAACGATAATTCTTGTATGACGTATGTATATATTCTTTACAGTTACACGAGAGCACTGACAGGGAACGGATATAGCTGAATGTCTTTTTGGATTCTTGGTTCTCACCTAACATTTTACTTGAAATGAATTACGTGATGCAAATACACAATAGAAAATCTAATATTCTTAGTTGCCGGACGCCTCTTGTGTCTTAGTGAGATAGTAATTTCAGAGCCAAAGAAATCCGTTCTAAACCGTAAGTGGCTGTACCCTTTCGTATAAGGAACCGACACAGTGCTAATGTTATTAAAATATTCAGCGCTGGGTAGGTTCCAGTCAGGCGTCAGGTGCGATACGTCCAGATAAGGTCATATGGTAACATAATACCTCAATACCCCATACATTACACATTCACTTAACCGTTTGATAGACTGACTATTGATGGCCCGACGGGAGTATATATTTTGCTGAGTGAAAGCCAGGGCCGCACTTGGAGTAATAGTTACTTGTTTAAGCATGGATTTAGGTCTTTACAGCTTTGGCAGTAGATATTTACATTTAACTACATTTCAAAATAGCAAAGTTAATTCGTTTTTTAAATAAATAAAAAATATAAACTCTAAATATTTACAATCAATCATCATCAGTCAATATTTATTTTTCGATTCCTGAGTAAAGTGTTTTGGGATTTTCTGTATAGAAATTCTCAGTAGCAGCATGACGGCACGGTTACAGTGGCGCAGTATTTCTAAAATACTTAATCTATATTACAATTGTTTCAGCCCTACAACTTAATCATAATCAATCAAAAAACTAATGTTCTTTTAAAATAACATAAACGTACCATAATAGTTCTCATGAATACTTCGTTGTTACAGCAACCAAGGAGGCAGCGTTCACGTACGCGATCACGTCAGCGGGCGTGACGCACGCGCTCAGTGCGGCGTGCGCACGCGGCGACCTGCCCGCCTGTCAGTGTACCAACAACCGGTATGTATAGTGCTAGCAGTCTATCATACTCTACTGCTGGATATGGGACTTTACGCAAGTGAGCTAGTGGCTGAATGCCAGCTCTTTTTTATCGGCGATGCTACTGTATATTTGTTCATGCTTTAAGTGTAGTGGTGTACAATGTAGGGTTTGGTTTGGTTCCAGTCGGCGCGGCACGTCCACTTCGGAGCAGTTCGAGTGGGGCGGGTGCGGCGAGGGCGCGTACGGCGCGCGGCTGGCGCGGCGCTTCCTGGACGCGCGCGAGCTGGAGCGCGACGCGCGCGCACTCATGAACCTGCACAACAACCGCGTCGGCCGGAAGGTGAGCGAGGTACACACACCATTGTACCGCCTGCTATATGCCACGCACTGCTCAACCTGTACATACTAAACGCGTTTGCTTGCAGTTGGAATATTGCTCCCCTTTTTCTTCCTTCCCTGGCCTTGCTTCAGTTGCTCACTATCCTACCTTAAGGTTACTCGCGGCGAACTTCAATGCGATGTCGCCTGGGTCTCGGGTCAAGCTCGATGAGCAGAACAGATCATTTTTGACGTATCCATCAACAACAATAATCTTTATAAAATTTAACAGTGGTTTTTGACATCAGCTTATTGTCTCGTTGGGTCAACCATGTGGTAAGGTAAGTCACTCTCTCATCGGTTTGTTTAGTCATTAAAAACGGTGTATCTTAGACAGTACGCCATAAATAATCAGGAATAGACGAAAAAGGCCGTGATGATAATTGTCTCGGTATCGCCTGGTCTCGGGGCAATACTATCTATTAATTCGGTCTATTTTAGTTGAATGCCATAAAACTCTGTCCTGCACCTGTCCTAGTCTAGTGCTTACTTATTATGTCTTGTAAACTTTCGCTCTTCACTGTTTACAACCCATTGTCTTCAACCTGTAACTTTTACACGATACTTGACATCAATAACATTGTTTTCTCTCTTAACAATATTTTCTTTGGCAATATTGCGGTGAAGGAAAACAATGTGATGAAACCTCCTGTTTGGCTTTATCGATACGTATAGTCCGCCACCCTGCACCAGGATAGTGTAGTGTAGTGTAGTATAGTGTAGTGTAGTAAGGCCCTTCCAATTCTTAGAAAAGCGCTGTACCCAGCACTCAGCAGCAGACAATAATAGCAGTCCCATGTTATTTTTAGGTTGTCATTGTTGCAGCACTAATCACGTCGTTTAACAAGCTCGGAGGAATGTGAAAGTGCATGTAAATATTATAATTATAACTGCACAGTGGGTCGCTCCCGACCAACAGTGAAAAATGCCACAGTGTACAGACACCGCCTCCTGCATGTAGTGACATTAACTTGAGTAGTTAAGAGCAGGGGAAGTGCAGCTTATTTATTAGTTACTAGCTTTGCCTACAATGTCGCATGCGTGGGTTTTATTTAGTATTGAATGTGAGTTTATTATTTCAGTGGTTAGTAATCCACATTTATATTACAAATTGACAACTCCGTGTCTCAATGTAAATTTCTCTATGTGCAAATGTACGGCTTTGGTTCACCCCCCTGCTTTCCAATTGTATGCACAGATACCATGTTCTATTTTTAATAAGTATGGTAACATTAACCCATGCTCCGTTACGAGACTTACGATAATTTAACGATACGACGCTACAAGCCAGATTCTCAGATTACACCTGTTTCTTCAGATAAACGTACAGAAAATCGATAACAGTACCGGTGCTTAAGTATCTAGTATTGCTTGTAAGCTCACATTATATCCGCCACAGTCAGTTTATCTGGTCAGCTAATGATCGGCAAAAGAAGAAATCGGTCCGGCCGTGGGCGCCGGCGGCCGGTCATTACCGACATCGACATCGGCTAACACGCGAGCGCGCCACAATTACGTATTGTGCGAAATAACCGGGTACAGCCACATTACCCGCAGCGCCGCGGCCGCGGCCGCCGGCCATACGCACAGCTTCTTGTGTGCGCTCATTTACGTATCAACCATGAATTTCTAACAGTCGTATAAATTACTGGTTCTTATCGTAATGCGTATCTGTCTGAACTGAACACAACACTCGCCCTCGTACTGAGAACAGGCTTTTACTTTAGGCGGATGGTTTAAGTTTTGTTTTCATATGTGTATATTAAGACTAGATACTGGGGTACTAATTTCATAAAAAAAAATGTTACAGTGCTAATTTAATGCAAATCCTATTATTTGTTTGTAAACGCGTTCTCGAAAACGGCTGTAACGATTTCAATCAAACTTATGGTTTAAAGAGCCGAAAATCGATCTAGGAAGGTCGCATCTATAGAAAAATTCGTTATGAGTATAAAAAAGTTATGTACCTACAGCGCTCGGCCGCTCAGATATTTAAATATTAAACATATTTTGTAATATATACATATATATTTACCTTTTAGTAAAAATAATATAAATAATAATATTTTCCATTATTATTATACTCATACATGATACAACTTTCGTGATATTATTAAATACCTTTCGCTAATTACATCGCTCCATCTCACCCGGACGCTTCACAAAACAACAGACTCATATTCTCACAGAATTTATAATTGTATCATATTAACACGACGCTGTCGTATCGTGTCATTATTGGTCCATACAACTAGTAACATTTACGTTTACAACACATCTCCGCGGAATTACCGGACGGTTTTATTTCTTTTTCAATAATAATTGCGTGCAGGAGATGAGAATAATGTGCACTCGGCCTTGCTTATGACGTTATTAAACTTGTGTTGTTCAACTTTATGATTATTGATTTGGTGCTCAAGTTACTCCCACGATGCACGATGGTCCGAGCGTCATATAATTACCTAGAACTGCTAAAACAATTATTACTCTGTGCGACTTTTAAACTCGTTCAACAAATTGCATATTTAATTGCCCCATTAGTACATTAAAAATGCGTCATCATCGCACCTGAATACAAGGTATCTCTTTTGTTTGATAAAATTATGCTGATAATAATATGGATCCAACAAGGCACTTTCAAATCGTTGGTTTCTATGGCGAAACCACAACCACGAAACTCTATGGTTATTGTTTTTAAATGCCATTATTATATTATAGGTTAACATCTGGCCTGGTGTTTGGAAGAAAGTGCCATGCCAGTGCCATGGTAGATTAAAATTGTCTTCGTGTAGCAGAACCCTAGCTTATGGAGTTTATGGACCTGACCCGAATACCCCGGTGGTTCCTCTCGAAAATAATTCCTTTTAGTTCAATAAATATTCACTAATCCCCTCAAAATTCTACAAATGTGCGCTAGTGATAGTGTAATATGACATTTTATTCTCTATCCGGAGAACATTTGAACAAGTAGTCTGCCTCATATAGTGGGAATTAGAGTCAAAAAGTTTTTTTTTACGATGACGTATGTTTCTGTGTGTGTGATAACCATCACGGTACGTAATATCCGCGCGTCTGTTGCGTTGTTTATGTGTTGATTGTCACACATATCTCGTTGGACACGTCGTAACTTGTGTGATATATCGTCCGTCAGGCGAGCCGCCCGTCAACGTAAACCATGTAACGTGTTACTTACGTTATACATAAGATACGTTATCGGGGAACTCGCTGAATTAACATATCTCATTTATTGATACGGATTTGGCAGGATTGCGTCACAAGAAAAAATCGAGCGCGGCTCTGTTTTTGCGTTCAAATTATCTGTAAATGTCAAATAAAACTAAAGGGGTTACAGTCTGTTGTGAAATTTTAAAATGTTCTGTTTAAAAATTCTTATAAAATGTTACCTAATTAATATCGGATAGGCAAGTCTTAACTTTTAGCCCAAAATAAGGCTACCATCAGATAGACGCTGTACAATCGAATGAACTTTATAAACGCGAGGCTTCACGCGTATACCTACTACTTATTGTGCGACTGTTGAAGCAATATTGTTTAGTTGTGTAAAAGAGAGGTGATGGTAATTACGTGGTAAATTCGAAATTTTCAGTATTATTTATGATATTTATTTTCATTAAGATCCCTTACTCTCAGCTAAAGATTTTTGTTTAGTAATACGCAATGCTTGGTTTGAAGGGTGTATTTTGTTGTTAGATAGTGAAGGACCTGGTCCGGCGCGAGTGCAAGTGTCACGGCGTGTCGGGGTCGTGTGCGGTGCGCACGTGCTGGCGCGCGCTGCCGCCCTTCCGCGCAGCAGCGAGCGGCCTGCGCGAGCGCTACGAGCGCGCGCGCCGGGTCGCGCCGCACGCGCCGCCCCGCGCGCGCGCGCCGCTCCTCGTGCTCGTGCGCAGGTAACTACTAACTACTAACTACGATACACTCCGCCTTCATCTTCCGCGCAGCAGCGAGCGGCCTGCGCGAGCGCTACGAGCGCGCGCGCCGCACCTCGTGCTCGTGCGCAGGTAACTACTAACTACTAACTACGATACACTCCTCCTTCATCTTCCGCGCAGCAGCGAGCGGCCTGCGCGAGCGCTACGAGCGCGCGCGCCGCACCTCGTGCTCGTGCGCAGGTAACTACTAACTACGATACACTCCTCCTTCGTCTCTGATATTCTCGACGACTGTCCATTTTCAGGCGATGCTTATAACTCCATTTAGTTTTTAATTCGTCCTTTACATTGCACGTAGACAAAAGCAGAACCCGAGCGCGGTGCGGGTGCCTCGCAAGTCAGACCTCGTGTTCCTGGAGCTGTCGCCGTCGTACTGCGAGCGGGACGACGCGGCCGGCTCATTCGGCACGCATGCGCGCACGTGCAACAGGACATCGAGAGGTAATTTCACGGCTGTTCTATGATATTCATGTGAATATTTATTAATATTTCGGTTATTTGAGGTCACTAATTACAGGCCGATTTCCAAACTGTGCATTGTTGCTAAAATATTTGAGAGAATCATCTACGATCAGTTATATGCTGCTCTTGTGAAATCACTTAGTCCCTTTCAGCATGGCTTTTTGAGGGGCAGGTATACTACTTCAAACCTAACGCTTCTTAATGATTCAGTTACTAATGCTATGGATGATGGCAGACAAGTCGATGTCGTATACACAGATTATAGCAAAGCTTTTGACCGAATTGATCATGATATCCTAATGAAGAAGCTAAACCTCATGGGAATACGTGGAGATCTACTAAGGTGGTTCTCCTCTTATATAGATAATCCTCTTATATAGGTCACAAGCTGTAGTGTTGAATAATTACATATCTAGCTGGGTATCCGTGCCTAGTGGAGTACCTCAAGGTTCTTTGCTTGGTCCGTTTTTATTTATTATTTGTGTAAACGACATCGACCAATGTCTGCAATCATCAAAACTTCTTTCTTCTGCTTTGCAGATGATATGAAAATCTATGTCACTATATCGTCATTTGAGGACATGACAGCACTTCAGGCAGATCTGTCTCAGCTTGAAAAATACTGCCGGATTAACAAACTTGATCTCAATCCTTCTAAATGTTCAGTGATCTCATACACGAGAAAACGTGCTTACCTATCCACTAATTACACTTTAGGAGGTCAAAATTTAGTGAGGTGCAATACTATCCGAGACCTGGGCGTATACCACGATAGCAAGTTCATTTTTGAGACACATGTTGATGCCATTGTCAAAAAAGCGTCTAAATCACTTGGTTTCATCATGCGTTTAGCGAAATGCTTTACTGAAGCAAAAACCCTCAAAATTCTTTATTGCACATTTGTCACAAGTCATTTAGAGTATGCGTCCCAGATATGGAACCCGCGGTATCATAAATACAAGGACCGAATAGAGAATATTCAGAAACGCTTCATAGAGTACCTATGTTTTCATCAAAAGGTTCCATACCGGTCTAATGATTATCTCCAGCTTTTTAAGACGTACCATCTATTACCACTCGAAAATCGTCGTGAGATAGCCGACTTCACATAATTTTTAAAAATAATTAATAATGATACTGAGAGCACAGAGCTTTTATCTAGAGTCTATTTTAATGTCCCATGCAACTCAATTCGATACAATCCACCCATCATCATCATCATCATCATCAGCCTCTATCAATCCACCCATACGGATACCGAATGCATCTACGAATTATAGGCAAAATAGTTATATGGTGCGTGCAAGCAGAAACTTTAATAAACCGTGTAAACAGCACAATATTGATCTGTTTACAACCAGTGTACCCTCAGTAAGAAGGTTGTTGACCCTCATTTTTTTCAAATAAACTGATCGCATGTTCTGTTCTAAATAACTAATTATATTATGTAAAGAGTACTTTGTTTGCACACATTTAAAAATTTAACCAACTTCTATACGTGAAAACTTGTTATTGGCTTTCCGACGGTTAAATTGTTGCTATTTAGATTAATTTAACTGTAAGTTTTCCATGCTCTAAATAAATAAATAAATTTCATTTTCTAATCCTAATTACAATTTAGTTTGTTTAGTTTTTAATTAAGTTAGTGTTGTATGTACAGGCGAAGATGGGTGTGAGTCTTTATGCTGCGGTCGTGGCTACAGCACGGTGCGCCGCGTGCTGGAGACCAAGTGCCGGTGTCGCTTCCACTGGTGCTGTCGCGTGTCGTGCGACACGTGCGTCGCTCGCACGGAGACGCACGTCTGCAACTGATCCTGAAGCAACACGTTTTGAAGGATCAAATACTTGCACAGCACGACAGAAACGCGAAATAATAAAAACGTTTTGTGTTATTTTGTAATCTCCCCTAATTCGGGCTCGTTACAACGTATCGAGGCTGTCCTGTCGTCACTTCGTGTGTGTTATCTCGTTGAGCTAACACCGTGACGCGTGGCTGTGCCTAACGTTATATGCGACGATATACTTATTTGTGAACGAACATGAACACAATTATTAATTTGCATAATAGTGTTATTATAATGTAATAAGTTATTTATACACCAGTGAAAAGTTTGTGAACATTTTGTGATATAATAACAAAACAATAATATTTTTAATTAATTCTGTATGGGTAAAAGAAGTAATATGGTATAAAAATCATGATAATTATTTTTTTTGTTTTCAATCTTTGATAAATGTATTTTTGTAACTTGCCTTTGTATTATTTTTATGTTAAATTATAAATAGGTATGCTGTATCACACATCGCCACCACTACCATGTAAAATGTTATTATAATATATAACCACCGACACATGTCACATTCCTAATCACACAACTTAATATTGTTTAACACGTATCGCAAAAGTAAGAGCGGATATTGTCCTCCGACCTTCAGTAAAGGATCTATTGTACTACATACTGAATAGTTACTAACTCCAGTCGCTTTAATATCGCATTGTAAATATAATAATATGAAGTGAAATGTACCTATAGTTGATTTTAATACAATTTTCCAACAATGTCAACGAGGCGATTCATTCAATAACGGCCACAAAGCAGTAACGCGTCAAAGCGCGTACAATGTGGACGTTGCCTTATCTGAACCACGATCAAAATGTTACTTAGTATCCAATTGTGTACTGCATACTGCACCACGTTAGACAATGAATAATTATACATATTAACTTGATTGAACGATTTCGTATATCGCTGGTTTACGTAATCATTTGTTTTGGGAAATCGTATTAAACTCTGCTATAGCTGCAGTGGGATGGTTGATGTGCATTTACTGTAAGTATGTACCGACGGCTTTAATAAGTGTTAGTTCTAAGTTGTACCTATGTGTTAGACGTAAGGGCGTGCGCACGCGCCACTCACATTCCGATAGATTAACTTAACTTATTCACTTACACGGCGACTCGGCGAATAAACGTTTTACCACGAATTTTGGCTATTTACTGATTGTACCTAATACCTATGTACAGCACCCAGGTAAGCAGTCGATGCGTGGGGATAACATTGTGTGTGACAATAGTCACTGTGGCTCAATAACAATCTTCAGGTAGTATAGAAGTGCATCAACATAAATCTGTATTAGATATAGTATCCCTCTGCCTCTATAAGTAAAAAGAGTCTCTAAAATTGACTCCATACGATCACTTTAGTGTATGTTCATTTCACGTTTTTAATAAAGATGTACCTATCTCATGATAATATTTCTGTGATCGCGCGAGAATGATCCGATGTACTTGTTGGTGGAATCTAGAATCGCTAAGTAATAGAAACGCCTGCAATAAGTATGTACCTACTGAATTGACATTTTCTGACGATTTGTTCGTTCAAGATTTAAGACATAAAACTTTCTATTTTATAGCGATTGTAGATCGCTACTTGTCCTGAAGGATTGAGCAACACAGACGAGTTAATAATAATTAAGTACATATGTACATCTACACAGCTCTTATCAAGTGTACCTAAAGGATTTAAAAACGTTACTTTGTCCGCCCAACATATTATATTATAAATAAAGTTTGAACGAAGCGTGTGTTCATTAAAAGTTATACATTCGCTTCACTAATTTAACCAGACATGCCTCAGGACGCCTGCCTTATTGGAGCCGTAACGTCGTGACGCCGCTGAGAAGGCGTCGCGATACCTGTCCGTTATTATTTGCGCCACGACGTTTTCCTCTTATTAGCATCGCGACACAGCTTAAACTTTGACTTTTAGACTTTGTTACATTGTCCTCACATAACTTTTCAAGAACAATGTATTTTTAAGAGACTAACCATGGAGTATCATGCCCGTTTTGCTCCATTGGAAGCAACACTTTGGAACGTGGCACCTACTAACTACGACGTGTGGTCTGACTATGCTTACGTATGTAACTTGTATATGGTCTACAATTCTATATGAATGAAAACATATCTTACCTTATCACAGCGCGTCGCGTTTTGTAGTTTCCTACCCCAAATTCAAGGTATTAAAAAGCACTTTAATAAAGTCGAGACTTTAGGTGCACGGTTCCAAAAGAGGTAGGTCCTATGGAGAAGAGACCTACCCCTTCAAAAATAATAATCTTAAATTTAACATTTGATATAATTAACTAACTACCGAAAAAGGCGCGATGGTATCTGCGTATAAATTCTGAAATTTCATGTTCCAGTTTAAATTAAAGCTGCAGAGCGCTTGTTTCAGTGCAGTCGCGTAGTAGCTATAAATCAGTGGTCCACATCGCAAACACGGCGTTGAATCCGCGCGTGCCGCCAGCGTGTAGCGAGCGTGCCGCTAGTACCGCACATAACTCAAACAAACAAGCGCTTCATGCAAATTACCGCCCTTTATAATAATTCATTACATACTCTACAACATGCACACACAGAAGAAAGTTAACAAAAATCCAAATAAAAAAGTAAACATTTGAATACATAGAGAAATTGACATACCTAGGTATAAAAAGTTCAGTTTTACTGCGAATGATATACCTATACCCATATAGTTTTATCTTATACCTGACTGCGCGAGGGCAAGGCAGGCTCATATTTTTAGATCAAGTATTCTACAAACACAACATCCATCAATTTTCTTAGGTAGGTACCGATCTATCTTCTTTGACTTAAGTGCATGTTTATTGCAGTGCCCAAAGAGATTAAGAAACCATGTATGTTCTTGAGCATTTTATTCGCCAGTGTAGGTGGGCGGTAAACCTTCTCAGTATAATATTTGTGTGACCAGCGACGTTCAGACAATCTGTCGCAGAGGATTTCGTAGATAGCTTCCGTAATATAAATATAGATCTAATAGCCCATTAAACACACACTACACACAAGGGTCGGTGTCGAGTCTACCTATAGTTAGGAGTGAATACACCGAGGTACAGGTTTAATAGATAGGTGCCGCAAACATATACAAAGTAAATAAAAAAAGTTTTGCTAAAGTATCTAGTTAAGGTAGAAAAGCCAACTTTTCAGACTAAAATTAAGCATTCTATCTGTAGCCCTAGCCACCCCAAGCTTGGACTATGTTCTCAATACCGATTATATTGGCTCCTATTCTTTTCTATTTTCAAATGTAGTTACTTATTTGTTATTGTTAATTATATTTAAAATGTAAATCGATATCTATTACGTTACATTTATAGGAGATAATAATAAAGGCCCTCTGGGGAAACGTTACCTCATCATGGGACTAACGTAAGACTGGAGGGCACTTCCCATCGTTTTGATACTAAATAAAGATTGTATCCTAAGGTCCTAGAAGAGCATACAAACTCAGGATATTTTGTGGCAAACCGTTGGTGAATGGCGACACTGTAAATTATAAAATGATACAAATAATTGAATTTGTATAAAATGCAACGATTTATTGGACAAGTTTTGGAAGATAAATTTACTATTGCGACTATAGGCTCGTAGAGCCATCTGTTGTCACTGCGTAAAATCAATGAGCTACAAAAACTCCATACTATAATTATAGATGGCCATAGTAAGAAATTACGTTCCATTCAAAAAGGAATACCGTGATAAATTATATTAACTTAAAACGATAACGATTCCTTCATATGGTTACACAAAAAGAAAATATGATCAATTGTTCAATTATTTTGATTAATTCAGATATAAAGTTTTATTAGTTTATTTATTTTTCCAATGATCAAACGGAACGAAATTGTCAACTGTCACTGTCACTTTAGCGTCTCATGTCATTATTGTCATTCTCTTAAGCGAATGTATGTTGATTGTTGTTTTTGTGATGTTTATAAGTTAAATACTCACAACTACATATTTATATTACACGATGCCGAAACCGATATGCGTGCAATGCAGTACTAATGACTCTCTACTTTGGCGGAGCGCTGAGAATGGACAGATATGTAACGAGTGTCACCTTTCTAACACAGCCAGCAAGGAAGCTAAAGCCGACACTTCCATCAAACCAGACCCCGATGACAAGAAAGACGACAGAGATGATGCAGACAGTAAGAATGGGAGAAGCGAGGGAGAAACTACGCCCGCTAAGGCCACGGGCAAAGGAACTAGAAAGAGTACGCGCGCAACACGATACAAATTGAAAACGCCAGCCCCCGCGCCTTCAAAACCTACCGCACCGCGTGGCCGTGGACGCCGGAGCATCTTTAAACGACAACCTCTCAAAGCTCCCACAGCTACAGCAACGGTCGTCACCAGCGACTCTATCTTCTATAAAGGCAACTACATGCAGGTCGGAGACATCGTGTCCATGTTGGACATCGACGGCGGCACGTACTACGCGCAGATTCGCGGCTTCATGACAGACCAATACTGTGAGAAGAGTGCCGTGATCACATGGCTGTTACCCACTAAAGCAAGCCCTCCACCCGAGCAGTGCTTTGATCCTGCTACATATATTATTGGTAAATAACTATACATTTAAACATTATACCTTCACATGAAGATGCAACAATATTAACAATTTTGTGTATATGAATTGTAGTTTTAAGATATCTATATTTATTATCACATTACTAGTTATGTTGCATTGCTGATTTGTATACTATATATTTCAGAATGTCTGAGTCGGTCACTAATTGAATTGTTGCCGTAAAACTCAGCATAGGCCTTTAACCTGTGTATTTTAATAAAACATAATCATCTACTGACTAATATTTGCAGGTCCTGAGGAAGAGCTACCACGTAAACTTGATGTGATGGAGTTTGTGATGCATGCTCCATCTGACTACTACAAAGCAAGTAACAGTCCATACCCGCTCACCGACAATGAAGTCAACAACTACAATGGATACATATGGACAACACTTGAAGCCAAGGAGAAAACGTAGATGTTTGGCTTGTAGTGTATATTGATTATTTAGTATTAAAGTTATTTTCATTAGCATTTGGTCTTTAATTATGAGTAGAACACTAAATGTAATTTTTAAAGACTGTCTGTAGAGCTTCTCATAGGTGTCTAAGCTACGCTAGACAGGCCTCTGTCTCATGCTGAATGCAAGGTTATGTTGACTAAAGTTCTTTAGAATCCTCGTTCCTGAAGGGCTAATGTATTTTTAAGGAAGACCAAAAAAAAATTCTTAGGCACAAGCCTTGTCCTTGAGCCCACAGAGATGACATTGTCAAAAAAAATTATATGGTTTATATTCATACGCAAAGCAGTGATAGCCTAGCGGTTGAACACTTGCCTTCCGTGCGGGATGGTCGGAGTTCAAACCCGGCCGGCACCTCTGACTTTTCATAACCGTGAGCAGTCAGAATTTGATTATCACTTGCGTTTACGGTGAAGGAAAACATCGTGAGGAAACCTGCACACCTGAGAGGGCTCCATAAAGTTCTTGATGGTGTGTGTAGTCTGCCAACCCGCACCAGCCCAGCGTGGTGGACTAAGATCTATCCCTTCATTCTGAGAAGAGACCCTTGTCCAGCAGTAGGACAGTGATGAGCTGAATTTATTTATTTATTATATTCATACGATCTCCATTGTGTTTATATGAAACGAAACGTAATTTTGACATTCGACTTATTGTCACATATTGACTGTCAAAATTCGTTTTTATATTTATATCCTGTCAAGGTGTCGACCAATGGACGATATTTCTTGCGAGATTCAGTAGTTTTCTTTCTTATTATAATAAATACCGTTTTTTTCTCTTTTATTATAATCAACAATGAGCCGCAAAGAAGCTCTGTCGTCGTTCATCCAGCAGATCCACGGACGACCCGTTGTAGTGAAGCTAAACAGCGGCGTCGACTATAGAGGTTAGAATCATTTTGTTTATTTACTTTACCTTGAGCTCCCTGTTGTTTGAGATGACATAAGTTTTACGCATTTAGCATTACAGTGTGAGGTAGTTGTCTACAGTGCTGAGGAAACTGCATTCTATGAGATAATCATGTAGACAATAATAACTGTTTGTGTTACAAAGTTTATAGGTTAGGTTTATTGCTATTTGTAATGATGCCATCAATGCATGTTGTTGATAGTATATCAGCTTATGTAAGATAAACAAGATAAAGAAAACGTACCTGCTTCATATTTATAGTAAAAATAGCCCTAAATCTTGATTTACTTAAGAAATTAGACATAAAATTCAATCATGATTTAGATTGTTATAATTTTTCCTCCAGGTGTGTTGGCGTGCCTCGACGGCTACATGAACATAGCGCTAGAGCAGACAGAAGAGTATGTGAATGGTCAGCTCAAGAACAAATATGGAGACGCCTTCATCCGCGGTAACAATGTTCTTTATATAAGTACACAGAAGAGACGGATATAGTTACCATAAGATCTAGTGCAGTAACATAGGGGTTAAGGCTATAATAAAGGTGTTTTACTTATCTCAAGTTTGAGTCACTTTATTTAAATATTATAATATGTAAGTACCTACTTGTTACATGAACATTTTGACATTATTATTTAAGTAAAGTATCTCCAATCAATTGTCTCCCATAATAATTAATAAGATTTATGACAAACTGCAACAAGTTGTTGAATTATGTATAGTAGAACTTCACATCTCCATACATCTGAGGAAAGAACAAAAACAATGTTCAGTCTTAGTTGCTGATGATGGCAATGTTTTTTATTCAGGGAAATTCTGAATTTTAATGATTACTTATCAATTAATGTTAAAATACTTACATTCACATCTCTAGTTTGATCACCAGGACCTTTTCCATTGCCCAGATCAGTGATAAGCTGTTCTCCTCTATATCCATTATCTTTAGCATAATGTTCCCGACCAGTTGTCTTAGCTATGTCTGGATCAAAAGGAGCGTCCACACGATAGTTTAGTATCCTTCGGTCGTACAATGGAGCCCAGAAACTTGAGTACAAGTACACCGACTCACTGTAGACTAGTACTGTTAATAGTACAGTCAGTTTTAGTAGCATGTTGAGTGACTGGCGTTACGTAACAGACTGATCTTAAATGATGGGAGCATATAATGTACAATCTGGTAGTACCTCGTAGCATATAGTTTGTGTACAAATAGTAGTGTAGCTGTAGTGTTTGATGTGCTAACACATTCAAGGGTAATGGTCTAGCAGTCATATGTTTATGTTAAGGTGATGTGATCATCTAGTATGGACATTAATTTTGGTATATCACGCTTATATTCTCCATAGGGGCTGGCAGAAATATGCCACTATACATTTCCACTGTCAACTTTCAAACAGAAAATTCCAAAAACAATGTTGGTTTTTGAATTTGATCACATTATTTATGAATTGATCACATTACCGTGCACATGCAGGTCGTATTTGGGTAACTTAACTTTGGAATATTATCTTCACAATTATTATTTTTTGGGTATTTTTGCTATTACCTAAAACCCTTAACGTATTTTTTTTATTTCAATCTTCAAAAGGTCTTTGTTTATATTAAAAACGGAAATTATACTAGCCAAAATTTTCTTAGTGTCCCAGGCGCCGTAGTCTTTATAGGAAGACGTCTAGTGTTATGGTTACCTGATTAAGTTTCTAAAGTGTCGATAAACACGAAAGTTTAAAAAAAAAAAACAATTTATTTTGAATCGAAATGTAGTGTTTTGAAAAAAATGCAATCCTTAAATGGAATGCACTTAATTTTGCTAGCCCTTATACATGTATTTACACGAATCTTTTAATACACACAAAGTGCCGTACTTTGGTTAATACTGATATCGATATTGAAAGATCGCGTCACTACGAAACTAATAGATATCGGTGCCTCGTGCGCCGTAGATATTAATAGAAGACACCCTGTGACGTCATAGATGTAAGTGCATCAAGGTCAGTGTGAGATAGTGCAGCTCTGTATGTGATTGATTGAAGAAGAAATGGACCAAGTGGAACATACACGTACATTTATGTAACTAAAACTCTATACATTACAGTGATAATACCATATACTACACTTACGCACACCAGAAATAAAAGCAATTTATTTGAATACTAGCTTCCGCCCGCGGCTTCGCCCGCGTGTTTTATGAACCCGTACATTTTTCTGGGATAAAACATTTTTCTAATACTTACATTTTTGAACTCGTGATATCTTTCGAATGGAATGTCCGAATTGAATAATTCAAAAAGTTATATAAAGGTATTGAAGCAGTCTTGAATATGAATGATAATTTATTTTGATAAGGATTAATACCAAGGTACAAATAAAGAGCCTTTTCTAGCGGCGGCATTTCATTAAAATTTTTAAAATAAAAGAACACTTATTGTGACATAAGTATAATAGTTAGACATATGCTGTCGCGACACTTTTTGTAGATAATGATGTGTTCTGCAAAGTCGTAGTACATTATTTTGTTCTATCATCAATAGTTTTAGCAGCGCACGCGATGTAAGGTATTTTTAAGGTAATTTTTTTACACCTTGGGTTAAATTATTGGAGTTTTAGTAAGGATCCCTAATTGTTTTGAAAATATAATATAGCCTATGTCACTCGGAGATAGTGTAGCTTCCCAACGGTGAAAGAATTTTTCAAATCGGTCTAGTAGTTTCGGAGCCTATTCAATGCAAACAAACAAACAAACAATCAAATCTTTCCTCTTTATAATATTAGTATAGATTAGTATAGATATGATCTCATAGTTTTAGAATTTCACCTCGAACTTATCCACAGTGTTGTGCAAATAAATAGTTCTATGTGTATTCATGGGTTGATGTGACGTCTTATGTAAGTCACATAATTTCCTGTAGATGGTGTAGCTAGAGGAACTCTGATCCAATATCATAACATCTTATAACTATTAATACTACGTAGTGGTGTATAAAAGGAATTCAAATGCATGTTTTATATCTTAACTATTTTATTATACAAAAATACTTTACACTTACACAAAATAATGTATATACATGTTAATCAACGACGTCTGCAATGTATTACACGGATATTGTGTAGTACTTATATATGCAACTACAAAAATAAAAAGTGGGTAATCAACTTTGTGTGTGAGCTTGTCATAACACAACTCACCCTGAACTGACTAAGTTGTGTTTATCCAACTGTGGCAAAACTTAACGAGAGTTCTAATTGTTTCTTCGTGGTGCCGGGACATGTTCCGTACTGAGCACCTTCACGTACGCAGACAGCCGTCGTTGTATTGAACTAATAAACTGTATGAACTAATGAGTTGTCTAGTAGATGCCCTCTAGCGGCGAGTACGACTTGTACTGGTAGAGCTCGGGTCCTCCAAACCCGTACAGCAGCTTGCCCTTGCCGTTCTCGTCGTAGTACGGGTACCGGTAGTTGGGCCTGTAACAACACAAGTTTATGATATTAATATGCCGCGGCACGTGTTCTTTCCTTCTATCAATAATTTTCATAGCATAGAAAAGGTAAACAAGTGTAGTAGAATGTTGAACGTACTAAGGTAGATTTAACTCAGGGAGGTTTCTTAAAAGGTCACTAAAGTATAATACGTTTCATGCACGCAGGCAGAACCTGTGGTCAGCGTGAGGCTGCGCAGACAGTCTTTTCGTAGACCATATTTGCGCAGGATCCTCTTTTAAACCTAACTACTAACTTCTCAATGTGGACTATCACGTTAATTAGTGGACTTAAAACTAGATGGCATTGCATGCAACAAATGCTTTACCTCTCGAAGTATTGGAAGTTGGGCGCCCTGGGTTGCGGGATGGTGGAGTCTGCCGTCACCAGCATGGACAGCACCACCGCCAGCTGGAACGATCACAATCCTCGTTATTGTAACTGTCATGTTGACATTGTTTGTATTTCATCAAGTTCATTTGCCGTCTAAGTATAATCACTTATAATGCACAGTATAATGTAGTAGATACAGATAGATCTTAATCCTTATCTGCGACGCTCCCGTGTCGGGCAACGGATACCTAGAAAGTTCTAGTTATTCATTTTCAGACTTAATAATTTTGATTTACAAGATACCGGCGGCGGTAGCTACTTACAGCGCCATCTGATGGCGCATGTAGGTAAACTCGCACTTTTCGGAGAGGAAAAGTAAATTGGTATCAATGACCTACACACAGCTGTGCCTATATCACTTATGTCATTATTGAGGTAAATGGGTAACCCCGATGTCTTGTATAGATAGTCTACTCTGATATTTCGTCTGTACTAAGTTATCTAAAGTGTATCCGATGCAGTGCCTAGATTTTTACATGTCACATGTAAGTCGCGATACACACACTGCCTGGTATTGTCACGATGATAGTTTGGTACCGTCTGGGTCCGTTCAGTAACGTGCTGATTTTGAACTAATTAGGTTATAGCTACATAATGTTATGGATTGTTATATTCTGTAGAACGTTGCAACTTCACAAGCGTCCAACCATAGTAGTTGTCGTCTGCGCTCCGTTACATGGACACAGTTTCACAACACTAACTTACACAACTACACACACTCTACTACTGACTACTAACCATCGCCAACATATATTTGAAGCACTCCATTTTCTTTGCACTAAAGTTGTATACACTCTTCAGTCAGATGTTTATCTGCCGTCGATATTCTTTACAAACTGTTTCCGAAATCTTTTTGTGTTATGCGGTGTGCGTACGTGCGCGTCCCTGGCTTTGTATGACAACACTACTGTACGGTGCAGAGCGGCTGTGGTCGGTTGTGGAAGGGAAAGCACGACTTGAATGTTAATGACACCCCGGCCGCGCCTGCCGACGCGGACGTGCTACTTGCTAGCTAAGCGAGGTGGATATCGTTATATATTTTGGGTCCTCACTAATCAACTTTTAGTATCGAGATTAACAAGTTTTCCGTATAAATACCTACTTAGATGTTTCCAAATAGCTACTTAATAGATACGAGATAGTTGTAGCGTTACAAACTAAAATGACTATCGTGTTCATTAGCTCGCAGCAGGTACAAAGAGTCACGGTGACTGTATCAACGCGCGTCATAAGTGAAAGTGGTTGTATTTCGTAATGTACCGCTACATCGCGCATCGATGCGTTGTTCCGACACTTCTGGAAGCGTCGCGTCGCGTCCCTGTCAGCGTCTGGCGGATTGTGTAACCCGCCTCATACACGTTATAATCATTTTTATGTAATGAAGCTTCCTTCGTTAAATAATTATTGTTGAAATATGTATCGTTAATTTATTTCTTATTATTTTTAATGCTGTCACGAGAACTTGGTGTCCGAATGAAATGAAATTGTTTATTTTGCAATTAGGGTTTTTCAACCACTTTTACGCGTCTTTTTTTTTAACTAGATGGCGTCGCAAGTAATCAATCTAAGTCCAAATATCTGTACAAAAAGCAGGGATCTTAATAAACATTCGAATCATATGTTTGTGTTGCCAAATGATTGCTATAATACTAGGAATAATTTAGAAATTCAACATTATAGATATTCTTTATTGTACACCAAAGGAAAAGTACAAAGCGATAATACATTTTACATAGGGTAAAAATGGCGGTCTTATCGCTAAAAGCAATTAAACCATGTTAATTATTATTGGATTCATTTATTTATCACATTCGCCGATTTAACAAAAATGTAAAATTTAACATTAACTAGCAACTAATGATGATGAATAATGCGTGATACAATGACGCTAACAAGTCATGAACTGTCTACACAACAACCGACACGCGGCTGCAGTCAAACACGAACCTATTCTAATATTGAGCGGCAATACAGTCTAAATTACTGCAGACAATATGCGCAATTGCGACAGATAAAACTCTCACGATTTAAAACTAGTGCGACTAGCCAGTCGCATGCGACTGACAAGTCGTTATCGTCAAACGTGTAACTAATGACTAGATTATTTTTTCAACTTTACGTTTTTATACAAACCACCGCTACAGTTTACTGAGCGGCATTATAATAATATTATACTACCGGTGATGCTTAAATTATACAATATTATACATTTTACAAAACATTATTTATAATTACAAAATGCAAAGAAGGATAACATTAATAATATTTAACGAATATTAATAAAATATTATTATAACATAACAACATTTAGCACGTTATGTTATTACATGACGATTAAAATCGCAATGAGGTACATACGGGAATATCATCGTTATCGATGCTACGTCATCTGTACGAAGAGATTTAATATTAATTACAATAAATAATTACAGAAACTGAGAGGCTTGGCCTGCGCATTACTAGGTGACAACACTTCACCAATATTCTCATAGAATAAAGATGTAATACTTATATTCGGCATGAGATCATTCTACAAACACTAAACCGCGCAGTAACCGCATGCTGAAAACTTTTCTAGTTTATACACTAAAAAGTTGAGCATCTCTTAGTTACGTTTGAGTAAATTGTAACATAATATGCGAGATGATCTCGTGCCGAATATAAGCAGTGTTCCGTGTTCGTTCACTATCACTATTAGGTATCACTATGTCAACTAGACGGAATTTATTGGAGTCTATAAGAGTCTGCGTCACGCGTCACGCTGCACTGTCACAGTAGTGTACAGAAGGAACGCGCTCGTCTACTGCGAGTGTGCGACGTGCGACAGCAGTACGGTACACTGTGACGTAGTCAGTAGTGCGCGACGGTGGCGCCGGCCAGCTGCGCGCGGCGGGTTGCGTAGTCTACGACGCGCTGCGTCAGTAGTGCGCGACGGTGGCGCCGGCCAGCTGCGCGCGGCGGGTTGCGTAGTCTACGACGCGCTGCGTCAGTAGTGCGCGACGGTGGCGCCGGCCAGCTGCGCGCGGCGGGTTGCGTAGTCTACGACGCGCTGCGTCAGTAGTGCGCGACGGTGGCGCCGGCCAGCTGCGCGCGGCGGGTTGCGTAGTCTACGACGCGCTGCGTCAGTAGTGCGCGACGGTGGCGCCGGCCAGCTGCGCGCGGCGGGTTGCGTAGTCTACGACGCGCTGCGTCAGTAGTGCGCGACGGTGGCGCCGGCCAGCTGCGCGCGGCGGGTTGCGTAGTCTACGACGCGCTGCGTCAGTAGTGCGCGACGGTGGCGCCGGCCAGCTGCGCGCGGCGGGTTGCGTAGTCTACGACGCGCTGCGTCAGTAGTGCGCGACGGTGGCGCCGGCCAGCTGCGCGCGGCGGGTTGCGTAGTCTACGACGCGCTGCGTCACGCTGCGCGGTCTCGTCAGCATCGCCGCCGCTTGCTCGAACTTGTGCTGGTTGCGTCTGAGAATACACGTTTATTTCTGTTAGACTGGTACTTTAACACTACCGGAGATGCATTATCACCGGGTTATTCATTAAATGCCAGAAATACGCTATAGTCAGCCTGACGTCTTATCCTACTAGGCTTACAGAAGTAGCGAAGAGCTGTAAAAAAATAAATTTCCCTCCCATATGGTGACACGATCGTAGGAATACTTCTGCGCAGTGCCACCCCGCCCCGCGCCCCTCCGACCCGCTACAGTTCGCTTTCAGCCTATCTTCTATCGTATGCGAGGTACCAGGCTTATAGAAGTTGCGAGGAGCTGTTAAACATTAAATTTCTCCGTTTTCGCGATGCTTTTAGCGGGTCAATTTTCGACATCAAATATGTATAATATACATCTACTTTGACGACTGAAGGGAGGCGCGGACCTGTTTAAGTTTCAAATAGTCGGTAGCGGTAGTATTTGTAAGCGGAGATGTCCTCAACAATAAAAAATATTCCATTCTACATAAATACAACAGCTGACCCCTCTTTTTCACGTAATAAAGTACTAGAGCTATAGTTCACAAAGTGGTCCAGGTGGATTCCCAGGGGTCCACGGGATACTCGACGGGGGTGGTCTACGTTGGCGTGACAAAAAAATGGGGGTTTACAATTCAATTTACAATATGGTAAAAATGTGTAGCTGCTGCAGGGGGTCCACCGGAACCAGCAAAATTTTGAAAGTGGTCTATGAGAAAAAAGTCTGGGAACCTCTGTACTAGAGTAACAGAATATACGAGGAGGTGTTTTCAACAATATTATTGAACCTCGCTCCGTCGTCTTGGTGTCAGCATTGTAGTAACATGCAGATAAAAATTTTCTGACCGCCATCGCCAGGACAAACAAACATTGGTTGTATGAATAGGAATGTGATTTTCTCAAATCAGTAGCATATTTCTGATGTATCTCTTCTCAAGGCGATTGGAAATAATTGTCGCGTCTCGTCAAGGAGGCGTCGCCGCTGTCAGCCTGTCGTCGTATCGTATGCAAATATATACCAGGCGCATAGAAGTTGCAAGAAGCAGTAAAACAATTTGTTTCCACGAGCCTAATAGATGGTTCTGGAAGCAAGGAAAAATGAGGGACGGTCCTTTTTTGACTTTTGATTTTCGCAAGGAGTACTAGGCTCACAGTAATTAAGTGGAGGTATTCTCAATAATATAAATGGCTCCATGAAGGAACCAAGTGCAATGTGTTAGTAGTGACTACGAGGTTGCCAACCACAGTTTAGTCATTGCCGTTGATCTTAAAGTATTAGGCTAACAGAATCTATGAAGAAATGTCCACAGACAACAATGTAATTTGCCCAGATAAACCTCGGTTGGCCTACTAATACAACAATGATCCTACAATTCATACTGAGAAAATATTTCCTAAAGATTTGCCACGTGTAATTCGACATTAAAACTTAAACATAAATAAAGTAGTTTTCAGCATGAGGGGGGGGGGGGGGGGGGGCACCTGCAGTAGTGTTTAGTGGGTCAGTCGCCTTGAAGGAATTCAGTCCTCGCCAAGCTGGTCTAAATTGGCGATCAGTCAGATGTACTCAGCCGTACCGTTATGTACGTATATACCGTTTGTTTTATATTTTTGTTTGAACTACTAACAATGATACTAACACATACTATGAACCTATGTCTGAAACAAATAAATAAACAAATACCTGATGTAGGCATGCGTGTCCACCACGAGGTTGTCCAGCTTCTCTGTGTTGATCTCGTCCATGGCGCACTCCTGCATCAGCGGCGGGTTGAAGCGGTAGTAGGTGCCCGCAGGGAGCAGGTCGTTCATCACCAGGTGCACACCTGCCAGACACGACAACACGATTACATTTCAACTTACAATATTTCAAAGGGTATCATTAAAGGCACAACACGGTGCGATCACCAAGTCGTTTGCTATGCGCCGGTGGTAATAAGCATTACTTCCGGACCGTTCACCGTAGCGGTTACGAGGAGCCTACGTTGTGATGCTAGTACCTTCGGTGTCGGTGGCGGAGTCGAGTATCTTGTTGAACTTGTCCTTCCAGCTGGTGGGCGGCGGGCTGTCGCGCGCGGCGCCGCCCGCACTGCGCCGGTAGTCCGCGTGGCCGCACAGCGCGCGCCCCGTGCCCAGCGACACCACGGTGCCGCGCCGCACCGCGCCCGCGCCGAACAGCAGCTTGGCCTCGTGCAGCCCCACGCCCGTCGGGTTGTTCACCATGATGCCGCCGTCCTGCGCGACATCACCATGTAATACAGCGCTACAGCCAGCTCGCGGCCGCTCGCGCGATACGCACCTGGTGCAGCAGACCGTCGAGCCGGAACTCGTCGAAGTAGGTGGGCGCGGCCGCCGAGGCGCGCACGGCGTGCCACAGCTTGGCGCGGCTGCTGCCCGGGAACACGGAGCGCATGCGCCAGCCCACCTCGTAGCTGCGGAACAGGAACGGCGTCAGCCGCGACCCCGCGTTCACCACGCACGACACCACCGCCAGCTGCACACGACCACAACTGTACTGCACACCTCCTCACACGTGCTGCTGGCCTAGTACTAAACGTTAGCCGTGATCCCGACGTTACCACACTCGACACAGGCCAGTGTTATGGAGGCATATATTATTTTTGAATATATCGCCACTGTTACTGTTAAATCCAGACTAGACATATTTAGATTGATGCTGAAATGAAACTGCCCCTTCGTACCCCCCCCATTCCACCACAAGCACACCATACGGTCGCGACAACGGAGAAAGCTTTTAATAACTTTACAACACCTCGCAACTTCTATAAGCCATACATACATATCTCGTCACACAGGAGATAAGCAAACACTGACGCAGTAGAGGAGAGAAGGAAGCGGCGGAGCGGGGTATAACTGTCCGTTTAACTTCACCTGCGCGACATTTCCATGCCTTTCTGTGAGCCTGGTACTGATTACCCTCTAGGATAGTATTAATAATACATAAGTGATGTCTTCAAATTGGGATATATTTTTGCTTGCATTAGCTAGAATATTATTATGTTATATTTTTTTCTATTTGTCTTTATTAGTTATTAATATCATGTATTTATTATTTCTTAGCCGTGCTTAAAACTGACCTTGGGCGCATTATATCTGTTGCACTGCGTCAGCGTACAATCTCTCAGGTTATCTTGTAACATCTTCTCCCACGCGTTAGTGTCGTAGTAGGAATGTGTCCACACCAGTCGTGCACCTCCACCTGCGAGCAGACAGACGCTCACATTATTGTATGTACACCAGCGAGTGAGCACGAGCTGAGCACGAGCTGAGCACGAGCCGAGCACGAGCCGCACTCACCCAAGAGCGAGGTGTTGCCGAACATCTCGCGCGACAGCGTGTAGTACATGTGGCGCGCCGTGTCCAGCGTGCCCACGCCGCTGCCGATGACGGCGGCGATGATGGCGCCGGTGCTGACGCCCACGATGTAGTCGAACAGCTCGTGCACGCGCCGCCCCGTGAGCCGCTCCAGATGGCGCAGCACCTCGATGGCGATGATGCCGCGGATGCCGCCGCCGTCCAGCGACAGTATGTTGGCTCCGGGCCCGCGCGGCGGCGCCGTGTAGCCCACCAGCGCCAGCGCCTCGTTCACCACGCCCCCGATCTCCTTCGACAGCGGCTCGCTCGCGTCCAACTGATTCTGCACTCGCAGCAGTGCGCGCACCGCTCCCTCCTGGAGATATACAAACAACACTGTATAGCATGCGCGGGAGCATTGCAAAATGTGCGAGTATAAACAACCGGTATCGCACGGTTGGTTGGTGGCGCCGATCATCATGCCGGGACAACTAGCTGAACATGAACTGGGAGACTCAAACTAGGAGAGAATTATAAAATAGGTCCTCTGTTCACGTATACATCGGACAAATCCGGTAAGTTTATAAAAAGAGACACTGTTTTTATTTTTCTTTTCGAAAAGAAAATGAGATTTGGAATTTATAAATATCTAAACTTTCAAGTTCTTTTTCTCAACAACTCTACAGAATTGGCATTCGGGAGTTCTACTTCGGTGCCTAGAATATTATGACGGATTACTTGCTTAGCTTCACTCAAAATATCAGGTGACAAAGGATTATTGAACACTGTGTATGATAAATAAATCGAGCGCTCGCACTTCGCGATTCCGAAACATTTAGCCTTTCGATAATATCGCCAAAAGATCTAGCACCACGAAGGAAATAGCTACAGAAGTTCAACTTCATAAGATAGCGGTAAATGCTATATAACTCATTTATTACATTGTACGAATGTACATATTATTCAGCAATTGTCGAAGTGAACGTTTCTTATTAAGGGTGGTTGCAAGAAACCTTCTGTATTATTTTCACTGTAGCATGTCATACTCAGAACATATTTCCTAATGTGTGTGGCCTTCAGATCAAAACAACTAAACATAATATGTGATAAATATGTGTGTCGACCACATGCGTAGTGCGTGGGTACTTATCAGATTTGCGCATTATTCACTTTATCATAACAATTTCACTGTTGTGATAAAATACTATATACAAATACGGAAAACATACTACGAGGTCTGATCATCACGTTGGTGTCGGCCGTGAGCCCTGAGCATGACTGAGGTAGTACATATATTCTGACTTATTATACAAACCAAGCTTACTAAAGCTTGGTTTGTTACTAAATAACATATATTACGAACACCAAGAAGATTTAGTACTGGCGCCGTCGTGTGTTTACTTTAACGAAGAGCTAACAGGGTGCGAAAAGCGAAAATGAAATGAGCATAAAATCTGACTTTCCAAACCTCCACTTCCCTCACCCTGCTACCAACAGCTACTTGGATTAACAGCACCAAGTGCAAGATATAAATGTATTCTTTTATCACCAAAACGCTTACTTTTGGCGAGTATGTGTACTTACTAACTCTATCATTTACGTTCTCCTTGAACGCCGCCCCCACTGCGCTGCTCCTGTACGCCTAGCTAGAGAGGATCGATGTCTGTGTGTCATGTATGTATCAGGTGTGTGTGTGGTGTGCGTGTACCTTGATGGCATAGTCCCTCGCCTCGGGGTACGAGTGCAGATGTTCGACGAGCCGCTCGGCGCGACTCAGCACGCTCTCCTTGGTCTCGGCCTCCAGCACCGCGCTGATCACGTACGCCGTGCGCGAGTGGATCGACGTCTGTGTGCAACAAACGATATACACATTACATACATATACATAGGTATCTATTTATTAAGCAACACGAATGGTTCAATGCAAGTACGGAAACTTAGACAAATTATTGCGGCTATGCTTCGTAATATCCCGTTTTAAAATTAATCCAATGAGATTTATGGACGCTCTTTCATGTTGGTAGAATATTATTATGTAACTCCAAGCTCTCTATCATACTACATTTAAACACACGAGATCGTACGAGAAATTAAGTAGCCGCTAAGTAGTTGTTTGTTGTCGTACACAAACACACGTGGTGGCGGCTGGCGCAGGCGCGCTGCCAACACGTCGCGCGTCGTCTGAGCAGCAGCAGGCGGCGCGCGACCCTCACAGTAACACGTACATGCATCATCTCTATTTGTGTCTCTTCAGTACTATAATTATAGTGTAAATTTAGAACAAGCGATAGTTTCGCACACACACACTAGTGGCCTTCGAATCGAAAGAAATAGATAATTTAGTACGAATCTTTATTATATCAGCCGAAGTCTCCAATCTTATCCAATGCAATCTAACCAGCCATTAAATCCGATTTATTGTTTATGTAGTTCAGTAATGGATTCAGGATTAGAATTCAGAGCTAAAAAATATACACGGTAGATTTAGTCATAATGGCCTTACGCGGTGGACCCGCAGTTTAGCAGATTTGATCACCCTTTCACCAGCCGGGGTGACAGTTTTATATCTAATAACATCCCATAAAGTTACATCTTATAATCCTCATGTATACTGGCAATAGCTACAGATCTTTTACATAGTAAATGTTATTAAAGGCTATATAAGTCGCGATTATTATCTGTTTAGTTGGGATTAACTTTACTCGCATGACATGCACTGCTCAAGGACCTTCCTAACTTCCTACTTAACAAATGCGCCGCGATTATTGTATGTAACAAATATTCTACTCGATATCAATTGTAATACTGATACCAGTGTCCCCAACGTGCAACGGTGCGATACAATCTATGTTCATGTTACAGCTCATATTATTATAAATATTCTTGTAATGACTCCCGGACCCGGAGCTGGGTTCCGGGTGAAGACCTAGCGTTCACCCGGAACACAGCTACGCCTACACATACAAGTACGTGCATGTATCACGAGTGAAATTAATAAAACTTCACGATGGCTTTTACAAGACTGTCATTTGTTTTATTTCAAAAAGGTTCTAGAACGTCAAACTTACATCAACAGATGGCAGATGGCGCTAGTAGTAGCAATTACAAATGTAGTTTGTTTTGATACATATTTAACATCCCCTCGTAACAAAATAAACTACTAACCATAAACAAAATAAGAATAAGAAATATAAAACTATATTTCACTAAAAACTGAACTTATACTTCCTGAATACCCATTAAATTCAGAAATTTATAATGTTTATTAGTACAAAGACTTTTTGTTAGTAAATCAGCTGGCATTTCAGAGGTAGATACATATTCAAGCTTAACTCTATTATGAAATACACATTCACGAACGAAATGATGTCGCACATCTATATGCTTTGTGCGTTTATGAAATAAAGGATTAGCAGCTAAACTTAGTGAACTTTGACTATCACTGTACAAGCATACAGGTATCCTTTCATTTAATTGTAACATATCACATAACAAATTGTCTAAATAAACAGCCTCCTTGCAGGCTTCAGATAATGCCATGTATTCAGCCTCTGTTGTTGACAAGGCTACTGTTCTTTGTTTTCTGGACTCATAGGAGATAACACAACCTGACATTAGAAAACAAAAACCAGTATAGGACCTTCTGTCTAAGATACAAGATGCCCAGTCAGCATCAACAAAACCATGTAAAGAACTATCACCATCTTTTTTATACACTAAACCATAGCTTTTAGTTTTCTGCAAGTACTTTAACAACCTTTTTAAATGTTTCCAATGATTTTCTCTGAAACAGTTATTATACTGACTTAAGTAACTAACACTATAAGCTATATCCGGTCTTGTTAAAACAGATAGGTACATAAGACTCCCAATCAACTGTTGATAAGGGTATTTTTTATCACAATCATTATTTACATCCTTATCTAACTTTAAATTAACTTCCATAGGGGTATCTGAGCAATGACAATCTGACATATTAAACTTATCTAAAATATTTCTTACAAACTGCTCTTGATCAACAGTAATACAGTTTTTTTTTACATTAACTCTCATTCCTAGACACTGCTTGATCTGACCCAAATCCTTTATATTAAATTTATTTGTAAGTTCTGTCTTTAAATGTAAATATGTGTTTTCACAGTTATAAAACACAAAAAAATCATCCACATATAAAGCTACAAACACTTTGACATCATTATTACACTTTATAAAGAGACAAGGTTCATACTTTGATTTACTGTAACCTAAACTTAACAAACAATCTTCCACTCTAGAATACCATGCCCTAGCAGATTGCTTGAGACCATAAATTGCTCTATTTAATTTTAACACTTTATTATGACAATTCTCAAAAGAAGAACATTCAGGTATTTCTGTAAACACTTTCTCATTTAGAAAACCATTTAAGAATGCTGTAGGTACATCAAAGTGATTCATATTAAGGTTAAGTTTAACAGTTAAAGCAAATAGTAGTCTTAGAGTAGAATACCTTAACACTGGTGAGAAAGTTTCAGTAAAGTCAATACCTTTCTTCTGGGTAAAACCCTTTGCAACAAGCCTTGCTCTGTATCGCACTTCACCATCACTACTATATTTCTTTTTAAACACCCACCTGTTTTTTACCACTGTACCATATTTTGGTCTGTCCACTAGCTCCCAAGTGTCATTGGCATTAAAAGATTTCAACTCTTCCTTCATTGCACATTGCCACTGCACTTTTTCTGGTCCACTTATAGCTTCATTTAGTGAAATTTGCTCACCTGTCACATCTTCCACACACATATTGGAATAACCATAGTAGTCTGGTTTTCTTATAGTACGCTTCTTAGGAAGATCCAAAATCTGTGACTGTGTCACAACAGTTGTGTCAGCTGGTGTGAGAGGGTCATGGAAACTGTCTTCTGACTCACTTGATGTTTCATCAGGAACATATGTTGCATCACTCACATTAGCTTCTATCACATCTGTGCTACCTGACTCGCTGTTATCTGTGCACTCTGGTGGCTGTTGGTCCTCTATCAGTACAGTCGCTGATGATCTGTAATTGGTGTCCTCCATGACCACCACGTCTCTGGCAACAATTATCTTTTGTGATTGTGGATCAAACAGACGATAACCTTTGGTACTTTCTGAGTAACCAACTAGGAACATCTTGCATGCTTTCTTATCCCACTTTTTGCGCTTGACCTTGGGCACATGGACCATCACTGGGCAGCCAAAAATTCGTAAATAACTAATATCTGGCTTTCTGCCTGTCCATATTTCATAGGGTGTAACATCCCTGTCTAGTCTTGCTGCTGGCGATCTATTTTTTATATATACAGCTGTATTAACAGCTTCCGCCCAAAACTTTTTTTCAAAATTGGCATCGAATAGGAGACATCGTGCCTTCTCAACAATAGATCTGTTATATCGCTCAGCCACTCCGTTCTGTTCAGGAGTATACGCACTGGTTTTCTGATGAACTATACCACATTGTCTCAAATAGTTCTCCATTTCAGTTGAACAGAACTCACCGCCATTATCAGATCTTAATGTTTTTATCTTCTTTGATTGCTGATTCTCGACTAACCTTTTGAACTCTTTGAAGTACTTGAATGTTTGCTGTTTTGACTGTAGAAAGTACACAAAACACATTCTGCTGTAGTCATCTACAAATATAAGAAAATATGAAGCCATTCCAAGTGATTTGTTCTCCATTGGTCCACATAAGTCCGTATGGACTAATTCCAGTACTTCTTGACTTTTGCTTGCACTCAGAGGGAATGGTAACCGTGTTTGTTTACCCTCGCAGCATATTGTACAGCTGGATTTGTCAATTTCACTTCTATCTAGGAATGTCACTCCTTCAACTGCTCCATTCTTCATTTTACATAAGTCATTCAGATTTATATGACCTAGTCGTCTGTGCCATGTCATGCTTGAAGTTTTAACTGCAGCCACTAAAAGTTGTTGAGACTTAACAATGTTTAATCTGTAGACTTCATTTTCTAATCTTGCTTCACCAATGCAATCATTCTGTGAGTTGTAAATGAAGCATCCTTTATGATTAAATATCACTTTGTTTCCACTAGCGATGATTCGACTCACTGACAACAAATTCGTGGTGAGATTAGGCACATACAAAACATTTTTTACATTTACTTCATACTGCTTGTTTTCAACTGCAGTCATAATTTTTAAATCTCCCGAACATACAACTTGTACACTTGTTCGATTAGCGACTATGATTTCTTTAGTTTTCGGTTGATACGAAATATTTTTCAACTTATTTTTGTCCGACACTAAATGAGTACTTGCGCCTGAATCAACGTACCAGTCGTCTTGACTGAATTCACTCGTTAGGAATACCGCGCTGAATGCATTCATTTTCACTTTTTCTGAACATTGGTTCTTATAATGACCAATTTCTTTACATTTGTAGCAACGAATAACTTTTGACGTTTTGTTGACGGACGCTTGACGATGCGTTTCGTTGTCGTTACGCTTAGAGTTTGAATTTGTTTTGCTATTACCTCCAACCTTTTTGTGAATATTTTTAGCGATGAATGCTCCTTCTGATTTCACCTCGAAATCTGTACTCATATCCAATAGTTTTGTTTTAATAGCATCTGCACTTAGAGCCATCCCAGAATGCTCAATGGCCATGATCATTGGGCTAAATTTCTCTGGAAGTCCCGCCAAAAGTAAAGAGCCGATCCAAACATCGTTTATCTCGAAACCGGTACCTTTAAGTTTCTGCGCTGTTTCTACGACTTGCGTCACGTAACTAGTCATGGACTCACACGTTTCTAAGCGAATAGAAATAAGATTCCTTAACAAACTAATCTTGCGTGTATAACCGGAGTCGTCAAACAATGACTTTAATTTCTTCCATAAACTTAGCACTGTTTTTTCACTTTTTATATGGACATAAAGAGATGGATCGATAGTCATAATCATCTTTGCTTTAGCTTTCTTGTCATTTGCTTCATCTAACGGTTGGCTGCTATTCAAATCGACGCCTTCCAGGATGAGAAAGTTTTCCACCGAAAATGCCCAATCATCGTAATTCTCACGCCCCTTCAACTTGGGAACGTTTACTGAGTAATTTCCTGCCATTTTATAATCGTGCACTACTTAAAACTTGTCGAAAACTGATAAAATGCGGGTCTGCGCCCATAACCTAATAAAACTTCACGATGGCTTTTACAAGACTGTCATTTGTTTTATTTCAAAAAGGTTCTAGAACGTCAAACTTACATCAACAGATGGCAGATGGCGCTAGTAGTAGCAATTACAAATGTAGTTTGTTTTGATACATATTTAACAGAAATAAGTACAAGTGTTATGTAGCTACCATTTCAGGAACCTTAATACTGCTAGAAATACTATCGTGTTTAATTAGTATTGCAATAACAGTGCGCACATTATCTTAATGCTGAGGCAGTAGTCAGTAGTCACAGCCGCAGCCGGAATGCTGCGCACCGAGTACCGACATTACACAACATCATTACTATACGTGTACACCGCCAGGTGTTGTAAACAAGCACAAGTCAAAAACATGTTATGATCGTTTTTCTCGTACACGTGATAATATGCGCCGAATGTTTTGTACGTTTTAGGAAAAATAAACAAAACAGAACATTTCATCTCTATTTCAATCGCACACGTTTCTCGTGTCGCCTGGCTTGTCCTGACGTAACAACCCATTTCTTCTGTTTATTTATAGACGCGCGTTAGATAACTTCGGCTCAACCTAATTATTAATGTGTTCCTATGTACTCATACAAGTATATATTATATATCTACGAGAATACTTTTACCGATAACGACATATTTAGTGAAGCCACTGTACATACATACAGCAGACAGGCGCAGAAGGTACACTTATATTCAGAAGAAATATTGAGTTCTCGAGAGAGATTATTATGACATTTATGTGCCACGTAATGACATTATAACATTTATAACTAAATAATCTTACCTACGCTACGTAAACTGCGATCGTACATAAAACATCAACCAACGTCAGCCATATTTTTCGGCTCTTTCTTCTAACTAACATCTAAGTGGATGTTAGATTAATAAACTTGTAATGAGTTACAAGAGACCCCATGGTTCCAAGAGGGTGAAGGTCAAGTTGTCGAACTTTGCCTTGAGAAGTTGAGAACTTGAGACATTTAAGAGTCATTTAATTATTATACAGAAAATATGTTTCTTTGTCTAGAGTTTCACTTATGTGTCATTATTATATATGTATAGCCATCCCCGGTTTATATGCCGCGCTTCGTGGATTGTATGCAGTGAACCTTCTATCTTATCTGTGTGGTGACATCAATATTAGCCCGCACGTGTATCAAGTCTGGTTATCATTTCTCCACAACTGTCACTGCACTATCACTATCGCCCGCCACGCGCCGCTCATCCGAGCGCACCATCAGGGGGCACGTAATTTGAACAAAACAACGTGTCATGACAGAAACCTCGATATACAACATGAACAAACAATATTAGTGTCACCTTGTTGAGTTTATACAAAACGAAATCAGATCTGCTAGAGAAATGTAGACAATTATGTACCTATAATGCCATGACTTATCTACATTAAACATGATTTACTTGATGATACAAAACATTACTGTATTGATCACACTGCAAAATCCAGATATACTATATTGTGTTACTATTGTGCTTAAACATATAACTTGTTATCAGTTATCTTAAACAATTACAGTAAACACTGTACAATTTGTGTATGTTCAATGTAAACAACAATCCTACTACACCACAAGTTTTACCTTAGTGACAGCAGGCTTCTGATCCTTCCACAGGGGTTCCGATATCTTGCCCAGCTGGATGTCTTTCTTGAGTCTCAACCCTTGCAGCAGACTCTCAATGGTGAGCTCCTTGATCTCGGAGCCCACACCAGGTGCTGCAACTTCCTTTGTCTTTGTGTCGCTCTGTTCCTTTTTAACTACTTTTGTTTCAGTCTCTTCTACGGTTGTAGTGTTTACTTTGCCAGTGGTTTCTTTCTTCTCCACCTCAACATCTGTGATGGCGGGTGCCACACGAGCTGACACTAACTTCTCAAACTTTTTTATGAGATCTAGAACAATACAAATGTTATATTTATTTACTGTATACATGAACACAACATGGCTCTATATACAATAGAACATGTTTTTTTTTTTAATAAGAAATTTATAATCACACCAGAATCATATGTATTGTTCCTGGAATGTTCTCTAAATTCTGTTAGACTACAAAAACATTTATGAATTGGGAATACATTCCATAAAATTTAACACATTTATGGCCCATGTTAGTGTGTCAACAACCTCACATGAACACTACTAACATAACACAACACACCTAGCACAATGGCGATCATAACGAGCAAAATAATCAAGCAATACGATGTAGTTAGGCGGTCGCTGTTCACCTACTATATGAAATACAGCCGCGTCTGGTCACATTGGATATGTAATGATAGTGTGTGAGCTTGTAAGCGTACTGTATGAGGTGTACGTACTGTCCCACTGCTCCGGCGTAGCAGGCTTGATCCTCTGCACCAGCTTCTCCACCTCCGCGTTCAGGTTGGTGAGCGACAGGTAGTGCCGGATCACGCGCCACTGACCGCCCAGGGACGACATCTTCTCAACTCAACACGCGATAATACTATTCTAGAACTATCGCGCGCTCATTAGATCGCAATCGCACTGTCTATATACATACACACTTTATTTATATTCAACACCAATCTGTCACAACGATAATGTGCAAGCTATTTTTTGCTATTCCATAAAGGATATGTTCACTTGTCAATGCAGTTGTTTATCCAGTATTGTGTCGTGTGTTCCCACCACACTACTTCACATTAATGTGTGATTTTTTCGCAAAACGTTGGGCGCCTCAAGTGAAATTTCGCAAATATAAATAAATCAATGACAAGTTTACATGACGTCAAATCAGACGATCTGTGCACAATGCTGCCAACTTGAGCTAATCAAAACAAATTTGATCAGCCGTTCCTTTACACGTTATTGTGTTTAATAATTGTTCTAAAATCTAAAGTAACAAAGCACTAATTGCAATTTAATTTAACTGTGTTGATATACAATTACCGTTCAAATAATATCAAAATTATGGTAAATTAAATCCAAACACTGATAAAAATAAATAGAAATAGCAAAGTTTATTAAAAATTTACAAATTGTCACTTGAAATGGAATGTTAGTACAGTAATCAACAACACTTTCTCTTCTATTTATATTTTTTGCGAACCGAACTGTTATCAGTTAGGGATGAGATATACTTGAAAAATTCAATACCAGGGCTTCTAAGTACGAGTACGTAAAAATACCAGGGTCGAAAACCAGGTTTTAAAATACTTGAAAGTATTTGTTAGTATTTAGACTAGTTCCACAATCTGGTACGTTTTTTGTAGATGAAATGAAATCTTTCCTTCCTACTTTTTAATCACAGGCTTAGGACTGTCTGCTAAGTGTATTCTGTGTTTTTACGGTATTTTGTCGTGGGGTTTAGAAGCTTGGTATTAGCAGGCGTAGTTAAAGGACTTCATTTTATGTACATGATTTAGTTTTTTTTTGTCAGTTTTTTTTTTTATTAAATCTTTTGATTTATTTTTATTTTGTTGGAGAAACAACAACTGTTCTTTATATAGATGATTTAGATTTTTTTTTTAATTTGTAAGGTTTTAGTTTTTTTTTTTTTTAATATTTTGATTTTTTTTTTATTTTGTTGGAGAAACAACAACTGTTCTACTTTCCGACTCCCCAGGCGGGATCTCCTCTCCGTCAATATGTTCCCTGCTACGGAAAACAACCGTTCACAAGGCACGCTAGAGGCCATTGCGTTTAATTTTATTTTGGCCAGTTTCGCTAAATTTGGATAAATCGTTTGATTTAATCGCCACCACTCCAAAGGATCCATGTCTGGAGACAAAACTACGTCGTCTAAATATTTTTGGGTCTCAATGATTGCCCTGCTATTGGCCGTTCCAGCTGGTCGTACATTTTGCATTTGTTTGTTGTAGTGCTTCCATAATAGACTATTCGATTTTTTTCCTTTATTATCGGACACATCAGAAGTTGATGCTGAAGACTGATCTCTTTCGTTTTCATTAATCATTGCGGTTACTAAGCCCACGATATACTTTTTAGTATTGTCTGCAATGTTCTCACTCTCGAAGTATAACTTATACCTCGGGTCTAAAAACATAGCTACGGTGTAGGTTCGACTCTGTTCCAAATTAGAAAACCGCGTGCTTATTTCTGAGAGCAGATCCTGTCGGCACATTTCAACTTCATCCGGAAAAACGTCAATGTGATTTTCTTGCCGATATGTCAGACTTACGATCTCGTTGAGAGCGTTGGTGAGACTAATCGTTAATGGAATAACTGAGCTTCCACTTACATATTTTTGGCCGCTCATTTCTCTCGTCACTTCTTCGCACGGTTGTAGCACTATGATCAACGACTGGCAAATATCCCATTCATAACTGGTTAACGTAATTAAATTACCTGTGTCTAAATTGCTAAGTGCACATTTAATTTCGTCTTTGAGTTCGACAAATCTTTCTAACATGTAGAACGTGGAGTTCCACCTTGTAGTGACATCTTGTATTGGCCTCTTAACGACTTTGTTGGCCTGTTCCTGGTATTTTTTTAATTTATTCCAGCCTAAATTACTTCTTTTGAAGTAAGAAACTATAGCCTTCACTTTACTAATTAAACCACTTAAATAAACACTTCCTAACACTTTTTGGACTGCCAGATTAAGCGTATGCGCATAACAGCCAAAATGTTTCCACTCTAATTGAGCTATAGCACTTTTGATGTTGGCCCCGTTATCTGATACTGCAAGGAGGACTTTGTCAAGAATATTCCACTCTCGAGCCACATTTCTTAACTCTTCAGCTAAATGAAGACCTGTGTGACTGTTTTCTAACACTTTACATTCAAGGAGCACCGATTGCAAACTATAATTCTTATCAATGTAATGACCCGTGACCGCTAGGTAAGAGTCGTTATTCCTCGACGTCCACATATCAGTCGTTAGGCATATACTTTTTGCATCTTCATTTAGAGTTGCTTTAGTATTATTTTTAACTTCTTCATAGAGCCCCGGCAATAAATTATTCGCGAAATACTTTCGCGATGGTATCACATAATTTGGGAAAGCAAACTTGACTAATTCGCGAAACCCTTTGTCTTCCACTATAGAAAATGGCTGCAAGTCCCATATAAACAAATTCATCAAATGATCATCAATTTGTTTTTTTATTTTTTGACAATCGCGCCTAAGGAATGCTGAAATAGTGGCTGGATTGGATCTTATCGTAGTTGATGCGACAGTTTGAAGTGGATTATTGGATGACGTCATTTGTGTAGATTGTGAAGCATGCGCCTGTACCTCTTGACGCTCCACTTCTTGCTCCCTTCTCACTAAATTAACAGAAATATGTTTTCTCTGTACATGTTTGGTAAGGTTTGATACCCCCGATTTATATGAAATAATTCCTTTGCACATTTTGCATTCAGCTTTATTTTCACCTTTGTCCACAAAATGATCCCAAGCCAAACTTTTCTTAGGAGCCATGCTTATGGATTTGTATGAATATATTATTATTAACAACCAGAAAAAAAAAATACTATGGCTGTTATCTATACACAAAAAAAAAACACTTTACACAATACGTACAGTTTAAAAATCGTCTATTCTATAAACTAGCGAAATAACTTCTTATAAGTACGTACAATTTTTAATTCCTAACTAATAAACACAGAATCTACATAATAATGTTCGGTTTTATTACACACACACACTAATTGTTAAAAGTTCAAAAAATTGTCTTTAAATCCAATAAATACGTCAAATAACTTTTCAAAAATTAGGTCACGGTCAGTAGGTGACGTATTAAGTTCACAATCACAACTGACAAAAAATCAAAACAAAACTTTTACTTTCTCGAATACAAACATATTAACGATTATTAGTTACAATTTTAAATTAAATAATTTCATACACGCAATAATATGTCTTTTGAACATAAATATAAGGATGAATGTTACAAACTAGTCAAAAGAAATTTAAAGCGATGTTACGAACAGCATAATGTTTACGCAATTATGTTCCTTAATTTGATAAGCATATGTCAGCTTTTTTGATTGACGAGACCCCGACCCGATCGGGTGGCACGTATATTATGCACCTACACAGATTTCGGTTCAAGCATTCGGCCATCGCCGGAATACTTCGGGCACGGCTACCGACCCCCGAACTTGGAACTCATGCGTCCCACCCGCCAACGCCCCGAGCCCCGCGCTTCTCGCGACGTGTCTTCGAAGTTGAAAATACTTGCATAGGAAATCAATTCGTATTCAGTATCGTCGTATGATGAATAAGGAGCACAATCGTATAAGCGAAAAAAATACTTGGAAGTTCAAAGTATTTTTTATTCGCAAATACGATTGTGTTCCGTATTCATGTAGCAATATGGGTTGTTTTCCTATGCAAGTATTTTCTTTTCATGTTTGGTGTTTCAAGTTCTTCCCGCATCCGACTTATAATAGCACATACTTTCATACTTGCAAGTATTTTTTACTCGTACCAGGGCGCCCTACTTCGAAGTGAAAACCTGGTTTTAAAACCTGGTAGCGTAAATACGTCCCATCTTTATTATCAGTAAATCATAGTATATCAAGAAGAAATCTATGCCGGATAAGTAGGATATAACCGAGTAATATTCAAATGTATACTGAAGTGAAGTAAACAAAACTCGCGAATTATATACCAGTGTTTTATCATAACATGTTTTGACAATGTTTAGATTACGACGAATGCTCGGCTGGGACCGTTGCGACGTTGGCGCATGACGGGCGCGGGCTGGTGCGTAGTGCTTGTGCATCGGGTTGGTTCGCCACACCTCTCACGCGACCCACTCAACGACGAGCTGCGATTTGTAAACAAAATATCGTATGATCGAGTTTTGTCACCGGTCCATCCAAGTATTTCCGTGTCAAAACAATGAGTGTGCCGAAACGTGACGATACTTATCTAATATTTTTTTTAAGAAATACAATATTATATTGATTTATTTAATTATTATGATTTCTGAAAATTATTCTGTTGTTTTTACAGATACTGTGGTTAATTATAATTGGTGGCATAGGGGTCGACATCACTGATGCCGAGTTAGGAGCAGATTAATTTTCTAACTATTAAGTACTATAAATTGACGAATTTGACTGTAACGTCTAATCCTACTAATATTATAAATGTGAAAGTTTGTGAGGATGGATGGATGGATGGATGGATCTTTGTTACTCTTTCACGCCAGAACGGCTGAACGGATCTGAATGAAATTTTGCACAGAGATAGATTATAGTTTGGAATAGCAAATAGGCTTTTTATCCCGGAAAATGTACGGGTTCGTAAACCACGCGGGCGACGCCGCGCGCGGATGTTAGTATGAATATAAAATGTTTCAATGATATCTGATTATTTTTGCCTAGCCAAAAGATATTAAGTACCTACCTGAGATGTTTTGGTCTATGTTGAACCCTTTAGTTGTTTGAGTGTATCTGACGCTGACTGTAACATACTAAGACTTAATGTAAAAAAAAAATGGGTCAGTTGAAATTTTAAAATTAGAATTTAGCGCGTGGGTGTCTTGTTGGAACATTTCAACTTTGTTGGATATTAAATCTTTGAATGTCGTGTCAAGCTATTTCAGATGTCTTCGGGCGGCCTAAAAACTGTCAACACTCTGGCTATACGAAAACCAACTGAATAAATTATAATAAATCGCAATCCGCAAATTTGCTGACATTGATATAACAAATGTTCACCGGAAATATAATTCTGATCCAAACAAGTTTTCATTCATAAACTTCGTACCTTGTTAGAATTACGTAAATCAAGAAACCAACGGTCGATGAGTGTAAGCTAGAATAGGTATACAGTCGTTGGCATTGAGCTTATTATTACTACGTAGTAATAATAGCTCAATGATCGTTCGTATTTTTTAATTATGATTATCAACACGCCTTTATAAGTTTCACCAGTAACCCACTTACTATGTAAAAAAAATCTTGGAAGTTAAATTGGAACCACTTCCCGGTTATCGATTAAGCTGAAATTTTGCATACACGTTTAGTTTGGATGACAGTGCATGGTTAGCGAAGTTAATTGTTTATAACAATTAAATATGTTATAAACAATTGATTAAAGAATCTATGCAATGAATTCGAGTTTTCTCAACGGATCATTGTTTCTTCGACTGAAATAACTCACGTTCGGGGTCTGAGTCGGTTGAAGTTTCTCAGGCTTGGTCGGCGATTTAGGTGGATTAGCGTCTCTCGAGGTGGTCGTCTTCTTTATCGGAGTACGGTGTCCGAACATGTTATTAAGGGGAATGTGACAATAAATAACGATTTATAATTTAAATAAACTGTACAGGTGTAAAAAAAATAATTGAAGTCGGTGCCAAATAAAACATGCAATGATAAACCGACACGATTGGCGAAGTGCATTTGTCGTGTCCGACGCATAATTCGCCTCGCACTCGACAATTTTTACGTGAACTCGTTGTTTCAATGTCGCTATTATAGCAGCAAGGTATATTACTTTTATGTTTTACTTGGCACCGACTTCAATATTCTTCAACTACTGTATTGTTTAATAAAAGATTTATTTTTTGCTTTTTAGTTATTAGTTTTGTTTTTGAGTTTTTTGGAGTCGGTTTTTATTTTTTGTGAAAAAAATTTAATTATTTTATTATTTTGAGTGATGGGTAGACCTAGTAAAGACGATTCTCTTGAAAAACTTAACAAAGGTCAAATGTATGTTGCCCCAAGTCGAGTGAAAACCTTAGATGGTATTGCACTATGTGATTTTAAAATCAAATAAATTACTGAGCCGACCACATGATGAAAACGCATTACGAGAAATGAAAAGATTAAGACGACTATTGTAACTAATACTGTGATAGTCTTGACTTTTAGAGGTTTAAAATGAGCCCAAACCTAAGGGGTTTACTAGTAGCTACTGAAGAGTTCCACCGTCTATCTCCTGGCTCCATCATCAGACCCTCTATACCAAATGTCCCGTATATTTGCTATAGAGGGTCTGACTCATCAAAATATATTGAGTGATCCCAAACTCGGAAGTTTTATTCCCTAACTCCTTACCGTTGAGGAATACTATGACATCCATCATCAGCTCAGCATCATGAAATTATGATTTTCAGACGCCAACACTTGACTTATTAAGAAATAACGAGGTTAAGAAATCTTCCTTCCAATACTTGAACGTCGGAAAACATCTCCATTTAGGATATCCTTAAACTGTTTTTGTCTTCACTATTGAATCTGCAATATTACCCATCTCGGCTTAAAGTGCGCATCAATACGAATAAAATAAGCCCAAACACTATGTAGCTGCTATCAACCATTAAGGAGTTCCCTAAACTGTACTGCACCTGCATCACGGACCTTGCAGTGGCAGTCATTACCCATCTCGGTGTAAAGATCTTGTCAACACGAATAAAATAAGCCCAAACACGAGGTAGTTAAGATGTACCGTTGAGGAGTTCCCTCGATCCTCTGTCGTCTCCACCATCAGATCTGCCCTAAACCTCCATAGTATTATAGTCTCATCAGATATACACGTAAATATCAAGTTTTTACCCCATGTTCGCCTACAATTTTCAAGAGATGCCCTCGATTTCTCAAGGTTTCCACCATCAGGTCCTGACTTGATGACAATGGGACCAAATGACAAGCATACCCTTTCAAATAAAAAAAGAATTTTTGAAATCGGTCCAGGCGTCTTCGAGAAATCGAGAAATAAACATAAAAAAAAATACAGCCCAATTGAGAACCTCCTCCTTTTTTTTGAAGTCGGTTGAAAAATAACAAAAGTAGAAATAATTATAAAAAAAAAAAATCAAAAATACATTACATAGCATCACGCCTGTATCCCCGAAAGGTTAGACAATGGTGTATCTACTATTGTGCACCTCATAGAAATACTACCTATAGAAAGAGCGTAACTGACGTCACGGCAAGTTAAACAAGGAACGTTTATTACGAAACACATATGAAAGAAGGAGATGCAACCTTTAGCCACAAATTGTCAAATTTGACACTTGCGTGGTGATGAAATATGCTAAAGTTAACACGAGATATAAATTTCGCTTAAATTTTAGTTTTCTTTATTAAATAAGTTCATATGAAGTAGCAAGTGTGTCTCCAGAGTGTGTGTGGTGTGTGCACTAATGGGATATTGCAGTGTTTTAGGCTGCAAAAACTGTAGCACACGAAAAAATCGTATATCGTGTATCGCGTATCATTTTAACATGTAAGTAGACTGATTTCAATTTATTAAAGTTTCAATAACGTCGGTGATATCATTACAGATATCATGGGTAGGAACTGACACTACTCGTCGTTGAATATACTGTGAAATTAATGTGTTAATTTGCATATTGTTTGTAACTTAACACCTGAAACATTAGTGTTGCTAGTGTATTCTTTTATTTACCTCACCTCTATTTCGTTACGCGACTTAGTGTATGATTATAATATATGACGAGTTAATTATTGTTATACAGATAATTGTATGCTGGCGCCATCTTTCGAGCGTTGGTTGAATTGCTAAGCATTAATCACATAATTACATCACCCAAATTATTTTCGTTGATTACTTAGATAATTGTTAAGTTTTTATTCTTTGTGGTTATTTTCACAGAATTATTTCGTTTAAGATTACTGGTAAATAATCTGTAGTATAGATGTTATTTAAAAAATTGAAGTGGTAGTATGGCTATTGAACGTCGGAATGTAAATGGCGTTATGGCGCCCCACACCATTGTTCCTATCATTGGCGACGAACTTGCCTGTATAGGGCAATATCATGACTCTCAAGTCATGGCTTGACAGAAGCGGGAAGAAACAGTTGTTCACGTGGCAATATTTCGATATGCATTTTTTAAAATATAAAGTTTGAGATTCCTTAGCCTTACCTACCGTTTGATATATTATTTCTTTGGATACAATGTGTTTACATGATCATCGGTAAATAGTTTTACGTCCATAATAAATTTCAGTAAAAGATCCATAATATCTGTCAGTTCCATATTAGAAATGAAATTAATCTTAAAAAATGATTTAATTTATACACATTTACCTAACAATAAAAGAAAAATTATTTAATATAAATAATAATGTTAGCTAACGAAGAATACTTGCATAGGCATAACCTCGTAGCCAGGATTATCCACAAACAACTTGCTCTGAAATACAGCCTTGTGGAATCGGATGTGCCGTACTATAGGTATTTGCCCGACCCAGTTCTCGAAAATGGACATATCACACTGTACTGGGATCGATCCATCATCACTGACAGGACTTTTGTAGCCAATAAGCCTGATATAGTGGTGGTGGATCGACTAGAGCGGCGCGCAATGATCGTTGACATAACAGTCCCGCATGACGGGAACCTCGTGAAAGCCGAGAAAGATAAAAAAATCAAGTATCTTGACTTGGCTCACGAGATTGTCGACATGTGGGATGTGGACTCAGCGATCATTGTGCCGATAATCGTTTCAGCCAATGGCTTGATAGCCAAGAGCCTCGACCAACACCTGAGGAGGCTCTCGTTGGGCGGCTGGGTCAAGGGCCTGATTCAGATGGCGGTACTTCTTGACACGGCTCGCATTGTTAGGAGGTTCCTCTCTCTGGAGCCCTGACCGCCGGTAGCTTGGACCTTGTTCCAGATACCGGATGGCTACTATTTTTTATATTTTTAAATGTTTTTATATTCTTTATACAAATATTTAAAAATGTAATTTATATGTATATTTAAAGGAATAAAGAAGATGTTAATCATAATAAATACATTCTCATTATTATACAGGGTGGAAGGGACATCGACGCACAAACGTTTACCATGCATTCAGTACATGATTCTGGACCCCTCAGCGTTGAAATTTTTCGTCGGCTTTTCCTTAATTTTTACGTTTTTTTCTGCAGTTTTTTTTACTTCAACCTGTATAAAATCATTATTTCCATCTAACCCATTGAGATTTTTAATTAAAAAATAATAAATTCACTATTTTCACAAAAAACAGCAATGCAAATAAAACTCGAAAGAGCTATCTGATCAGCTGTTTCGAAAAGTTCACTTGCGAGGTCAACACCGGCCTAGTACCTACACACGCCGGGCGGCGCGCGCGCACTTATTCCCTTCAAAGGCGCCGACAAAGGGCCGCGGCGATAAGCGGTCTAGCAAAAAGCTATTTCGACAGTCCCGATGAATCTAATAGACGCGTCACACAGTACCTCATGCTGTAATAATCTCTATTAAAGTCCTATTTACAACTTTTATTTAAACTCATTATGAGGGATCATTATTTTCCTAAATCTTTATCGATTTAAGTAAAGAAGATTTAAAGAAAGATTAAATAAGTTTATTGTATTTTTCAATCAATTTTTGGCATCGACATTAACCTTAGTTTTAAATGCAATTCAACAATCTAATTTATTGTTTCATAAAAAAATAGATCTATTTTCGTAATTATTTTGTGAGTACGTACAACTTAATGTGATTGTACAGTCTATCATTTTATTGATCTGTGGTTGGTCTAGGCACAGTAGGCACCGTTGCGGCAAATTAAAAGAAATTTCGGTTTAATTCAAAGAAACGTCGGTAAAATAAATTTCTTTTGAATGTCGCCGACTTTATCAAATTTTTGCCAGTTCCTAGTTTTCGTTGAGCGCAAACGGGTGTGGTGTTTGTCGTGAATTCGTGTTTAAAAGTATTTTTCTGTGTTTGTGTTTTATTTGTTTGAGTCACAAAGTCAATCAGACTTTTAAAATGCTTTGGTGAACAATACTTTAGTGCCCGTGACTACGGGAATATGCTCATGCGCAATGGTGTAGTACGTGGGGACGCGCGTCAGGCACTTCGTATTTAAGTGGAGAAA